>JANDJT010000217.1:15491405-15510966 GCA_024331685.1 Stegophilus panzeri
ATATGTAACAAACCATATATATACACACACATTACATGTCATATATTTAATCTTTTCAGTACAACACATTTCAGAGAATAAAACGGGGGTGGAACATGGGATATGTAGGGATCCTCCTTTATAGTTACTTGTGATTCCTATCATTCTAAACCCAGCCCTACTGTCCAAATAATGTTTTGAACCCATAGTCTATACAATCTCTGTATGTAGAAAGACAGAAATATGCAAACACGTATATGCAAAGCAGGTCTGTTCAAGGCCTTAAACTTGTGACAGATTAGGACCATAATGAGAGAACTAACAGAGAACTGCATCTGGCTGTGATTTCAGGAAAGTGAACTGAAAATGTATAACAATGCACGCTCACACACACACACTGAGAGCTTATTAAAGTTTTGCTGCATTTTACTTGTCTCTTTATTGGTTGTGTTATGTTAAGTCTGGGTTGATTCTGTTTTGTAGCTGCAGATACATGAGAGCTTTAAAGTAGTCACAGCTACAGAGCAATAATGTTAAGAAACACACATTCTGACACTTAAGGACAGACAACAATAGAAGGAGCACCACTAACATGAGACTATGTTAAACTTAACTCAGGTTCCCCACCTCACAGATGGAGCACTGTTCAGGATTCATTTCTGTATATGAACCGAGAGTACTATGCGTGTGTGTGTGTTTTGCTCTTTATCAATATTTACCACAGTGCTTGTAGACCTTTTATCAAATAAGCGCTCTGTGGATTGGAAGCAAAGCTAGAACTTTGCTGGTGTGGAGTGAGTGATGTCAAACGCTCTGGGACAGACACTCTTGGTGGAACGCTGCCAGTTTTACAGCCAGAAAGTGAAATCACAGAGCCGTTTAGTACTTAATAGCACCTTTAGAATGGACTAGAGTTCTTTTTTTCTCTCTCGAATAAAGCCTCTTACACAAGCATGTGCATTTGATTGAGAGAAGGATCTTTTGAGTGCAAAACAATCTGTACATTTTGTGATTTGTTTAGGATTATAAGTGTTCCACCCTTTCGAGCTCAAATGGCTCGTTTTTATTTCCAGTTATGAGTTGTTGTACTGCCCTGTGTATGAACAAGAAGCTTAATCAAACTGGTCAAGTCATTGCATTTGTGGCACCCATTGAAGAGTTTGGTAATCAGATCAGGGCAGTGATAGGAAAAGATTAGCTTGATCACCCAAAGGGAGAGGGGAAGTCTAGAAAATAGAGAAAAGTCTGGAAACAGGATATTTTAAATAGAAATAAGCGGTGTAGAAAGACAGCTCACATCTCGAGGAGCGTATGGTCTACACCAAACATAACCAGACTGAGGGTTATGTTAGAAGGGAGGGCAGAGAG
Organism: Stegophilus panzeri; assembly: GCA_024331685.1. NCBI lineage: Eukaryota > Metazoa > Chordata > Actinopteri > Siluriformes > Trichomycteridae > Stegophilus > Stegophilus panzeri. The sequence goes on from JANDJT010000217.1 coordinate 15,492,753, forward strand.
AAAAAGTGCTCCTGTGTGCTCACATCCTTAGCAGGTTAAGGACACCACCTAGGCCAGGGAGGTCCAATCTTATCCCCGGACGTCAGGTGTGGGTGCAGGTTTTTGTTCCGATTATTCAGGAGCCTCACAGTTTAATCAGTTTATCTTAGCCGTCAGTAGACTATCGGTTGATGCTCTGGCTTGAACAGAAACGAAAATTTCCAGCCACGCTGTCTGTAAGATTGTACAGACCTGATAAAGGGGAGTCCTCAGCTGGAAAACCCCACTGAGTCAGTAGGCTGTTGTTGATGTTCATAGACTCACTGAACACAAGACTGACTGCATTTCTCTTTCTCTCAGGTAACATATAAACACCAGCTGTCAAACCTTAGCACAATTTCTTGCTATAATTAAAGAACACTTATCTTGCCATGTCTCTGAACAGTGGTAATCTGTCTTATTTTAAGAGATTTCCTATTTTTCCTGATTACGTTCTATTTTTTATTTTATATTTTATTTTATTTTTTTATAATAACATTTTCAAATATTTTTTTTTCTCCCTCAAATAAATATTCCATACTCCATACAGGAAGCATTGTGCCATTAAAAGAGACAAATGAGCAACCAAACACTTCACTGCTCGAGAAGCTCCACACTGAGCTGTTTAACATGACATCGACAACCTTTAACGTCACTTGCAACATGGGGGACATGGCTACTAAGCAACAAGCAAAAAAAAAAAAGCGCATGTTCTGCACATGGTCAGCGGAGATCAACCTTTGTCCTAAGCAGCATGGAACAGTCAGAACAGTCACAAATTTAGCACTAACATAAAAAAAAACATTCTCATGCATTCACACATATTTAGGTTAGATACACTGCTGTATCCAGACCACGCAGAGCGAATGCAGGTCTTGGCACATAACCTACAATATTGCAGGGGTGCTAGTACAAGCTCTTGGGCAGGTTAATACACTAGGCCCCCCAGATATAGACAGTTTTTTGTTTTCCTGAACCACTTTTGGTCCCCTGTCTACTCATGGCTGTTGGAATAATCAACAGGCGACCTTGGCTGAAACGTTAACGCTATGAGCTTTGTTAGCAGAACTTGGAACGGCAAGATGTTGTGCATGCGGTTGACAAAACTGAAATCGATGTCAGATTTGCAAGACTGACAAAACAGATAAACCGGCGAATGGGGTTTATTAGCACCATACAAAAACATACAGGCTACCGCCTCTGCCCTAATTCTACTCACACGGTCCAAAAGAGCAAAACACAAGGGCTGGAGCCATAGACAGCAAGTTTCTCCCTATCCACTTCCATTTACTTTAACAAATAACTTTTTTTTTTAATTAGGAGCATGAGGAGCAAACCTTCACAACCTCTATATGACTACAACCATGTTTGCATAAACATTGGTTCATCATCATCATCATCATCACCATCACCATCATCATCATTGTTGTCATCATCGTCTGTGTTCCCAGGTGAACGCAGACAAGAGAGAAACCTGTGAGCCTCTTTAGAGTTTAGCTTGTTAAAAAGTCCTTTAGAAGCACCACAAGTGGCATGGCGACAGGGATGTTGTGACGAGCAAGATGAACAGCGATCGAAAGCGAATGACACGTAAAGCATGTAAACGTGTGGCGAGCATTAAGGCACCAGGTTGGTTTTGGACGTTGTAGTGGACGCGCCGCGCAGGGGCACCACACATCTGCGCATGCTCACACTAGTGGAACAGCTCCTTTTTTTAAGTAGTCCCCCCCGTCTCTGTCCCCAACAAACAAGAAAAAAAGAAAAGAAAGAAAACCCCACAGAAAACGTGGGTTTTTTTTTATATAAGAATCTAAATACATCTGATTCACAAAATCATAAATTTGTATTTCTAAGTTAGCACTTGAATGAAACGTGCCCGGACGGCAGTGGGCACACAGCAAAATCCTCAGTGTTGGATTTAACACCATGCTCTTTTGCGTCCAGAGGAATTAATCGAGCACTGTGGATTCAACATTGTGGATTTTGCTGTGCATGGTGCAACAGGGTTGATATATTTAATAGAAATAAACGTTTATATCATGTCATAATAGCATAATAGTCTCTCCGACCCCCGACTTTACTGCTTTGTACTCTCCTTACCAACTCTAGAGTAGAAAACAAATGTTGCATGATGAGCTAACACGATTTCCTTTGCTCTTTATGCTTTTAAAAGGCATATGAGTACAAGTGCACGAATTCCTCGGTCGAGATTGAGATCCGTTCAGCAAACGTACCTTCAAACGGAGATTTCCTTTTTTTCCCCCATATTAAAAATTTGGTTCGCATAGTCCCAAATACAGTAGCTTTGTGCTAGAAAGTCTTAGCATTTGTTTTCCTTTTTTCTTTTTCAATTTGCACTTTGTAACAGTATCATATCAGTATAATAGCTTGGACGTGTACAAAAAAACGCATGGGCAAACACACAACTCCGACCTATGACATTCTGACCGTCTCGGACACAGTTCGTGGATCGTGTTATTGATAGCAGCGGCTTACTTTTATATGGTTGAGTAAGTGGATAATAACCGGTCGATGAACGAAGTGATGCAACTGCAAAAATCTGTGAGTGTTGCGTGTGGATGACGATCCAGTGAAATCTCCCATCGCGGCATTTCTTTTACAGTAACTTCTGTCTACATGACCATTTCGTCGAAAAGTAGGCTATGTTCCGTCCTCCGCCGTTAAGCGTCACGTCCATTAATCCTCCTCCCCGTCATCGCCGTGCAGGGCCTCCGGTAAGAGCTCGCGCGCCCTCCTCTCCCTGCTCCTCTCCTGGATCTTCTTCATTTCATCCGCGTATTTGCAGAACGTGGCACCGAACTTGGACCACACTTTGCACGGCACCGTGATGGAGTTGCGGTACGTCGGCTTCACTTCGCTGACCCGCATAAACACGCCATACTTGTTCGAGCCCACGTCAAAGAAGAAGCGCTTGTTGTCCACGGTGAGCGACGTGCCCTCGGGCAGCTCCGCCGGATCCTCGTCCACGCCGTAGTCATCGATAAGCTTGGCCAAAGCGTCGCGGAACTCGATCAGCCCCTGCGCCGGGAGAGCGATGGTCTGGCCTTGCGCCGTGCCCAAGCCGGGGCCCCGATTCACGGTCTGTCTGATCCTCAGAAACCGCCCCCTCTGGTTCTCCTTCAGATCCATATAGTACTTCCGATTCTCCCGCACTAGAAACTCGCTCTTGAGCGCTCGCCGCGGCTCGTCCTGCACCGTGTCCGGGTGGCTGGGGCCCAACTGTGCGTAGTGCTCGATGAAGTCGCCCAGGTAGTCACGGAACTCCACGGCTACTGACATGGACAGGGTCAGGCGACTCTTATTTCCCGCAGCCCCGACCTCGGCGATCTTCAGAAAGCGGCCTTTGGCGTTCTGCTTCACGTCCAGGTAGAAGCGTTTGTTCTGGATGTCGACACGCTTCGACGCCAGCTCCTCCGTGTCATGTTGGAGCCGCGATGAAGCGCCCATCGCCCCCTGGTGCATCGGGCCGCCGCCGGGGCCTGTGGCGAATCCTCCGTGCTCGCTACCGCTGTCTCTGTCCGCCATGATGCAGCCTCCTCCGCTTACCTTCTCTCTCGTCTCTCCCTCACCCTGCTGCTAACCCCAACAGCCGCTCTCGCGATATCTGCAAACGACGCGCAGGAAAACTAAGGTACTGCAAAGGGGCATTCACTCAATTCCGGGAGGTTCAGTACCGCGACGTAAAATGGGCGTTTCTGGAGGTGTGGCAAAACGCCCCCTTACAAAATAAAATAAAATAAATAAATAAACACAGGTCACCGAACATGCGCAGAATAATTTTATTTTGCGCGGGCATTCCCAGGATCGGACATGTAAGATGTAGGACAAAACAGTTATATTGGTAACTATTTTTTCTGTTGTTTTTAAAAAAAATCCTGTTAATGCTAAATTAACTAGTTATTCAAACTGTCAACTTTGCTCATTCTGTGTAAATAAAGTTGAGTATGAAAACATAGATAATTATGAGTTTGTTTGTTTTTTATAATGGGGCAACAACAGAGGAAACGATACTGAGGTTAAAAAGTCTTGCATGATAGGACACAATAGAATTGATGTAAAGTCAATAAGACTTTGAGATTATTTAAGTGAAACAAGCATTTCTTGGCAATAGTATTTTTCAAACATGAAACCACTGTGATCAGGTATCTGAAGTTATAGCAGAATATATGTAAAACCCCGGATCACTGACAGATCTGCAGCAAAAGGTTTTTCGTCCCAAACTGCGCATGATTGTTGACCTACGCAGATTCTCAAAATAGGCCACGCCTACCCGATGACGCAATATCTGTTACGCTGTCCTGAAATCCCTGGAAAAAAGTGCCTGCAGATCCTGGGAATGCCCGCGCAAAAAAAAGTATTCTGCGCATGTTCGGTGACCTGTATTTTTTTTTTGTAAGGGGGCGTCTTTGTCACACCCCCAGGAACGCCCATTTTACGTCGCGGTACTGAAACCCCCGGAATTTAGTGAATGCCGTAGTCCGAAAGACTGAAGATTGTGGGTGTGTTAGGTAGCGTCAGATCGGCGCGTCACATGCGCAGCATTGCGCAAGTCTTGTGTGTGAAGAGAGTGTGCGTGTGTATGTTTGGAGAGAGAGTGGGAGAGAGATTGAGAGAGAGAGAGATACCAGGATAGAACACTTTTGGTTAGGGGAACATTTTCTTTACACGAGTTTTAGGCACCCCACATTTCATAGACATTTTTTCTTAAAGGTCCATTTATGCCTAGTGTGTCAGTAGAAAAGGGAAAATGATTTCCAAACAATATTTTGTCCCAGAAAGAAAAAAGAAAAACACAATTAAATGTCTTATGTATGCTAAGCTTCTGAGAAAAACCATCATTAGGAAGTCTAGGATTTTATTTTCAGTGACAAAAGAACTAGCAGGTTCTTCAAGAAGCCAGGAATAAATCAATCAGCCAGATTCCTTAGAGAGCTGTCAGTGTACCTGTGTAGTTTTAAATGGAAAGTGAAATTATGATTTAATGTATTTTGTTATTTGCTTGTTTGTTTGTCTGTTTGTTTAATATAACATTTATTTTGAACTTTCCCATTCATCATTTTTGAAGGCACCTCCACTTTACAGAATTTCTTACGTATTTACAGTATTGTAATTATACCATAACATCATTTAATATCCTAACAGCACCCACTGTAGCCTACTCTTAAGGACATAGTTTCATTGTTTGTATCTGTATAATACCTTTTATTCAGCTTTATCTATTTATTTATTTAGTTGCCCCTTTCAGATTTTTGTTCAACAGTGATTCGTTGTTTCAAATCTTTGACAAATTATTCCATGGATAAACTGCATCCAGCAAGCATGAAGCAAAAATATAGCTTACATTTCTAATGTAAAACGACGTGTAGAATGAATTAGTCACTGACTGGCACGAGAGAAAGAGAAGAAGCAACATTTATATCAAGTAATTAATGTAAGAGGGGATGAGTGGGGCTTTGTAATTTCAGCACCGCGGACAGCACCGGCTCTCAGGCCCCCGTTAGGAAGAGCCAGTGCAATATTTTATAGATTTCCGAGAGATCAGGACAATGGTGAAGAATTATAAATAATAATCATTTTAAAATGGTATAGAAAAAGCGTTACTCAGTGACAGAGAATAATCATTATATATCCCGTGACCACCATGTCATGGCTACCATAAAAGGATATTTCTCGAATGAAGTAGTCTGATTTTATTTATTTTTTTTGTTTAAAAAAAAATATTTTTGTGCATTCACAAATGTGGAAACTGTTCATTTCTCTGTATATGTGCAAAATTGGGCATTATAGCAGAGATTAATTTGTCTACCAAATGTGTGCGCCATGATCACGTCCTTTGGCCTGCAGATGTCGCCCCACAGCAGTTAATAAACGTCGCCCAGCAACAGCCAGTGTCTCACGACGCATTTAGTCTATCGATACGACCAAAATGATGCAACCACGTCTGTCACTTTAACTTCCCATTTTATTCATAAATACGCACTTTGTAATCCATTCATACCAATCGTGTGTCATTACTGTGATGCTCATGCGCTCTTTGACTGTCATAACGCAGCAATGCCCTGTCTCCTCCCTTTATTAATAGACAGTGCCCTCTCGCAGCCAAATGCCCGCAGGACCTGTTGCTGTGGTAAATATGGCTGATATGATGGTCGGTGGGCTGCTCTTCTGCTGCTCTGACCCCCGCCAGATCGCGTTTTGGGGCAAAATGGTGAATGTGACCTGAATGCGGCAGCCGATTTCACATAAAGCAGGATAGCAGCGTTAAATTAATTTCTGATCGTCTGGACATCGATTCCATGAGAGCTCCTTTCGCAGCGCTATTCATCGCCTCCAAGTCTGCGGTCTGCGGCGGCCTGAGCCTCTGTGTGCGCTGCTGCTGTACATGGAAAAGCTCTATGCTCTTCGCTTGCGATGCACTTGTGTTATAAACCACCGACGCTTTGCTCGAACATTTGATCAACTGACAGTGGGATTGGGGGAGATTTCTTGCTGACCTCCAGTGGCCGCCGCATGCAGCTTGATGGTCACACTGTCGCCCCTTTTAGTTTTATTTGCACCAAGGAGTACAAGAAGACGCCCGAGTGACAGGAGGCAGGCGATTGTTGGTCGCTGTAGGTGTGTGTGTGTGTGTGTGTGTGTATGCGCGCGCGCCTGTGTGCAGTGAGCAGTAGAGGGGACGCGCTTGTTGCATCGCCCAGCTGCCTGTCTTGCGTGTGTCGTCGCCCTTTGGAGAGCAATTCAAGCGTAAAATCTACCAGAAGACCTTAAGATCGGACACCTCGAGAAACCATTTTGGATAAATCCGTTTTGTTGTGTGCATTGCACCCAAATAATTTCTGAAGGATCCAAGTTTTTTTTTTTTTTTTTTTTTTTTTTTTCCCATCTATGACATTATGCCCACCCGGGCGATGACATTTCACTGGACGCGGAAAGACTAGCGGCGTCTCGGCGTCTCGCGAGGAGCGTAATTTATGAACGCACACCGGCGTTGGGGGACTGCGCTGAAGGAGAATGCATCAACGAGCCCCGCTGCCCGGGGCCGTTTCCGGTTCCTGAGCGTCCCGCGGTCCCCCGTCACGAAACCGCGCGGGGAAAGCGGCGCCCACAGATGGCATGGGCACAGCCTGCGCAAGGTCTGCCGCTCTGCCCCGCCACCGGAGCCTGCCCGCCATACCCCTCCGCCGCCGTAACCCTACTCCGTTGTCCTCCTCGTCCTGCGTTCGCCCTGAAACCACTGCACCTGCACCTGCACCACTGCGGCCGGCCGCCCCTGAGCCACAGCCGACGGCATGAGGAGGCTTGATGCGGTGCACTTCTCCATGCTGCTCGTCGGGGTCTCCTTTGCGTGCTACGCCCCGAGCTTAGATTCCCTGCAGGAGCAGGCGTACCGATCGGCCGTGGTGATCGAGGGCGAGGTCCAAGAGCTGCCCGCCAACGCATCCGCCGAAACGTACAGCGTGAGCGTCCGAGTCCTGAACGTGTGGCCGACCAACAGCGGCGGTCTCGAGCGCCAGCAGCTCGTCACCGTTGGCGACTTTGGCTCTGAGGCTCCGTGCGTCGCAGTGGAGAAGGACCACAGATACATATTTTTCATGGACCCCACAGAGGAGCCTCTGGTGTTCAAGGCGTCATTTGCTCCTCGTGAAACCGTTGAGAAGACTCTCAAAAAAGATGTGGAGCGCATTCTGTGCGAGGACTGCGGTAAGTTTATTCTTTATATCGGCCAGGAGTGTGTGTTGGTACGCGCGCTATTGCTGTGGCAATGCATTCCTCTATATAATCATCATAATTAAGGTTTTATAACGTATCCTAATCTTCCTGCTTTAGATATTTGTTCTTTCAGTGGTAAAAACATATGCAAGTATGATCAACCGCACTGTATGTTCTGGGCGTTTCAACAGTCTAGAAATACACCAGGACACACACAGACCGACCACATCAGGTTAGCCTGCATTAAATTACCAATTTACGTTATCTCCGAGACCACGAGCTCTGATGTTGTCTAGGCTGCAGCATGCACAGATCTTTCCAATCCATAGATTAGGCTACTTCATTTAAAACATAGTTTCAAATGATGCAGTGTGGAAAGATGATGTATTGTAGCATTAGACCCAGTCCTTTTTTTAAAAAAAAAGAAGAAAAAAAAAGGCAATACAAGCCAGTGTGTGGAGTGAACGTTTGACATCCTCAATTTAGTTTAATGCCTCTGTTTAAGGTGCTGTGCTTATGTGTAACCAATATGTAACGTTGCAGATGTCAACGTGTCACTTTGCTTTTACTGGGCTAGGCGCACAAGACCATGTGATCGGAACTGAGAAAAGAGCTGTGTGAGAGCAAGTACTGCAAAGAGATTTTGACTGAAAATGCAGATAAAGGGTATATTAATATACCATCGTACATTTCAGATGAATCTTTTCTGGTTCTTTAAAACACAAGCCTAATGCTGGTTAACCAGAGGTATACTGGCTTAACAAATGATAAACCAGTTCAACGAAAAAGTTTTTTTCATCATTCATGGCTGTTTAATTCTTTTTTGGAGATCTAATTTAACCAAAAACAGCAGTGATAGCTGCTAGTCAGAAGCACATAATGGATAATCTGAAAGTTTCTAAATTGTGAACTTGACCATTCTTTTCCTGTTACACCCTGAAAATTGTGACCTTTTCAACCTACAACAGGTAACTGTAGAATTGCTAATGTATTTAAGGCACATGTTAACCAGCCCTAATACAATCCTACTAAATATTCTTTAACCTTTAGACCTTGTTTTTCCACACACAGGTTCAATTTGGACATTTTTACTTTCAGTTATTTTAGGATCAACATAACTAGAAACTAGGCTTGGTAATTGGATGACCAGTGATTTAATCAACCCCTTAGCTGGTTTATGATAATACTCAGCTAAAATGAATTTAAATTATCCCATTTGTTGAGCATTGCTTGTTCTGTGTACATGGGGTCCATATGTCGTATTAAGTGCTAGACACCCTTGCTATTATGTTAGATATATTTTGACGCAGTGTCTTTAAGTCTTTAAGTTAAGCATTGAAACCTTGCACAAAGTTGCAAGGTCCATTGCCCAACCCCAATCCAACACCCCCCCCCCCCAGAAAATATTCATTTTCTGTTAAGCTCATTAATTTATATTGTGCTCAGTTTGGATAAATAAAAGATGCACCTCTATTATTTTTAAGCAAATTTCTCATATAGGATTGCCTAATGGTAATTAGCATTATCCAGACATCATGGCGTATAAGCAGGCTAACACAGGAACTGGCATTATAATGAACAAACTATAAGGCACATAATTAAATTTTCTGCTATCACTGATATGATTAAAGGCAATGAGAATGAAATCAGTTAATTTATTATGTAATGCTGATGCAGTGATAACATAAGCACATTTCAAATCAGAGATGCTGCAATTACCAATGAGTTAGAACAAAAGTTATCTTGTTCACTAGCTAAATAATAACCAGAATGTATATATATACAAATGCCTGTTATAGTATAACACCTGTTAGGAACACCTCAATCATGTGGCAGCAACACAATGCATAAAATCGTGCAGGCAGAGGCAGGCAGAGACAGGCAAAGAGCTTCAGTTAATGTTCATATCAAACATTAGAATGGGTAAAAAAAAAAAAGTAACCTTGTCCCTGCAGCGTTGGTCCCAGTCACCTATTCAAATTTGACTATTTAAAAAAACTGCTGATCTCCTGGGAGTTTCACCCACAACAGTGTCTAGAGTTTACACAGAATGGTCCAACAAAACAAAACAAAACCAAAAAAAAAAACCATACATTGCATGGTGGTTCTGCAGTTGATCAGAGGATAATGGTCAGACTGGTTCAGGATGGCTATGGTAGCTCAAATTACCACTCTTTACAACCACAGTGAGCAGAAAAGCATCTCAGAATGCACAACATGTCAAACCTTGAGGCACATGGGCTACAACAGCAGAAGACTGTATGTATATATATATTGGTTCCACGGCTGTCAGCCAAGAACAGGATTAAGTTAACCACTGGTTAACTGAAACTGGACAGCTGAAGACTGAACAAGCATCTCCTGGTCTGTAAAATTACAATGAAGCTGCCAATTGTGCTTTGCTCTGTAATCAGTGGAATGCAGCACAAACTAAAATCGAGTAACCTGATGAACCACTGATTGCAGAGTGAAGTGCAATTACATAAAACATGTAAATATACAGGTGGAGTAAGTTGGGAATACATTCTAGAGATTCTGGAATTAGACATCAATTTACCTGAGGTCTGTGCTGGTAATGGTGGAGTTAATGGGGGGTGCCACTGGATCCAATTAGCCAACCAATCATCTGGTCAACCTCCAAACAAACCTTCCATTAGAAAGTAACTGCTGTCTGTGTCTGAGATCTGATCCTACGTCTGGGTGTGTTTCAGCTGGACGAAGATGAAAAAGTATATATTGTGTGGTGTTTTCCCGCTGTTTATCATTATGAGTTTCCAGTTCCTGTATAAAGACAAATGTATGTCTATACACAAAACGGAACTGATGTATGTGTAAAGGTGGATCTGTTAGTGGCAGAGTTAATGGTGGGTGTTGTGTTAAGGTTGGAGTTAGTGTAAGCATATGCTAAATTCCTCTGTGACTCTGCCTTATTCCTTACACAGACACACTACATCCTGCAGTAGCATGAAAGAGAGAGAGAGAGAGAGAGAGAGAGAGAGATGGGATTTGTAAGAATAATGCATTTAATCATACACTAGTTTGATACTGTCAATTTCTCTGTTTCAAGCCACTCTTCTGACACTTGTGTATGTGTTTGTGAAATGCAGAGTCAGTATGGTCTTCAGATGAACTCTATACCCAATTAGATGAACATCATAAGACCACAAGTGTTCCTGAATTTGTTGTGTGTGTATTTTGCATCCTTAGTTATTGTTCCTTTGTTATATAGCAAGATGAGAGTATCAGAAGGTCTAAGTGTTAGATAGCGAAATAGCCCCAACTGTTGGGGATGTTGTTGTAATGCAGGTCAAGTCTAGTTTCAGGTGAGCACATCAGCGTCCAAGAATTACATAATGAAGGGTTGCACATATTTGGTTCTCAACGTGGGGCAGGTCACATATCGTCCTGGGGTCTGCCATTGTATTAGGCCTATTATCTTTAGTGATACATATCAACAGTTGTCAAAGTTATAGTTTTGATAGTATTTAGTTGCTATAGTTATAAACCTATTTTACTTGAATGGGTTTAATCTAAAATTCATTATCTTAAAACTCTATATGCAATATTAATAAAACTGGGAAAGGTACTAGTTATGACATAATGTTTTAATACAGTGTATTGTAACTGGTTCTGTGTTCTTATGTTCAAAAATTTAGGAATGGCTCCAATTAAAATGCCCTTTTAATTGTTGAATTTTGTCTTAATTGTTTGATTTTGTCATAAAATATATCTGTGATAATAATCAGTAAGACTTTGGAAGATTGTGGTTGTTGTGAGTGTTCTTTAGCAGAGGGAGGATAGCTAATGTCTATCAAGTGACTGAATAATTGAATAACTCTAAGTTTTTCTTCCACTGGCACTTTTCCTTTTCCTCCATTCCTGTACAAACTGAGCCTTTATACCATGTCTCATACGGTGTTTTTTTCTTTGTGGTTGAGTTTATGAAGCAAACAGAGTCAAATTTGAGTTTGATTAAACTTTAATTACACATGCAATGAGGGGAACACATTCTCTCCATAGGAAAACAATTGCTTAGCCAGTGTATCCAGTGTGGCAATTTTGCTGCTCCTGCAGCCAACTAATTGTGTAGTGGTACAGTCACCTTATCTCACTAATCTCATGAGGATATTATACATTTAAATTAAGTTTAAAAGTAATATTTGATTACTTGAGGACCTGCCGGCTGTAGAAAGTTTCAAGCGTCACTCAGTGTGCTTTACACCACTTAGCACACTATGCATTCATATTTACCACAGAGGATAGAGCCATATATATAATTTGTGTGTGTGTGTGTGTGTGTGTGTGTGTGTGTAGGAGATGGGTGGGTAGCAGTATGGAATGTTAAATATTATGAAAATAAAGCTTTGATCAATTTAAATAGTCATTTCACCTGAAATGCGAAATCCCTAACACACCTATTCATATTGGACTAGTTTCACATAGGGAGGTGGGGTAATGTAATTATTGCCATAGTTGCTTTAGGATTTTAGTCCCAGTAAGCGTTCTTTTCTGTTTTTCTTCTATCAAAACCAAACCGAAACCAGTTATTGACTGTGTTTCAAATGCCAAACAACAGAATACAGATTACATTTAAAAGAACGAGTAAGAGAAGAGATGCTTCTGCCAATTTTAGGTAAGTTGTTTATCCTAGCATAGTTATAGCCCACATATACAGTATAGTATGCACGTGCATCATGCACATTGTCCTTGCTACTGAAAAAAGGTAGCTATCTGCAAGTAACTGCAAGTATCTGCAAGGTTTTTCCTCACAAAAACTATTTTTTTCAGCTCAGAAAGCTTAGATTTATACTTGCATTTTTTTTGGTGAACTTTTATCATATAAAACAGAAACATTTGTGTGGGTTTGGTATCGGCTTATGGGGATGGGGATCATTGTAACAAATGCACAATAAATCAAAGGACACACACAGATCATGTCTTAACAAATCTCTGTGTGTTATGGAGCATGGTTCTCCACCAATATTTCATGGTAAGGAGTTGCTGGGTCTTTGTAACCCCCAGTTGACCAGTGGCAATGGAAGTATGAACCCAGGTTATCAGAGCTTTGCAGCGATTGGAAGGGACATAGCTCTTGTTTGGAGGCATTGAGGTGATCTTTGAGGGCTTTGACGATTTGGCAATAGACATACCAGCTTATGGCAGCAGTAAAGCATTGATTCTAGTGATATGAATTCTAGTGATTCATCATTCTACATATATGATGGGGCATCTGCTTTAACATTCTTGGAACCTGGACAATATATGTTAGCAATTCCATGTTTCTTTCTGTGGGCGTGAGATTCTTTAAATGGGAAAAATGCTATGGAATACACTTGGCTGGGATTCCCTGGCATTAAGACCAGATGTTTCTCACCCCCTCTTCTACTATGAATGTTGAACTTGGATCAGGGTGTTTTAGAACAGGGGCTAAGGTAAAAGTTTGCTTTAAGGGTTTTTTTTCTCTTTTTTTTTCTTATCATTCTTTATGCAGTGATGTGAGAGGGGTTTCAATGATGCTGAAATTTCTAATGAATGAATCAGCAGAAGACATTTGCCCTAGAAATAAAGCATTAGGGATTTTTACATTTCCTTTATAGTTTTGGGCATGGGCCACTCTGCTGCTAGACTTTGTCTGTGTCCATGACAACACCTATTTGACATAGGTTGTAGCCCAGAAAGGTAACTTGTGACTTTCAGTCAATCTGTTCTTTTTTGCGGGCGGCTGTGGCTCAGGTGGTAGAGCGGGTTGTCCACTAATCGTAGGGTTGGCGGTTCGATTCCTGGCCCACATGACTCCACATACTGAAGTGTCCTTGGGCAAGACACTGAACCCCAAGTTGCTCCTGGTGACAGGCTAGCACCTTGCATGGCAGCTCTGCTACCATTGGTGTGTGAGTGTGTGTGTGAATGGGTAAATGAGACACAGTGTAAAGCACTTTGGATAAAAGTGCTATATAAGTTCAGACCATTTACCATTTCCACATTTTTCTCTCCAATTTGGTCACCTGCCTATTCCAACCCACCAGGCAGCTTTCTCCTATAATATGATAGCTACTAAAACTAACACCCCTATGAGACACATGAAGCCAGTGAACTGCATTTTGTCGACTGCTGCTCATGCCACAGGACAACATAACACACAAACACACATGAAGGAAAGTGCTATCTGTCCTCTTCCACTTAAATTAGCTCACAGACACCCACAATTTGCTTGTGTAATGCTTGACAGGAGAGATAGAGTATGCCATTCCCCCATCCCAGACAGCATGGCCAAGTTTGCTCCCTTGGCTCTCTTCGAACTCTCCTGATGATAGGGTGGTCACAAAGAAATTGTTCTGGATAAATCAATCCAGAACCATTATATGTTGGTTGAGTTGGATTAGGGAGTTGGAGTAGATTAAAATATTATCAGTGTAGGCAACCATACATTTTCCCAGCATGTCACAGCTAAGTACATTAGTGGTGAAGGTCTGGAAGACTGAGGGAGCATTGACCAGTCCATATGACATTACCAGATATTCATAGTTACTTGGAAATCTGTCTGATTTAAATTTGACCCAAAAAATCAGCCATACAAGAGGAGTTACCTATTTAAAATCATGTTTTGGGGTGCATGTACTTTGAAAGAAGGAGTGAGAGGAGTAGAGAGGTGGAGAGAGGGAGAAAGAAAGATGTATTTTCACTTCTTTTCTGCCTGCAAGCACTTCATCAACTATTCATCACTTACTTTCTGTTCATCCTCTTTCTCCCTCTCCCTCTCCCACTTTCCCTGTAGCTGCTCTTTCCTCACAGGGGTGTCAGAAATGTCTAATTCAGAAATGAATTGATAACAGTGCAGTGCCTGAAGTATCGGGTCAACACATTACTGCCTAGCAAACTTGACTGATTCATAGTAGGCTAATAGGCATTAGCACTGTTAAGTAGGCCATCATATCAGATCATAATTACTGCACTATTGTACCCCATGATACATAGCTCACGCTGTGTGCGTCATGCAGTTATGTGTGTGTTGTAGTTCTGTAAGGTTAGTAACCTGTTTACACCCTAACTGTTCACAGCTAGGTGAGTATATGAAGTTTGTTCTTTGGATAGCATCATAGGAGACACTGTGCGTCTCTTATAAAAATCCTGTGAAAATTTGAGTAAAAATATGTTTTATTTGTGGTCTATGGAAACAAAAATTGCATTGTTGATCAAGTTTGAACTGATTAGTCATATAATTATTATGTGCTTTTTTTTACTCCAATTTTCTTAATTTTCTGATCTATAGTGATGAAATAATGTATAAACTTTCATGCATCCTCTTTAAGGTTATTTTTTATATATATATATATTTTTATACATTTATAGCATTTGGCAGAAACCTTTATCCACAGCGACGTACATTCATCTTATTTGTACACTTGAGCAGTTGAGGGTTAAGGTCCTTGCTCAAGAACTCACAACCTTCTGGTCAGAAGTCCAACATTTTAACCACTGAGCTACCACTGCCCTTATCTCATGGTTGAGGCATCAATGCGTTCATACTTACGAATATGTTTTTTTTATGACATATTTGCATCTCCAATAATCGTGATAAATAATGACACATAACATAATGAATAGACTATTTTAAGATTATTTGTACTAGTTAGAAAACAGAGTGGTCTAATTGGTTACAACTGTAAAAATTTTAAGGTTTAAGATCATCAGTATTGGTTCATACTCTTTGATTAGCTCTATATGTATGGCCAAGACACTGAGGTTGTAATATGGCTGTAAAATTCTGGCTTAGAGCAACTTGCAGTGTCAGCGACTTTTGCTTTCCAATTAGCCAGCAGCCTATCTCTCTGGGGAATCCATTCACTTGTGCCTGCCAAAGCTCCCATGCGAGTGCATGTGTAAACCATGCCTGACATGCTATCTGCTTAATAAGCTCCTCCAATCGGCCTCTGTCAGCCATCCCGCCATCAGTAAGGATGGAACCAGGTAAGAGGCACTGCAGTGAATGCCAATCACACACTGGGATGCCCCTGACTGATACATGCTTTCCGTGCCTAAAAAAAACACCTTGTTTGGCTGATGTAGGATTGGTAATTAGCTAGATGAGCTAAACCATGTCTTAAAGCTGGAAAAACACTATGTGATATAGGTTTTAGTAGGTTTCCAGGACCAAAATTGGCTATCACTGGCATACAATAAGACACTTCTAATTTCTTATACAGTTATGTTGAGTTATTTGCTTTGAATGGTTGTGCCATGACAATTAAAAATTATTTACTCCAGTGTGCAGCAGCGAGTCCATGAATTAATAACCCGCTGAATTCCAATGCTGGCATGTTCTTTGGACATACATTACAGGTTATGATACCTCACTAGCCAACTGCTAACTGTTGACGTTTACTGAACACGAACATGAAACCTGTGTATGGCAGTAATGGTAGAGATCATGGTTATGTCAAGGTGTGTGATGCAAACCCACAAACACACACACTTACAGTTAGAGGTTGACCTTGAATTGTTCACAGAACATATAGACTTGTCTTTACAGTTGTATGCAAAAGTTTGTACCTCCCTGGGTGAAAAAAAGAGAATGTGCTCCAATTTTTTTATTATAAGTTTGAAAAAGATGGGCAAGACTACAATTCAACAGGAAATATTGAATGAACATAGAATAGAAGTCAAAGTTTTGCCATGATCCACTTGGTCTTTGGATGTGGTCTGAAGAAGACAGCGTATGACATCTGCCATAGTAAAAACAGATATGTCAAGATGAATGGGGGTTGAATATAACAACCGAGGTTCAAAAGTGCTCAATATGTAAAGATTGGAGGGAGGTATAAAGGCAAAGGATGGGCTAAACGGTTTATTAAAGAATATCTATATCACATTTAAAAAGTGTGATTGCAACTTTTTGAATGTGATATTTTACTATTTATATATTCGTGTACACTGTTTGACCCAATTTTAAGTGAATTGTGGTAATCAAATATTTGTAAAACCCAGCACACTGATGGCTCTATTTTCGTACCTTGCCTTTTTTTGATTGGGTGCATGCCAGTTATTTTCACATTTTCACTCTGATGCTTTGGTTGTGCTCTTAAATGGATGTACTTGTGCTGAAGTAGCCTAGTGGAAGTAGCGCAAGATGATGTGTGGCATTCAAAATCTGATTGTGCAGTGCTATTTTCAAACTTATTTATGCTTATACATTACTGCCTGCAGTGACACAATGGTGCAGTGACTTTAAGCGCAGTCGTACAACACAGTTTCATAGATGTTCATTATTTATGTCCACCACTTCAACATAAATGCTACTTTGCCCAAACACGAACTAAATCCGTGTGAGTGAATTTTTTATCAGTAACAATTAACAACTCTGTGGCTGTAACTGCACACAGATATCTTTTATGAAGTATTATTGTAGTCAAGCATGTCACAGAACTGATGAGGTTCTTTTGTAACCAGTATTTAAATCTACAACAGCTTTGAGATACTGTAAAGTTGTGTATTGCCTTTTTTTTACACAAATGTACATGAGTAAATTACATTGAAATCAATTTAAAAACTGTTAACAATAATATTGCTGATGTAACCTGTTCATTTACACAACTGTAAGCAATATCAATGCTGTTAGGATGCCAATACAATGAATTCATTATTTTTTTTTTTTTTGTGACCATGTTTTCCTCGTTAAAATATATTTTTTAAATTCTTTATTGTGTCCTAAGAAGTATGGAACCTTTTGCACTCATTTGTACTTGTTGTCAAGATCTTTTTGGGTCCAAGCCAAATCTGGTCATTGAGTTTCCAGATTTTTTGTCAAAGCTCTTTCATTTATAAATAGTAACATGTTTCTTTCTACTCTACTTTCTTTTGTTTGATCTTGCTTCCAGCCATATTGGCTTTGTTTATAAAAAAAAAAATAAATAAAAAATAAAGAAAGAAAGAAAAAAGAAAACCTCTCTTTATGACTTTATGTCTTTGGCATAAATGATACAAAAGGCAAATTTCAGGTCAGAGTTTTTCTATGAAATGGTTTGATGATCATTTTCTTGTCTATACAAATCATCAAGTTAACAAGAAACAGCTGGTACAATTTTTTTTTTTTTTTTTTTTTTTCTGTGAGCGACGATTGAGATAATCAGTATTAAGTACAGGTGATGCCTGCAATATCCCAGAAAAGTGTATCATGGGTTATCTTACATTGCATCAGTCAAAGGCTGTACAGCCACAAATGGTGATCTGTCTCTGTCTTCTCTCTCTCTCTCTCTCTCTCTCTCTCTCTCTCTCTCTCTCTCTCTCTCTCTCTGTGTGTGTGTGTGTCTGTCTTTTTCTCAATAGTGGTTTCCATGGTGACAGCTGTGTGCTGCAGATATTCCACTCTGAGTGAAAGAGGTGTTTCTAGTGCATGCTCTCTCTCTCTCTCTCTCTCTCTCTCTCTCTCTCTCTCTCACACACACACACACACACACACACACACACA
>JANDJT010000217.1:15535150-15547032 GCA_024331685.1 Stegophilus panzeri
CACACACACACACACACACACACGTGTGTGTGTGTGTGTGTGTGTGTGTGTGTGTAAAACTGTATTTTATAAGAGGGACACGAGCTCTTTAGTTTCAGCTAGATAATGGTAATGTTAGTCAATGACTCAATTGTATGGCATCTAAAATATAACTGTTTCCTAAAGTATGCTGTAACTATACTTACAAATGTTAAGCTGCTGCTATATTTTTAACCTGTGTGTTGGTGAACATGGTGTTATTACAACATACATATTTCAAATACACGTGTCAGAAGATCCTTCATTATGTCTAGTGTATCAGTGGTAAGGCAGTACAGTTTGTCTACAAATCTAGGCCTTTCTAAATGGACGAGCGTTGTATGTGTGTATTTGCACTATACATATATGTTTGGCTTTAACTAAATATTATGATCTTTTCTGAATACTGTGGTTTTATCACTTTTTTATATTATTTTAGAATTACTGCTCTTGTTTTTTTATCAGAGTTATGCTTCCAGATGGATTACTCCATCAAACACATTAATCTCTTATATTCTCTTGTACTTTCTCCCTTTCTCATTCTCTCTCACTCTCTTTCTCCTCTTCCTTCTTATCTCTCAATTGATTTACTATGTATTATTTCATCATGTTTCATGTGTCTGTCCTTCAACATGCTTCCAACACGCATCTCTTTCTACTATCAATCTGCCTCTCTCACTTCATCCTTCACTACCATCTGTTTCCCTGCGCCACCCAAATCTGCACCCTATCTATCTGTCTGTCTGTCTGTCTGTCTGTCTGTCTGTCTGTCTGTCTCTCTCTCTCGCTCTCGCTCTCTCTCTCTCTCTCTCTCTCTCTCTCTCTCTCTCTCTCTCTCTCCCCATAGCATTAGCTCCAAAGTTGAAGCCCATGCGTTCTCAATGGGTGTGGGAAGGTGAGCGTGTGACCCTAAAGTGTGAGGTGCAGGGCAACCTGAGCCCATCCTTTCGCTGGCTAAAAGATGGGAGTGAACTCCGCAAGAGCAAAGATGTCAAAATCAAAACCAACAAGTAAGAGACATGCAACACCAAATACGCACACACACACACAGACTCACTTGCACACTTAGGCATTGATGCACACACAGATCAAAATGCACTTAGTTACACACATACAGATATGGAGCTATTCTTAGTATCAGGTGCATTAAAAATACATTTTTTATGAACTCCTTCACTGGATTGCCCCAGTTTGTAAATATAGATATTCAGGGGAGTGCAGCACAGGTCTGTTGTTATGGGACAGTTTTCTGCTCAGCCTGCAAAAAAAAAAAAAATGAATGTAGAAATGTACTGACATGCTCCTGTAGTGAAAGTAGATTCCTGACATAGCTGTCCTTTAAAAATGTTCTAAATATATTTCAGATTTGCAGAGTATTATATGGGCCAGTGGCTCCTAGTCTATGCCCAAGCGTCCCCTTGAACTGTGCCGTTTGGTATTTTCCGTACGAGAAGGAGCCAATGAACACTGGAGGATACTTCAGGACTCATGTCCTAGTTCTTACTCAGCACTGGCCATAGCAGTGACTCTGGCTTTCATCGAATTTTATACCTGTATATTTATATACAAAATTATACGTGTAATGTGAAGGTTAATTAGAAATTAAACCGAAATTAAGCCACAACCAGGACGTTTTTTGAAAAGCCATTTGAAAAGCAAAAAATATTCATTTGTTATTTTGTTTCTGACTGAACATAAAAATGAAATGTGAAATGAAGTTCTCGCTCCATGGAAAGGTAGTCTATCATTCCTGTAAGTTCGTGATTTACTAAAGCTTTGTAAACTATGGAAGGCATAAGCGGCCATGCATTATTCCTTTTTCTTTCTTGTTTTTTCATGATCTTGACTTAATTTTCTCGTAATCTTGACATGTAGTTTTCTCATGATCGTGACTTAATTTTCTCGTGATCTCAACATAACAAAAGTTGTTTTCTTGTGATCTTGACAAAAAGACTATTTCTTATGACATCATTTTAGCAAGAAAATCTCGTGCCTTGTGAATGAGACTGGTGTTTTTGCCATTTTTTGTCTTTGCCATCTCCATCATGAATGTAATAATTTCCCACTGTAGAGACAGACTTTATCTCCGCATTAAGAGAGAGGGGGTGTCCCCTTTTCAAATGTCAGACACTAATGTTGAAGTTGTTAATCACTGACAGACAACAATTTTGTTATGTTGAGATCTAGTGAAAATTAAGTCAAGATTATGAGAAAACAATAAATAAAAATAATAATAATGCATGGCTGCTTAGGGCTTATGTAAAAAAGTGCAACACCTGCAATAAAGCATGCAAGCTGATTAGCACCAGCTTGCATAAATGGTAATTGCATGTGGAAATTAATGAATCAAATGGTTGGATTACATTTGTGTAAATCAACTTCCCCCATCTGAAGACAAAATAAAACCATTAATTTTATTACAGTTTTTCCTAATTATGTTGGTGATGCATTGGGTAGCGTTGCTGTCCCACAACTTCTTGGTTTGATTCTGCACTTGGGTTACCATCAGTGGGGTGTTTTGCATGTTCTTCATGTTTCCTCCCAACCTTCAAAAAACAAATATCTCAAAATAATGAAAGTTAGATATTAATTTGCCATGTGCACACAGATGCCAAATGCATTTAAGAGTCTGTGAAGGTTTCTTTACATCATTGTCCTTATTATTATTATTATTATTATTATTATTATTATTATTATTATTTCATTTTTCACCATTTTTAACAGTCTCATCTCCTTTAATCAGTGTTATACACATACACAATTACACATACAGTACATGTGGTAACTTACCGTTTCACTCTTCCAGGAGTCACAGAGTCACAGAAAATGCCACGGTTATTGAGAATAAACAGCAAAGGCTACTAAGTTACTAACTGAGCTCAGAATTATTTTATGATATTTTATGATATGTACTTTTATGTTCATAAATCTGGGGTTGGGAATCTATAAATTCTTTCCCTTTTCTCAACTGGACTTCAGGATTATACAGGAATCAGAGATGATTGCCTGATTACTGCTCCCATTTGTAATATACTGTATGAGGATGTATGTGTATTGGGGTGTGTGTGTGTGTGTATGTGTGTACTTACACTGAAGCAGCATTGCTGACATGCACATACACGCTGATGAAGTGAGAATGAAATGGCATCATTGTATACATAGCGCAAGAGATTTACTGTTAGCGGTCCAATTTTCAAAGTAGTCATGGCAGCGATTTGTATAGTCACAGCAAAGTGAAGTGTTGTAAAACAGTTACTTCAAAAGGCCCTTCACAACAGTCATTAGTGTTACTATTTGATGGACGCTTATGTCCTGAGATTCTTGACTATAATTCAGAATGGAAGCAAAAACACCAAACTGAACTTCAGTGTAGGTCAAATTCAGTTTTATTCAGTCAAAGTTGTACTGTGGTATAAATGTCATATAAAGTCACGTTTATGAAGCTGAATATTTGCAGTTATACATGTTTATGGACCTAGCATTTGTAATTTGGATTAATCAGACATAACCATCCTGGCTCATACTAAGTGAAATGTAACCTGAAAATGTCTTGGGAAGTCTTTGCTGTTTGCTTTTCACACCTAAAAGGGAGAAAACTTCAGAGCATAGTTGTATAGGGAATAGAACATTGGCATGATCACTTGAGAATAGTCAGAGCTCCCAACATATTTTCATACTCTCAGCCATTTAATTAACAGTGGCCTATTAAAAAATAACAAAACAACAAAGGTTTTATGTATCACTAAAATTAGCTGTGTTTGCTTGCTAGCCAGATTAGCATGCAGGCTCAGTGACAAAAAAATTTATGGGCATTTTAGAAGTGTGTGGATTGAACTGTGAGGGATCAACAATCCCCACTGAGCTACAGTACCACCCATAAAACTTTTTTTTTTTTTTTTTTTTTTTAATGGCTTGCTTTTCTTCCATACTTATCACTTGTAGTGTATTTATAAAAGTGGTGAAATCTGGAGAAATTTGGTAGGATGTTGGGTTGAGGGAAGGGGTGCATCATGAGATAATTAGGTCACCTAAAAACATTCACTGGCATGCTTTGTTCTCTTTCCTCACTTGTGCTCCTCTTACACAGGAAAAACTCAAAGGTCCAGATTAGCCAAGTGAGACTGGAGGATTCTGGGAACTACACATGCGTGGCCGAAAACCCGGTGGGCAAGGATAACTCCACCAGCTACATCAACGTCCAAAGCAGTAAGAGCAGTACCCTTCTCCCTACTTGACTGATTCAAGTGTTATTTGGGGTTGTGGACTGTTTTTGTAGAACCTATCCTGTGCTGATATATTAGTGCTAGCTTTGTGGGTTATTGTCCATCAGCAATGAAGCCCTGAGGCTTTGTGAAACGTCTGCCTGTGACTTGCTGGTTAGAACATATGCTTCTCAGGTCATAGATCGGTAGAGATCGAAGGATGCCAAGTATAGCACAAGGACTCTTCCTTCTGCTGCAGAGAAATAGCCTGAGAAAAGAACTGTGGGAAATGTAGGCTGACAAGACAAAAAATGTGGACGTGACATTGTGTCAGGTGCTCTGCAAGCTGAGCAGGCACTGAAGATGAATGTCAAAATAAAGGAGGAAGAAGAGAGAGATGAGAAATGGGTTGCTGTCTAGCAGATTTGTCACACAATATTCTGCCTTTCATTTCTGCCTTTCTGACAGATTTTGTGTTTGGCTGGTGAGCATTGGCAGTGTTTTGCCAGTCACTCAGCTTAGAGCTGAAGCAGTATGGTAGAGCCAATATCCAATTATGTCAAAGTGCCGCAAAAACAAACTTGGATAGTGCATGGAATGAATCAGTTGCGTTTCAGATTTGAGGCGACACCCTGCTCGGGGCCAGACTGTATCAACATATGCAATGTCTGAAATCACTCCCTCACTCACTCGCTCCTTCATTATTTACTACTGTATACTGCCTGTTCTGTATAGAGAACTGTATATGGCAGTCCTAAAGGAGAATTCAGGAGAGAGAAGGACGAACTCTCATAACACTGTATCATGACTATTTGTCGCGTTACTTATCTGAACTGAACCAAACTGAAACCACTGAATCCAATGAAACCACTGTATACACCAATAGCAAGTACCTGTTAGTTTAAGTGGTCATTAAAATATTTCTTACATCTATATACAAATTTGGTTGTGCTTGTATCCATGTATTTCTAACTAAAAGAAATTGTACTGCTGTTATACTTAACGAAGTAGTGTGCATCGATTGTATACTTGATTTACGGTGCACAACGATTAACTACACTACACTACAAAGTGTTGTAAAAAAAAAAAAATAGTGCATTATATTGTAATAAATTCAGACAAGACAACAGTCTGTTAGACACAAAAAATAACTAAAGTGGTTAAGTATGCTATCACTAACAAATTACATTTAGCCAGATTGCAGGTTAAAAAGCTTTCATCACCCTACCTGGCTAGGCTACACATTTTCCCCCACCCTTTTTTGGCTGCTCCTGTTCAGGGTCACCATAGCGGATCACCCGTCCGCATATTTTATTCTGGCATAAGTTTTATGCCAGATGCCCTTCCTGATGCAATCCTCCCCATTTTCTGAGCTTGGAACCTAGTACTGGCTTATGCAACCGTCCAGCGGCTGGGGCTGACTGAGAATCAAACCCAGGCCACAGCAGTGAGAGCACCACATGCTAGCCACTAGTCCACCAAGGAATCCACTAGGCTACGTGTTTCCATTTGCTAATTTAGCTGATGCATGTACAGGATACAACTGAGCAAATGAGGGTTATGGGTCTTGCTCACGGACCCAAATGTGGCAGATTAACAGTGCTAGAATTTAAACTCAAAACCTTTGGATAAGTAACCCAAAGCTTTAACCACTGAGCCATCATTTCTCTGTTATCATACTCTATCACAGTATACAGCTTATGGTTCTTAAGTAGTCTTTTCACCAGTGGTTAAATTATAAATCTATTTCAAAGTTGTTTCAAACCATAGAAGATCCAATAGTCCTAAGCTGGAAGAGTCCAAATATCTATCTAAGGTGGAAAATCCCACATTAACTCGGTGGTAACTACAGAAATCTTTCACTTTTACTTTATTTTAACTGTTTAAAGAAAATCCACAAATGTTGGTGTAGCTATGTAGTGCTTGCTTGTTGCACAATTAACTCCATGGCATCACCAATGACAAGTAGCTTTTCTACATCAAATAGATGGAAACGTGCTTTACTCTGACATAAACTACATCTAATGTGACTTAATGTTATAATTAAATAAAAGAAAAGAAAAGATCTATGAATAATAGACATAATGACATTAACCCAAAGAGACGAAAAAAAGGAAATGACACTTTTACAAGAGGGATATTTTTGTAACAACTTGATTCTGTTTGTCATTCACAGATATTTGTTAAGAAGAAATAGCTACTGCCAGCAGTGGCTCCTGAACAAAGATTTTGGTGGAGCAGGCCAACATTATTAACGCCATAGCCTCAAACAAAATTAAGTAGAGATGCTATCACACTTGACTTATGCTGTAGGCCAATGGTTCTTAAACGTTTTCAGCGTGAGGTCCCCCTTGTGTAGGGTGCATCCCTTTGTGGCCCCCTGGAGTCGTAAAAAATTTAGCAGTTTCGTTTTTTTTCATACTTGGCTCTTCTGTGTTAACTTTCTCAACTAAGAGATTACGTCCTCTATCTAAAAACTGTTTGGTGTGTGTTTTAATGTGCTGTCTATAATTTATTTACTTTATTAATATTTCTTATCTAAATAATTCAAAGGTTGACAATCCCAACTTACAAAATTAAGTAAAATTAATTTTTAAAAAAATGTGGGAACTGGCAACCCTGTCATTAACTGTCCTGTCTGCTCCTTCACTGAGGCTACATCTGCATTAATCCAGATAGATTTGAATACTGCATTTTCGTTTGTAAACACTTTCCATCTACACTGTCGTTTTCAAACTTTTTTTCCAAAATTGCTTGTCCACACTGAAACAACTGAAAATGCTTACATTCCTATACTGCACATGCAGAAAAAGTAAGATGCTTTGGCCTACGTAATTTCCGTCATGTGTTTATTTAAAAATACAACCTGAAGGTTGTACAAAGTGACATTAATCTTTAACAAAGCTATCAACCTGGAGAGCAGGCACAACAACTGCAGTACAACATCGTCCACCATCTTGTCTGTTTTGAGTTGAATGTTTTGTCACATGGCTAAAAATAGCATTTTCGTAAAGCTCCGTTTTCACTGGATAAAAGCGCTATCTCAGTGGGGACAGAAGTCCAACGTTCATAGAGTGAGCATGGGGCAGAGAACATCCTGCCCCTATGGATCTCTATTAGCTCTTGTTGCAGTTCCACTTTTTAACCACTAGGAAAATACATAATGATGTGTAACCTTATTTAAGCTAAGTGGTGCAGCACTCTTACGGAACATCTAAAAAAAAGTTTGTATTTGTCAAATAGCATTTCTTTTAAAGGTACACTATGTAAGGTTTGTCCATATTTTATGAAAAAAATAAAACTGCATGCATTTTGCGGAAGAACACTGTGCTTGGTTGTGCTTCGGCTCTGCATGTCTGTGTGGATGAGTACGGTTTGTGGCACCGAACCAGTGTGAGGGAAAATGGATATATGCCGTTTTATTTTTTTGTTTGTTTTTTGTTTATTTTTTACACCAGTAAAAACTCAAACATTAACATCCTCTCATGCTGAGCAGGAAAACAAGGTGTGTAAATGTCTATATGAGTTTGAGTTTATGTGAACACGATGTGAGCTGAGCATAAGGAAAGATAATGTACTTTGCACATACAATGAGAGCTTGGTTGTGCCTCCCCATGGCTAGTGATACCAAACTAGCCTAGTTAGAAAAGTTTTATATTTTATCGGTCTGGTTGTCCTACAAACAGTCACAACACCCGAGGCAAGTTTTATAATAAATCCAACTTTTTCTAATCATGTCATACATTCACAGCTAAATTACCTAATCTTCCACAGAACAAAACTACTAGCTGAGCTGTGCTCCGGATGACTAAAAGTCTGTGGTCGCAGATGTGTTTTACTTGGAGTAGAAGTGACTTGTTCTTTCTCATAACTAAAAAAAAATAGAGATTACCCTACTGCTCATATAACATTCGCTACTAGGCTCAAGAAATAAAACCAGTTTAGATGGAAAGGGTCGCAACCTGACTAATTAGACAGATGAAAACATTGTTAATTTAGCTATCCATTAGGTTTATAATTTGCATGGTCCTTGAAAATAAAATCCAGCACTGCGCAATAACAACCCATACAGAAATGACCCTTTACAATAGATAATGCTTTACAATGAACTCTGTTAGAGAGCTACATGGCTATCGATCGTTTCAATAAAATATCTTACCTGTTGAGTAGGAAAAAAGCTATCTCTGGTTCTTGGTTTTTACAGCCTGTGATTCCCCGGAGGTTTTCCGTTTTACATGGTCCAGGGTCTCGCTCGTTGTGACAACTAACCTACACTACTCCCACACCTTACACGCGACAAAGTAGACAGAGCTACTTTTCTCTGTTTATGTGTATGATGAGACACGCACGGGCGAATGATGTTTATACGCAATTTCCCGCAAAATCCGCCCCGACAAGTCTAAAATATAGATACTTATAATAGGTTTACCTTAGTGAATCAGAGTAAGACAAAAAACATGGTTTGGAAGATAGATTTATGATGCACTTACTGGTTATTTAAATTTTGTTTATTTTGAACAAAATAAAGTTACATAGTGTACCTTTAAATTGTTAGTTACTCCGAAGAGGTAATTGGTATTTCAGAGGAATTTTAAATGTATGTGAATTGTGAATGAAGACTTTGCGAAAATATTTATTTCTTGAAAGAGCTGAAATAAATGGTGAGGCTCTGTGCTACTGTACCTACATACACTGTAGAGTATTTTCCAATCCCCTTCTGGTACAGAAACTACAGGTCTATTTCACCTCTTGTAGATATTTTGGGCTGTAAAAAAAACTTTGGAATTGTTTATTTGGTGAAGTTTTCTGTGAGAAGCATTTATTTTGCATTTCTGTAAGGAGTCTCCAGTGTCAGCTCTTTATAACAGTCCAAGAGAGAGAAAGCAGTAACTTTCAGAGGGCTTTGCCAGGGGTGCCACCACTAATCCTTTACAGAGATGGGGCAAGATTTTTATCTGAGAGAAGAGGTACATCTGTCATTTGTCTATAAAAAAAACCCCATAAAGACTAACTATGTATTTTGCGTTTAGCGCTATTTGGAGCCAGGGTTTGATTAAAATGCAATAACAGGTCACAACACACCTTGTAATGTACGACAGAGCAGTTTGTTTCGACCATACATGCTTCATTTTGCATTTTACTCCTCAGGCAGTTAATAATAGCAAAAATTTGTTCAGAAAGTTAGATAGCCCAGATAGCTAAACATTTTTCCAGCAAGCCTTACTTACTTTATTTGAAGAATGTCATTTGAGGAATGTTCCTGTAATTGCTTCAGAATACACAATATGTGTATATGTCAGTCCCTCCAGGGTTTTGTGATTTTTCGATCACAGAAATGAACGCAAAATCAAGGAAACTCTGCCATATTGCATATTGGAGCTTGCAATTTTCAAAATGACAAAATTCAAAATCCGCAGATTTGGGCCAAGACGCGTCATGTGATGTCATCACAACGTGCATTCAGCCAAAGCCCCCTTTGATTCACGTCGATCATGAACACAAACGTCTCATTTACCAACAAACATCACTCCGAAAGGCCGTGCAAAACAATTTTGTGCAATTGCAATTTTTCCAATTTAAGTAGTTTTCCATGAAAACAAAGCACAAAAAAAAACTCCATCGCAAATTTAAAAAAAAAAAAAAGCCACAGCAAAATAAAGCATTTTTTGGCCACAACAATCACAAAAAAAACCCTCCTCACCTCACAAACTCCTGTATGGACTGATATGTGACGTAAAAAGAAAAGTGAAAAGTTAGCGATACTGATTCAGCAAATAATTATTAAGCCATTAACCCTTTATCACTTTAGGAGAAATGTCCCACCCCCCAGCTGAACTGGATTGGTTTTTCAACCGACTCAGACCTGTCTGTTATTGCCTGAAGTGCTGGGTCACTGCTGCAGTAGTTTGAAAAGTGCCGGGTCAAATGCTAGCTCGCCCCCATTCCTCTGGCAGCCCTGGGCTTTGCGTTTCTTGGTAACAACACACATTTAAAAAATGTTTTTGTCTCATTAACTTCAAGAAAGAGAAAAAGTAGAGGTTGGTGAGGGGAAAACTTTTTATAACTGTTGTACTGTAAGTGATTTTGTGGACATTCCATAATTACATAAAATGTTACAGTTACATAAAATCTAACTATAAACAGATCAAATGTATGATGTTTTGGTTTTTCAGAATAAGGAATTGTTAGCGTTGGTAAATTGCTGTGGCATGAGGGCCAGGGAGGATTTCTCTCTAACCGCTGGTCCTTACATAAATCTATACCTATAGAATAGATCCTCCTATTCTCTCTCCCTCTCTCACCTCCTTGTCTATGTTTTATTTTTATGTCCCTGAATACTTTCTTCTCCTTTTTCTCCCTTTATTCTCCCTGCTTTTTAACACCATAGCTCTAACTAATATATGTTTTTAATGATGCCGTTTTTTATGATTAGATCGTAGTATAGTCTGTACTGTAGTTTTTTCTGGGGTTTTTTTTGTGTGTGTGTGTTTTCTCCTCTAATGTTTTTTTTTCATT
Organism: Stegophilus panzeri; assembly: GCA_024331685.1. Classification (NCBI taxonomy): domain Eukaryota; kingdom Metazoa; phylum Chordata; class Actinopteri; order Siluriformes; family Trichomycteridae; genus Stegophilus; species Stegophilus panzeri. The sequence goes on from JANDJT010000217.1 coordinate 15,545,887, forward strand.
ATTGCTTTTGGTTGCATTTTTTCCCCTCACAGTACACATGCTTTAATTTAGTTAATGTACAAAGCAGCCTTCGTTCTGCTACAGCCGCACTACTGTAGACATACATCTCTCTGTTGCAGTCTCCAGAGCCTCTCTCATTTCTTGATGCGCCATAGACCACTGTGTGTGTGTGTGTGTGTGTTTGTGTGTGTGTGTGTGTGTGTGTGTGTGTGTGTGTGTGTAAGTTGTTGCACTCTGCTCTGCTGTGTAGAAGAGGTTGCTCACAGCATACTGTTTTTACAGAGCTACCCTCGTCCCTGCCTCTCTTTCCTCTTTTCTCCCCCCAATCCTCACACTCATCCCACCATCCAGCGTTCCATTTACAGTGGCACTGAGTGGATGAATGATACATGTGCGTGAGATGGAGAAAAGGATAGAGAGATAGTGAACAGAAGAATGATGTATAAAGCAAGAGGACTTCTATGGCCTCCTCCACTCTAAGGGGTAATAGGGGTCATTAATAATGTGAGCTCTGTTCTGCAGTTTAGTCTCTGCTAAAGGTTAAAACTGTGTCTGTATGAGTAGCCGTGTGTGTGTGTGTGTGTGTGTGTGTGTGTGTGTGTGTGTGTAAGAGAGAGAGAGAGAGAGAGAGAGAGAAGGCTGGAGATGGCGCTCAGGACTAATGAAGATAAACAGTGTCATTTTGGCACATTCTGCACTCTAGGAGAAGACAGCATTTGGGTCCATAACTGTGCAGATATTCTGCTATATATAATAACACACACACACACACACACACACACACACACACACACATGCACACACGCACGCACACACACACACATACACACACACAGGCCCTGGAGAGAGAGCATGAGCGTGTGCATGTTTGTGTTATAGTAAGAGAGAGAGAGAGAGAGAGAATAAAGGATGGGTGATGGAGGAATTGAGTGAGCAACAAGCTATAGAGGGTCACTAGGGCAGAGCTCTGCAGTATTATAGTGTATTAAGACTCTGTGTCTGTGTGTGTGTGTGTGTGTGTGTGTGTGTGTGTGTGTGTGTGTGTGTGTATGCACTACTTAGAATAGGAGATGGATTCATGGCAGTGACCTTGAGAAGCCACTTATTAGGTGTGTGTGTGTATGTGTGTGTGTGTGTGTGTGTGTG
>JANDJT010000217.1:15550939-15577152 GCA_024331685.1 Stegophilus panzeri
TGTCTCTCTCTCTCTCTCTCTCTCTCTCTCTCTCTCTCTCTTTCTCTCTCTCTCTCTCTCTCTCTCTCTCTCTCTCTAGGCCTGTCAGATCAAAGTTTACTTTTGAATACAATTTAAATATATACAAATTCGAGGTATGATGGCTTAGTGGTTAGCTCGTTTGCCTCGCATCTCCGGGGTTGAGGGTTTGAATCCTGCCTCTGTCCTGTGTACGTAGAGTTTGCATGTTCTCCCTGTGCTTCAGTGGTTTCCTCTGGGTACTCTGATATCCTCCCCCAGTCTAAAGACATGCATTGTAGGCTGATTGGCATTTTCAAATAGTGTGTGAACGTGTGTATGATTGTGCCCTGCATTGGGTTGGTACCCTGTCCAGGGTGTCCCCCTCCTTGTGCCCCGAGTCCCCCTATACTGCTTATCTGCGACCCTATGTGAGGTAGAAAATGAATGGATATAAATTTGAATATTTACATATGTAAAGACAACAAATATCATATATAAAATCCCATGTTGTACTTTTAGTTATCATATGAAAATCTATTAAAACACGTTTCCTAAATGTTTTGGTATTTCCCTTGAATCAGTTGAGTACAAAAAGGCTTGTAATTTATGTCAAATTTTATTTTCATATATCACATTTCAGTCATATATCGATTTTTTAATTGAATATAAAATCAAACAGTTCTTGATTATTTCAGCAGGCACATAGTGCACCAGGTAGTTTCTATAGCACCATTATGTTATTAACTATGTAGTGAGCATTTGAATAGGAACCAATTTAGGATTCGGCCTAAGACAAGCTGAAGATAACAGATTTTTATGTAAATACCGGGAAGTATATTGTCTAAAAATGTAAACTATACATACATACCAGATACAGTAAACATTTCTGTGGGTAAATGAATAGAAACACAATTTTCACATTTTGTGTTTTATGCAGTATGAACACACAGTATTGCACTACTGCTAATGATTGTGTCATTATCAAATTAAGACACTCTTTAACATTTGAATATGTCATTTTTAATACATTTGACAGCCCCAGCAAATAAACACTAGTAGGTAAAGTTTGCTTTTCTGTAAAGTATTATTCTGCCTCTCTTGCCATATCTTGAATATTCTTTCCTTTAAGTTTAAAAGGATTTTTTTTCTTTATCCCTTTGTGTTTCCCTGTCCTCTCTCCCTGTACCTGTGCTATATCTCTCCACTCTCCCATTCTTCCTCCCTCATTCTCCCTCCCTCGTGTATCCTGAGCACTCTGTGCCCTTGTGTCCTTTTGTCAGAGTGGACATGGCTGTGAAAGACTTCTGAATGTCCTGAATGCTGTTGAGCTCCAACATGGACCCTCACCATGACACATGCTCCTTTGCTCTCTCTGGGTGTGAGTCATGGCTGTCCTACCTGTCCCCATCCATCCCACAACTAATATATAGAGAGCGAGTGGGCTGTACAAATGGAGAGCATCACAGAGACAGGCTGCGATGGTGAATCCATTCGGGGTCATTTTCATACAAATAATGAAAGCAGTGGAAATACAGAAGCCACGTTGGGTGTTATCTTTCTTTCTGTTTTTGCTTGCAGAGACGATTTAACATGAAGTTATGTCATAGACATGGACAAGTTCTATTACAGGCCTCTCTTCTCTGAACACAGATGTTAGTCTGAGTCTGTACACTGCTATCCTTCTCCCTTTTTTCATATTCTCTACTTGAACAGGGTTTGACCTTTAGCAGATAGATGTTATTGTGTGTAGGTCTCGCTCTCTCTCCATCGTTCTCTCTCTCCCTCTGCCGCTGTGTGTCAGTGTGTGTTGATGTATTCGTTAGCTAATTAGGACGAGGTTGTTCCGTCGCTCCCATAATGCTAGTCCAGCACTGAGAGTTACTTACGGCCCTGCTCTGCTGAGACACACCTGCCAATCACACCTGCTGCTGGTTTGCTTCAATTATTCACCAGCCACTTCCACACACAAACACACACACACACACACACACAATTAAGATCATTATGAAACATACACTCACACAGACAGTGCAGACAGAGTGGCCTCTATCACCTTTGTGGGAGGAGGTTGCACACTGTGCACATCTGCATCAGGAGATACAGTCAGGTGCATTACAGGCTTTTAACAAGCATTCCTCAATAACATATTTACACTTATTCCTTGTAATGATTTTAAAATGTATTCCTTAATATCACATTTATTCATTCATCAATAACATGGTTACGTTTATACCTGAATGCTATGCTTAAATTTATTCTCTGCTCCTGCGTGGTGCAACAGAAAAGTGTTTGGCCTATCTTTAAGAGCTCGTGAATTAAAATCCCAATGACACCACAGCCAATCCCTGGCTAGAAGTCTAAGGTAGCAAAATTGCCCATGCTTTCTGGGTGGGAGCAATGGCATTACTCTCTCCCCTGTCAATCAAATGACGTTAGTCAATCAGTGGCATTGAGGAGCTCATGTATGCGGAAGAGGGCAGAGAGCGTTCAGAGTATGCTCAGATGTGCTGTGGCACTGGAGTTCAAAAAAGATGCAGTGGCTGACTTCATGTGTCTCAGAGGAACAGGAACATGGTAGATGTTATTGATAGGGAAGAACTGGTTTCTGGCTGGGAGTTGACCAAATTGGGAAAAAAATGAGGTAAAAAAGAAAGATTTAGTATTGTTTAAATGTATTACTTAATTCCTCATTTCAATTCACTCTTCAATACTACACTTAAAGGTATTCTTTAATTTTATGTTTAAATTAATTTTATTTTTACTTTAAATTAAAGTACAATTTTTACATTTTTTTCAAACCTCTTCATAATTCACATACAGCTTGGCAGCACCAATCATTCCAGTCCCAAAAAAACAACAAAACTATGCTAACAATGTCTTGAAATAAATATACCATATAGATACTATATCTTAAAATAAAACACTACAACTAAACAAAGTATCATAGCATACAATTTGTCCTACAAAACACCAACAGCTGGCAATGTGTATTTTTTTTATTTGTCACATTCTGGTTTGTATTGGTATATTTTATAATCTTTGGTTGATAGTATGTATAAATTTCTATTTCAGTGTTTTCTATTGGAATTAGTGAGAGATGTCTCTATTGTATAGAACCCAGTTCAGAGACATGAGTTGTCTGCTGATTGGCTTTTCCAAATTGTCCGTAGAATGTGTGCGCGATTGTTCCCTGCGAAGGGTTGGCACCCCGTCAAGGGGGTCCCCCAACCTGTGCTTTCAGTTCCCTGGGATAGGCTCCAGGCTTACCCATGACCCTGTGTTGGATAAGTGGTATGGAAAATGGATAGATGGATGTGCTATAAACAAAAATTCCAATGCTGTAATACTGTAGAAATGTCTGCTTACTCTGTAGTTGTACTGTAGTAAAGTGCTTCTGTAAGCTTCCAAGTCTACTTCCTTTGGCAAAATAGTCAAGCCTTATCTCCTCTCCTGCCATGGGAATATTCAGCTGATCCACTTGCTACTTCACTGGAGAATTCTTACTATAAATGTGACACTTGAACAGTTAAGATTTCTCTAAACTTTTACACAACATTTCTCACAGACAGACTTATAACATGGTCTTTTATAGAAGCTCTTATCTCATCTGAGACAATAGCTTGAGGTGTTTCTAAATAGTACCATGTATTTATAATCTTCTCCCTCAGCGTCAAGTGACCACTTGTCTTCTTCTTTCACCCACTGCTCTAATTCTTACTGGATCTTAAACAGGATCATTCCAAAGATGTGCTCTTCTTATAGCTGGTTATGCAATTGAAAGCCTATCTATGTGTGAGTAGAGCTACAACAAGACATCAATGTGCAATTTGTCTCTATAACATTATAAACACTTTTATTTGTGATTGAATATATTTTTTACTTAGCAAAATACTAGCTACTTGAATTTTGCATGCTAAATTAAAAGTATGCAAATTAGATCATAGAAATATATTTGTGAGTGGTTAAGCTTGAGTAACACATGCATGACAATAATTTTAAAAACAGTCCAGTCAATGTGATTTGTGATGTGATAAAAAATATATATATGTCATGCTTTAGCCTGCACAAAACACTGCTGTTATGCTAACTGCGTGAACAACTGCTAGCCCATTTCTACCAGCAGTTCCTGCCACTTACTCATACTGAGGTAAACTAAATTTTAGAAATTGTTAGCAAAATTTGCCATCCTAAAAACTTTTAAGCATGACTTTGACTTGGCTAAATGGACTGATTAGTTTTTGTACTATAAAGCTGCTTGATTATAGGGCTAGGTGATATGACAAAAAATATCATATCATGATACTTGAGAGGGTGCTCTGCGATGGACTGGCACCCTGTCCAGGGTGTACCCCGCCTTGTGCCCGATGCTCCCTGGGATAAGCTCCAGGTTCCTCGTGACCCTGAAAAGGAGTAAACGGTAGAAGATGGATGGATGGATGGATGGATACTTGAGAGGGTGCACGGTGGCTTAGTGGTTAGCATGTTTGCCTCACACCTCCAGGGTTGGGGGTTTGATTCCCACCGTGGCCCTGTGTGTGTGGAGTTTGCATGTTCTCCCTGTGCTGTGGGGGTTTCCCCCAGTCTGAAGACATGCATGGTAGGCTGATTGGCATGTCCGTAGTGTATGAATGGGTGTGTGAATGTATGTGTTTGTGTGCCCTGTGATGGATTGGCACCCTGTCCAGGGTGTACCCCGCCTTGTGCCTGATGCTCACTGGGATAGGCTCCAGGTTTCCCCGTGACCCTGAAAAGGATTAAGTGGTATAGTGGATGGATGGATGATACTTGAGGACATGATGTGTATCACTATATAATGAGTCTTTATTGGTCACATATACCTTACAGCACAGTGAAATTCTTTTTTCTTGGCTTATCCCAACATGTTATGAGGTTGGAGTCAGAGAGCAGGGTCAGCCATGATATGGTGCCCCTGGAGCCTTGCTCAGGGGCCCAACATTGGCAGTTTGGCAGTACTGGAGCCTGAACCCCTACCTTCTTATCAGTAACCCAGAGCCTTAACCGTCAAGTCACCACTGCCACCATAGCTAACAAACTGTTCACAAAACAGCAGTAAAATAAACAAAAAACAATTAAACTGAGTTTGACTATACTTTTCTTTAATGCCTACAAAGACAAAGAAGATTACATTTTGTTTTGTTTTTTAATTATAGCAAATTAATGGCACTGGTAGTTCAGTGGTTAAGACGTTGGACTACTGATTGGAAGGTTATGACTGCTGGGCCCTTGAGCAAGGCCCTTAACCCTCAACTACTCATTTGAGAAAAAATTGCTCTGGATAACAGCGTCTGCCAAATGAATAAATATAAATGGCATCCATTTAGTAATTATTAAAAATGTTTTTAAAATAATAATTAAAAAAATACATCACTATACCAACTATATCTCACAAAAGTGTATTCTGTAATCATTTATTATGATATCGATATTACATCAATCAGCTCAGCTCAGATCGCCCAGCCCTACTTGATAACCTATTCATGTTCTAGGAGGTCTGTTGATGGATTGAATGGGAAAATCTTGTTCATAAGCAAAGGTTTCAGATGTGACTACTTTGCCAAGTCAAAGGGGTTGGGGTTACATATGTATGTATTGTATGAGATAGTACAAAGTATATCAAGTTCATCTCCTTTTCCTTGTACTTAAAGCCTTACTTGTGTTCTTGGACTGCTGGTATATTATTGACTCATAAACATTTCTTCTTACAGCACCTTGCTCAGATAATTAGCTCTCCTCTGTAGGGGATGTTCCTTAATGCTCCAAAATTAGTGCATCTCAATGTCCCACTAAAGTAGGACATTTCTGTCTATAATCCTCTGCTTTGGCTTCATGTCTAAATAGAGATTTAGGGCCTGTTTTGTGTTTATGGCACAACAATGAGGCATAATATTGCAGCATATGTTAGTGCATATAGCTGTGACCGAAGGATTCTTGGTATTTTGGTGACCCTTGGTGCATGGGGTAGCTTCAGAAAGAGTTGGATGATGGTTAAAAGGAGTTGGTTGGTATTAAAAAAATTATCAAGCATTGTTGATAGATGTGTTGCAGCTCCTTTTGTTATGCCCCTGCCACTAGGTGGTGGAGACATGTTTTCAGGTTGTCCAAGTGTCCATCTGTCATACGAGATTCTTGTTAGCAACATATCAAGTGGTTGAATGTTTGTATGATTTATATGGAATAATCACTGTAACCAGCAGATGAACTGATTAGATTTTGGAATTGATCCAAACAGGGTCAAAGTCACAGCAAGGTCAAATGTCTAAAATAGTTTCAATTCAATTGCTTCCTTCAGTTTGAAGTATATTTTGAGGGTATTTGAGGCATACAAATTAGTAATAAGAAGTAGACTAGTTGGCAGTGAAGGCATGGCATTGAGTTCTACTTGTTTTGTTTTGATTTTAAGCAAAGTTTCATTAATTAAGTATGATATTACATGTAGAGTTCACACCAATATGTTAGTGGTAAAAATAATGTCTGATATACATTTAACTTAATGCTTTTTGTCTTCTAGTGCAATTTTGTGGGTGTTCAACCTTCACATGATAGTGTGTACATAGTGTATAGTGGATAATTCTTTGTCATTACAATTGCAATAAATCTGACAAGTTTGACATATAATTAGTTTTGTTAGATTCTACAAATTAGCCTATATGACTTTACATTCTTAATGAACTAATTCACAATTAGTAGCCACATCTGTTATTTGTTGAATATAAAATACTAGTCTATTGTATTTAGTTTAGTGTTGGGGGGATTCAGGGGGTGGCACAGTGTTTGGCACGGTGGCTTAGTGGTTAGCACGTTTGCTTCGCTCCTCCTGGGTTAGGGGTTTGAATCTCCGCCCTGAGTGCGTGGAGCTCTCCCTGTGCCTCTGGGTACCCCATTTCCCTCCACCAGCCCAAATACATGCATTTCGAAATTGTCCATGGTGTGTGCGATCATGTGAGATGGGTTATCACCACGTCCAGTAGGGATGCTCCGTTTTTTGCAGCCGGTAACGATTACCGATTTCTTGTCATCATGATCGGCCGCTCCCAATCCTGATCGTTCAAGCTTTATATAAGTGATATGTAAGCTATTTGTTGACCGTCACTGTTAACCTTTTTTTTGCAGATAAAGTAATAATACCACAGATGCTGCCTTATATTATTTACAGTAATGTTGTAGATTTTTGTTTTAATTCAGAATCAAATAAATAAGCACAACAAATATTCATGTTACAATGAACATTTTAATAGGCCTTTAAAAATACACAGCAAACGGCGAATTTTTCATTGTTTCTTGAGACCTCGTAATAATTCCACACTCGTGATGGCGTGACTGTAGTGCTAAAGTTTAACATCATCATGTGTTTTACGTCCTCACACGCTTTACGTCATCAAATTGCGATTGGTTCGTGAGATTGGCCAAATTTAGAGACTACCGATTGAGTCATAGAATGTGATTATCGGCTGATATCGATTAGCGGACGATCGATCGGAGCATCCTTAACATCCAGGGTGTCCCGCGCTCTGTGCCCCAAGTATCCTGGGATAGGCTCCAGCTTTCCCTGTAACCCTGTGCAGGATAAGCTGTATGGAAAATGGATGGATAGATGGATGTGTAAAGTAGCTGTTTATACTGAATTGGGGTGGGACAGGACTTTGTCATGTCAAGTGAGGGTTCAAGGTAAGTGGGTATTTATTGTCCTTCCTCTATATAACTTGTATACATTGGAATGAAATGATGTTTCTTCAGGACGATGGTGCAACACAACAGTACGCAAGACTACATAAAGTACAAATACACAACAGTGTGAGACGAGTGCAAAACAATAAATACACAGGACAGTAAATACACAGGACAATAAATACACAGAACATGGACTGTAAACTGTAAGATATTGTGTAATGTAGCAGTATAGCAGCAATACTGGCAGCAAAAACGAGTTCCATAGTATAAAGTGACTGATGCAGCTGTGTAAAGTGCAGTGTGCAATAGTACTGAGTCTTACTGGTTTAGGTGTTTGACTAGCCCAGGTGAGCGTTGGGAGGCAGCAGGGTGTTGAGTAATCTGACTGTCTCAGGGAAGAAACTGTTGCAGACTCTGCTGGTGGTGGCATGGATGTTCTGTTCCTGTACCTTCTGCCAGATGGCAGGAGGGTGAATAGTCCATGAGAGGGGTGAGACGGGTCGTCCGCAATACTGGTGGCTTTGCGGATGCAGCGGTTGTTGAAAGAGGTGTCAATGGTGTGTAGAGAGACCTCAGTGATCTTTTCTTTTCAGCTGTCCTCAAAATTCGATGTAGGGTCTTGCAGTCGGAGGCTTTGTAGTTCCCGTACCACACGGTGAGACAGCTGGTCAGGACGTCCTCTATCGTCCCTGAATTTGCCTGAATTCAGTAAAATACCATGTTGTCCTTGTATCTTGTTCTTGTTAAGATGGGCTTCCCTATAGAGGGAAATGCTCAAATTTTGGCCTAAAGTCAGTTTGAAAATCTCAGATTTTGAATGGTGCACCTTCATTTGCACTGGTCCACTCATATTATTGCAGGCAAATGCATTTCTGACCACAAAAAAACAACTGGGTGAAAAGAGGTTAAAAAAAATTGGCTCATGTCCAACTGAATTAGCAATACGCCAGTGTTAATCCATTAAGATAGAATTGCATGAAATTAGTGCCCTAATTATGATTTGTGGTTTTTCCCAAGCACTGGCGATACCTGAACCACATGTGATCTCCTCAGGTCCAAACTACTCAGAATATCAGTGTGCTGATATTCTGTGGCATCGCTGACCTGATGGCCAGGCGGCTCTGGAATGACTTGGCAGTGTGTGGAGCTCAGCCTGCGGCATGGACATGATATACTGTAGTGTGTGTGTGTGTGTGTGTGTATTTCTCTCCTGAAGCCATATTGTAGGAAAAAATGTTTGATCGTGATTTTTGTATAATTGCATTATGAAATATGCTGCCATGTGTCATATGAAAGATATACAGAATAATAACAAAAATCTTAACACCATTTTTTTTATCAAAGTAGCTGAGTTATGAATTGTTCGACATGCCTCTGGCAAGGGTATCTTTGTCGGTTTTTGCTTTTGGGCTTGTGGTGACTCACTCCTTCATCTTCGTTACTCAGTGAGAGCAGTACCATTCTGTTTCACAACTGATTGCCTCACATGCTGATAATTATATATGTGTGTTTCTCCACAGTAACTACCACGCTGTCTCCGGGCTCCAGCCATGCCAGAAAGTGCAATGAGACGGAAAAGGCATACTGTGTCAATGGTGGTGACTGTTATTTCATACACGGTATAAACCAGCTGTCCTGCAAGTAAGTCACACCCACCCTAAAGCGCCAGGTTCTACTCATTCAGCCTCCTTATACTGTCGTCATTTGTTTTTATAGATTCTATAATTGTTCGTTTGTTGTTAATATTAGTAGTTTTTACTTACACTGCCTGTCAAAAGTTTGTGGACACCTTGCCTTTCTCAAATTATATTTTAGTGATGTTTGATGTTTAGTCATGCCAAACACAAGGCTGTTCAAGAGACCAGCTTTTTTTGGGAAAGGAGTCAGCGCTGTGTGTAATAGAATGGCCATTGGCCTGACCTTAACCCAATCAGTCTGCTCTGGGATGAGTTAGATTAAACAGTTTGAGAATGGTGTCCAGGTAGTTTCACAAACCTCTGAGAAATCCTGCAGGAGGCACAGCAGAGCATTTCAGAAGAAGGCCTAGAAACAAACACTGACTGGTCTTATGAAGGAAAGGAGGTGTTTGATGATTTCAAGGATGCTTTACAAAAAACATGAGTTGCAAAATTGCCAGGCAATGGATAGTGTTAAGAGTGTTAAGGTACGTTCACACATACAGCAATTTTATTGCTGCAAGTTGCCAGGCGCAGTACTATGAAGTAGGCGTTCCTACTACTGGTGCCATAGTAACATTTATCAGTGGGTGGTGCACTAGCAATCCACTTTTGACAATAAACCAGTTTTCTTGCCGCTAACATTAGACATTCTGGAGGGAGAGTGTTTGTATATAAAATTCACCAGTGTATATATGCATCATATCCTAGGAGATGAAAGAGAAGCAGTGTGTGCTTTTTGCCATTGCAGCCATCTATCTGCAGCGAAAGCGCAAGTGCTGGACAGTCTGGGTCCACGAAATAATTCGGACTCAGGCAGCATGGCAGATCACTAATAATGTGCGCGTTACTGTCTTTACTCCCATTGGTAGTCACTGGACATGCTCATGTCACCGGAAGTCACCAGCTCTCATTGAAAATGAATGTTCTCTGGTCTCTTTGTTGCTGCGAGTCGCTGTATGTCTGAACATACCTTGAGTTTCAGGCTTCAGTTTACATTGTTTGGGTACTGAAATGATCTACACACCTTTGTGGTGTACATATTCTGTTTCCAAACAGCACAGTTAACTGTGCTTGCAAGATGATTCCTTAAATATGGCTCAATTACATGGTATTTAATGCTTTGGAAGTTGAAAAATTTTGAAAGCTCTGAGTTCAAAAGTTGTTACACAAGGCTGATGTTTCTTAAAATGGCAGATCCTATGAAAGGTTTGTTAGTGTTTGATACCAAGAGTATTGTACCAAAGACTCTAAAATGTTGAGATCCCCAACAGTTTTATCTCATTACCATTTTCATTCTGTTAATATAAAAGACTTGCTACATGCTACCTAGCTAAATTCTAAGCAGTATAATATTCTAAGTTGTTTAAGTTCAGTCCATATTTTTCTCAGTTGTCTTGCAATATATTTGTTCTTATGACTATATAACAACTTGCCTAGTTGTGTGTACACCTTCTAGTGTTGAAAGCCATTTGAATACTCCCAAAGTTTCAACAGAGACAGTTGTAGGAAAAGAATGGCGATTTACCCTGCAAATGGCAGAGGCTCTAAAAATTGCAGGCTGCTTCTTTAATTGTTTTTAGTTGCTGACATACATATTTATAATAAACCTAGTTATATAATATTTCATATAAGTTATTGCAAAGGTTGTGTGTCCCTAGGCATGGCTTAGTGGTTAGCATGTTTGGCTGATACCTCTGGGGCTGGGAGTTCAAATCCTGCATCTTCTCTTTGTACGGAGATTCAGTGTTCTCTTCATGCTTCCGGGGTTTTCTCCAGGTACTCCAGTTTCCTCCCCCAGTCCAAAGACATGCATTGTAGGCTGATTGGCACCTCCAAATTATCTGTAGTGTTTGAATGTGTGTGTGATTGTGCCCTGCGATGGGTTAACACCGTGTCCAGTTCCCTGGGATAGGTTCCAGGCTCCCCCACGACCTGGTGTAGAATAAGCGGTATAGAAAATGAATGAGTGTCTCTAGATTTTGACAGGTAGTGTCGTTAATCAAAAGATTTGATTTCATTTTACATCTCGCATAACGATCAGGTATCCTTTGATTATTGCTTTCTTTCTAATATAACTCACTTATCTTGTATGAGTCAAAGGCACGCAATACCTCTTCAGCTGTTGTATCGTTGTGTTTTTTCTCCTCCTCCTCCTCTCTCTCTTTGGTGATTCACTGTTAAACAGATCAGTCGACTCGAGTGTTATGTGTGATGACATTTCCTCATTCTGTTTGGACATGAAACCAGTGATGATTTGATTCCATGAGTAACATGTCATTATTTCAAGTAAATTGCCTTCATATTTTCACAGCCTCAAGGAATACAAGTAACCGTTTTCAGGATACTTTATTATTCTATTTTATGTTACGTTATTATTTTATGACCCTCTCATTCATGTCTCGGTACTCTGGGAGTTCACAAAAAATACCATGAAGTTTCATGATGCTTAAAATAGACACATTTTCCTCTCCCGTTTCATGGCGTTCAGGATCTGCTAGGAACATTGACAATATCTGTGTTCTCAGAGAGGCGCTTAAGACACTTCAGACACACACTGCTGAGTTCAATAGAGCCCAGTGCTGCATTTCAGGCCTCGAGAGGGAGATAGAATAGAAGACACTCTGAAATCAGCTACCCCATCTGGACGAGAGAAAAGAAGGGAAGAAAACAGACGAATGATCTGCACTGTTCTCTGTTACCCCCTATTTCTTCCAGTCACCCCTGCCAGGAAGGGAGCTGAAGGTGATACAGCGATCTGCCTTTAGTGACCATGTCGGAGCAGACGGCCCAGATTTATGATGCATCCTCTCTTATTGTGGTCTGTGATTAAGTGCAGGGTCTCTGTGGGAAAGCCCCGCATTAACTCTACTGTAAAATCAATATACCTTATTCACTGCATAGGCATTTAGACTGGTCAGGGCTCTTAGGTTTAATTAATGTATTTATGAAGAGCAATATTCTGATTTGATATATAAGCTTCATGGCTTGGAGAATGGTTCGCATAGGCTTGCATAGATGTCTATTCCCTAGATGACCTTTATTCTTTGTGTGCAATGCAGTAGTAATTCTGAGAGGGTCACCTGAAAATTTTACCTTTGAAAATACTTGCATGTGAATAACCAACCACAAGCACTATCATCCGTGTGCGTATGTGCGTCAGCAACCCCAGAGCCAAATTAAATGCAGCAGTCCCATTGACCTCTGCAGTAAATGCTGAAGAATGAAAGAATAGGGGGAATTCTGTGCTTTTAGAAACTCATAGTACATAAATTATAGAAGCTTCCAATAAGAGGATATTATTTGGCATCATTGCACAGCTTTCAGGGAATTTATTCTCCTATAAAACATATTCTGACATCTTTATCATATTAAAGTTGTACTGGTTTCTGGCTTAAATGCAGACTGCATAATTGGAAGTTTATGAGGAAGGCTAAGTGTAGTATATTGGAGAACCATGTTACATCAGTGTGACCCTTTCCTCGGATTTCACCATTCTTGGGAAAAAAAAAAAAAAACATAGTTTCTGATACCTCTGCAGTTCACACCATCAGTATTGCCAAAATGCATTGAGCAAAATTCTTTAAAATCTATTGGATCATCCATTGTTGGGTTTTTTTAATAAGAGGATATTAAAAGGTTTAAAAAGTACCCCAAACTAAAAAAATTATAATATTTTTATAAATGTTTAGCACATCTTGGATGCCTGATTTAAATGATATAGTTTGGGCACTAAATTAGCTTTGTTTCCATTTAAAATAGAGAGTTTCTGGTTTGTCTTTGTTTAAAAACTGATTTGGAGAGTGCCGCATATGTGCTTGTAATTTTAAACCTGTTAAATGCTGATTACTGAAGAATACTAATCTGGTCACTAAACTGAACCTTTAGCCACAAGACCAGCATTCTTAGACAGCTAGTCAAATTAGTTCATATTAATAATAAACACAGTTGCAGTAGTTATGGTATATTTTGACAGGTTTGGCTACTGTTAATTAAACGGTGTGAATATGGTGATGCAAATAAATATTCAGATATTCTGAAATATTTTGACAATTGCAAACTAGTTTACTAGCAGTTAACTAGCCTAAATTAATGATAAACAAAAATGGTTGATACAATTCATTTGAGAAATCAAAATACATACATTAAGAGTATGAATAAATTCAGTTTAAAAAATAAACTTTTCATGGCCTTTCCAACTTAACTTAGTGTTCTGATACCTTAAACGTGATACATTTAGTGAACCAGTGTTTCTTCTTTGGACTCCGAGATAACCCGAGGTTCAGACAAGCGGTTGTATTTCTCAAATGTAGCCTCAGCACAGCATAAACAAGCAAGTGAGAGAAAGGGGTTGGGCTTAGATGGAAAGTGGACATGGCGTGTATATAAATATTCATGGGTCCTGGTTTATTTTGATAGATTAAATTACGTGTTCTGGGGTATATTAAGAAGTAGAAAAAAAGTAAAGCTGTGATAAACTTGCACAAAAGCTGGGCCAGACTGAAACTGCAGCATGGAACAGTCTAGAAGCTTGTGAGATTTCTGAATGGTCAAACAAGAACAATCTGAGCCACTACTGTGACACCTGCCCTTCTGCAAATGTGTTTATTGACATGGACTAAAATGAGTCTTCCCACTCCCAGACTCCCTCCACAGGTCTTTCTTTAAATCCCACAGTGATCTTCACATCATCAAGCAGAACTACTTTGCCTGCGGGCTTTGCTCTTGTTGTTCTAATTTGGTGTTTCTCTGCTCCCTTTCTCACTCTCTCTCCCTTTCTCTATTCCCTTTCTCCTCTCCAACCCCCCCGGCCGTTATGTGTCTGGTCCTCTCCCCTGCCTCCTCTCCTCTTCCCTTCCTCTTGTTCCCTCCTTCTCCCTTTTGTGGGTTTGTTTTCCCTCCATCAGGTGTCCAAATGACTATACTGGTGATCGCTGTCAAACCTCCGTTATGGCCAGTTTCTACAGTATGTCCATTTCTTCTTCCTGTCTGTCTGTCTGTCTGTCTGTCTGTGTGCCTGTCTGTCTGACTGTCTGCTTACAAGCTGCATGCTGCGTATGAGGTGAATGCACGATGTCTTTGTGTTTCTCCGTGTCTTTTCACTCCTTACTGTGTCTCCATTCTGTTGTTTTGTTGATTTGACT
Organism: Stegophilus panzeri; assembly: GCA_024331685.1. Lineage (NCBI taxonomy): Eukaryota > Metazoa > Chordata > Actinopteri > Siluriformes > Trichomycteridae > Stegophilus > Stegophilus panzeri. The sequence goes on from JANDJT010000217.1 coordinate 15,565,449, forward strand.
CATCAGGTACATCTAAAATGCAGATGAGATGAGATGAGATGAGATGAGAACTGAAGCCAAGTGAGAGGTTTACTTTTTTTTTTCATTTATTAAAATTTATTGTGAAAGATCCTTAAACTGTAGCACAGTAGAAGAGAGGCCCAAATAACACATTTGTAGTGTACTTTATAGCAGAATGGCAGCATTTTCCCTTTTCGCGTCATGTTCAGAAGAAGACATTTTGCTAATCAGAAGGAGTTTGTCTGGAGTTGGATGTAATAGCACAAGTATTTTTCGTTTTTTAAGTGATACAGAGTAAAACGAATCACTGGGTTTTGAGAATATGTATGAAAGCGCTAATCTTATTAACATGTGAATGGTGTAATGTGTTGTGTGTTATGAGGCCAAAGGCATGATGCATGACCTCTAAACTTTAACAACCAGCACATCTGATTTATAACACTCACTAAAACCCGTCCATACTGTAGCTAATCAAAAGGATCTTGCATGCTGTCGTGCTACATGAAACCTCCACATTGGAAATAAGAGTGCTAATCAAGTTGAGTAGCATTTTGTGTATAGTAAGTAAATGCTGTAAATAAACATACCCAAATTTTGGTTTACTTACAAATTAATAGAAGCCATATTCTCCATATCTTCATTCATCTGTACTCAGCTGTGTCTTTTTGTGTTAGACAGTAGCAGTTTTTTTCTTTTTTTTAAATATTTGATTTCATTTACATTTTCTTATACATTTACTAAAACCCCAGGAATTTAGTAAATATAGCAGTAATTTTTGTGCCTGTCTGTGTGTCTGCATGCATCTGTGCACATAAATACTCTAATAATTTGTTTTTTAATGGGGAAAATGGAGTTGGCCACAGTATGTCTGCATTGTCTGTCTGTTACTGGAACTTACACCCCTTCACGTCAGTGTCTTGAAGCAAACAGAAACATAATAATTTAGCATTTTTGACCCATCGATCTGAACAAGTGGACATCTTTATCTGAAACCTGTTTTTTCTTTTTTTTCTTTCTTTACATTGTCAACTTTCTGCATTGGCAGAGCATCTTGGAATTGAAATTATGGGTATGGAACTATTATTTGTTTGACTCTTAATTTTAAGGCGTATATAAGGTCACATCAGTCTCTTTTCTCTGTGCCATATCAAAATACCTGCAATGATCCTTTGAAGTACTGATGAAGACACCATCGTTTTAAGCACAGTAAATTGTACTATGCAAATACATTTAAAGGGATAATTCACCCAAAAATTAAAATTCTGTCATCAATTACTCACCCTCATGTCGTTCCAAATTCATAAGACTTTCGTTCATCGTCGGAACACGCATGAAGACATTTTTTTAAATGAAACCTGGGAGGTTTTTGTCCCTCCATTTACAGTCCAGCAACCAAAACTTTCAAGCTCCAAAAAGTTCATAAAGGCATCATAAAGTAATCCATATCACTCCAGTGGTTTAATCACAAATTTATGAAGCAATACGAATGATGTGTGTGTGTGCAAAAAACTAAAATTAAGTCTTTATTCACAGTTTATCTTCAATTCCACATAGATTTCCGACGCGTGTTCACGAGAGAACCACGACACATGCGTGTTGTGCTGACGTGAGAATGACATCTAAAGATCTCGAAATCTGCAGACATCTTTGTTACAAAGATTGTTCTATGTGTCTCAGTTTGTGTAGAGCATCCCTCTTCCTCTGCTGTAAACAGTGCAGCACTTTCAGGTCCCATTGTATTGCAAGAACGTCCATTCAGAGCGGACGTCCATTCTAACGATACAATGGGACCTGGAACAAAAGAGTCATTATATGAGATTTCGACATAGAGGAGGACCTGCATTTTTTTTGTCCGGTCTCATGTCAACACACCACACATGTGTCATGGTTCTCTCGTGAAAATGCGTCGGAGATCTATGCAGAACTGAATATATTTTGTGTTTTGTATATTTTAGATATTTGCGCACACAGAGCATTTGTATCACTTCATAAAATTGGAATTAAACCACTGGAGTCACATGGATTACTTTTACGATGGCTTTATGAACTTTTTGGAGCTTGAAAGTTTTGGTTACTGGACTGTAAACAGAGGGACAGAAATCTCCCAGGTTTCATTCAAATATCTTCATTTGTGTTTCAAAGATGAACGAAAGTCTTATAGGTTTGGAACGACATGAGGGTGAGTAATTGATGACAGAATTTTCATTTTTGGGTGAACTATCCCTTTAATGTACTGTAATATGTCAATTTATACAATTTATAGTAACAGCTTAAGTTAACTATTGTTAACTTTAAAGTACACATCAGATCAGTGAAAACATCATCTCTACTCTTACCACTGTCTGCTACAAGACTTGGAATTATCCACAAAAATCTTAATATGGATTAATATGGCCAAAAGTGGAACATTTTTACTATTGGCCATTAATAACATGAAGTAGACTAACCACAAAATAAAAAACAAATGAGTATGACAGATATTTAGATATTAACAAGCTTCCTGAATAGCAAAAGTTTTATTACTCTGTGTTATTCGCTTCCTGTAACAAGCATGCAATGCGATATCAGAAGTTTCAACATTTGACCTGGGCACAGCGTTCCCCCACATCATCTCTTCTCCTTTTTTCACGCTCACACCCCCACCCCCCTTCCCCCTCACTTCCCTGCTGTTGGTCACTTCCTTCTTCTTAGAGCTCTTGTCCATTCTCTTGTTCTCCCTCTCCATGTTCTGTGTGTTCTCCTTTGTCATTGTTGTCATCGCCTGCCCTCTGGGGCCTCAGGTTTAACGCCAGACCAAAAAAATGTCTTCATTGCACCTTTGTAGAGGGTCTTCATAAAGCCAATATTTGCTTAGGAATGTCAGATGCTAGAAAATGCACTTCACGGTCATATAGACGACATAACTGTCTGACCATATAGAATATATTAAGACTGAAACTAGGTTTACCTGCATTATTCAGTTTGATACACCACAGCACAGTTTTATGAACAACCCTCTCCCTGTGCATCATTTACAAAATGCTGTTTGTGTGTTTTAACCCCACTTTACAGGCATGTACTGTGTAAAAAAATCAAAAAAATTTTTTAAAGCTTACATGGATTTATCTTCCAGTTATCTATCACTAATGATGGCTGTAGGCCAGTGTATTATTGGGAGTGCAGGAAAGGCGAAGTCCTCTGTTTATGAACACTTCCCAGAGAAATTGCAATGTTATTGCTTTCTAAGTTTGGCAGATTTAGTGCCATTATGCAAGGATCCTAGAACTTTTAAACTGTTTTAGCATAATCGGCTCTGAAAATGCAAGAACCTGCCATAGAGTTTTAAAACTGTATTTTCTTATAGTGTGGTTATAAGATCACCCTGAGGTCCCAATGAGTTCATAGAGCTGTTTGTCATAGATCAGTGTCTATTTGCTGTACTGTTTGATCGTTAAGACACAAGTCATAGTGCTTGATCTGTCGGTTTTTGTATATTCCAAAAGTACAAATTGTTGAATTATTATTTATATTGAAGAGATCTTATACAGATTATATCTTATACAGAGAGTTTAGGGTAATCGGATTAAACTAAAGCATTCTATGGCATATCTGCCACTGATTCAGTGTGTGTGTATGTGTGTGTGTGTGTGTGTATGTGTGTGTGTGTGTATGAATATCTGTGTGTTTGTTTGTTTTTCTCACTTATTCAGAGGCAGAAGAACTGTACCAGAAGCGGGTACTGACAATAACAGGCATTTGCGTGGCCCTGCTGGTGGTTGGCATCGTTTGTGTCGTTGCATACTGCAAAACCAAGTAAGTCAAACCAAGTGGTGCTCCTAATGCTGGAAAACTGAACCCAGTATAACTTTTGTACGTGATTTTCTGGATATCGCCCAAGCTTAGTCTTTGTGTCAAAGCAATATTATTAACTAAGGCACACAGAGGTGGACTATATCTGCAAAACATGATCTGTGATAGTAAACTATATGGAGCTAACTACATTTTAAATTGCGAAAACATTCCACAGACCTTGTGGATGCAGCAATTTTATGAATATGATCCTGTTATGCTATTTTGAATATCAGGTGCATTATCGTATTTATTGTAGCTATTAGAGCTTTTTATTCCTGATCTTTTCACCCACAGAACTAAAAGCACTTACAGTGTGCTAAAAGGTAGATACAAACATATTAACAGCACTTTTCCTGATTTTAGATAAATCAGAGTTAGATTTCAGTTGACATGCTTTATGTGTTAGTAAATTATTGAGTTTTAAATTATACTTTAACAGCTATAGCAGTAGTTAGATTGTAGATAGTGTTGTCTACCACTGTAACATCATTAAAAAAAGAATAATAACGTGTTTTTTTTTTGTGATGGACCTCATTTTGATAACCTCAGCTGTAAAAGGCTCTATGAGCAACTTAAAGTATGAAACTTTACTGAAGCCTCTGCAACAGTTGTATTCTGTAAATATTAATGAACATAAATGGAAAGAATATGGCAAATCACAGATTCATGTACTTGTCTGCTCTGACAATGTAGCCCTCTTTAGATCTTTTTTTGTGATACTGGTTTATGGATGAAGAAACAGTCCAGAACATTGTTGTGAAAGAAAAAAAAGTGGTTCATGTGTGAAAAAGCAGGAATAATATCTCTGCAGGAAACAGAGGAAGAAGATGCAAAGCCATCTGCACCAGAACATGTGTGTAGAACACCCCAATCGTATGCTGGCCAACGGACCCAACCACCCAGGGCCTGGTCCCGGCCCAGAGGAGATCCCTATGGTCGATGTGAGTGTGAATCATTACTTCAAATCTTTCAGTTGGATGCAAATTGTTCCACTAAATCTCATGTATGTTATCACACATACATACAAACCTCAGGGGACCTGCAAAAGTTCTCTATAGTCACATTTTCCTAAAACCACTTTACTTAAGGTGTCATGTTGATACTTGGTGGTCTACATGTTAATTAATAACAATCATGTTAAAACTCAAAACGCAATTGAGGCGTTTGCAAACGCTGTATTCAATAAATGTGTCACCCTCCTCATAAGAGACAGTCACAAATATAAAGTCACAAACCTGCAAGTGAAATGGAATATTCAAGCAGGAGATGATGTATGACTGGGTTTTTGTTTTATACATTAGGATTTGGTTGACCTTGAAAAGTGGGTGCTCATAAACCAACAGGGAGTTTTCACATACCAAAAACAAAAAAAATAAAAATAAAAATTAGTAGATGTGTACAGGCAAAGGTAGAATTGATGGACGTTTACACTAAAACAAGAATTATGCCTTTTAAGATTCTGAATAAATGTGTACAGTTTGGCCAAGGACATTTCAAAAGATTATAACGACTGTAATTTCTCACACTAATCAATTTACCACTCTCTTCTCACACTACCAGTCTTACCACTACCGACCCAGTCCTTCATTTCTTTTATCACTACCACCTGAGTTTTTTTCATCCTTCTGTTTGAGATAAAATAAGGATTTGACTCCACGTTATGTTTGTATATGTGACTTTATATAAATATACCCAGTGTGTGCGTTCTTTATAAAGCTATAGAGTGTAAAACTCTTACGTTAAAAATCCTATATCTCATTTTACATCTGTGTTGCAGTATAACTCTAAGAATGCCCCAGCCACCGAGCGAGTTATACGACACGGAACAGAGACGTCAGGCAACTTTTCGGGCAGCCGGATGTCTTCACGGTCCCACCACTCCTCTACTGCCACCCACGCTTCCAGTCACCGGTATAGACCCTGCCTATTAAACTGTAGCTATCAATCTCCCTATTTATCCATTCTGCAGGTACCTCATACACACCTCATACATATATCCACCCACATTACCACTTCATCTTCTGTCTCCTCACCATCTTTCTCTATCTACAAGAAGTCCACTACTAAGACGATTTTCCATCAATTATGAACACTAAAGCAATTGTGTAAAACTATTTCTCAAACAAGAATTATTTTTTCATGAATATATGTGAAGATGGGTAGCATAGATAACTGCATCATTATCAGGTGTTTAATTATGTCATTAAGAGAAATCAGCACTACAGTGTTTCTCAATTGAACGCATTTGTTACATCTTACCACAGACAATAATTTCAACATGTTTCCCTGTATTGAGAAAACAACAGAAACGACATTTGTTACATTTTGTCCATAAATGTATAAAATACATGACTATCCATCCATTTTCTATACCACTTATTCTACACAAAGGGTTGTGGAGAAGCCTGGAGCCTATCCCAGGGATCTTGGGGCACAAGACAGGGAACACCCTGGACAGGGTGCCAATCCATCTCAGGGCACAATCACACACACAGTCACACACTACAGACAATTTGGAAATGCCAAACAGACAATGCATGTCTTTGCACTGGTTTGTAAGCTTTGTGCACACAGGAATGGAGACGGGATTTGAATCCCCATCCCTGGAGGTGCAAGGTGCAACTACTAAGCTACTGTGCCCCCTGAGGGTAGAGATGTGTGGGGAAGGAGTGAGGCTTAGTGCGTCTGTCCAGGCCAGGACTCGAACTCGGGTCTGTGGTCTGAGGGTCCGAATTTAGAATGATGCAAACATAAGATATAGTCTTACCAAAATATTTATATCACTTTCATGTAACCGACTTTCCAAAAAAAATTATTCTGATTAAATATGCCTTCCCTATGGTTTTGAGATATCCATGCACAATCAGAGTCACACAACTATATAATACATATTCACAAATTTCTCTCTCTGAAAAGGTAGTCCTATACCTGAAATGAAAAATTATACAGATTTAGAGATTTGGAGATTAAGTTAAAAAGAAATGCTGGAGTATTTATCAAGCATACATTTGACCATTTGAATGAAATATATGGCATTGCAACAGATTTAGAGATTAGCTAAACTGTTTAAAAACAGGATATTCAGATCCATTACAATTTCTCTTAAAGCTAAACAATTACTTTGAGGTGTTACTGTCAAACTTTGAGCACGTCTCGTCTTCAACCAGCCCAAAAGGACCCATGTCACACCCCTCTTCATCTCCCTCCACTGGCTTCCTGTAGCTGCCTGTATCAAATTCAAGGCCTTGATGCTCACGTACAAGACCTTGTCTGGAACAGCACCCCCCTACCTCAACACTCTCCTGGAGGCTTACATTCCCTCACGCAATCTGCCATCGATTAACGACCGACGCTTAGTAGTGCCTACTCAGCGTGGCTCAAGGTCCCTTTCCAGAACCTTCAAACTATCTGTCCCTCAGTGGTGGAATGAACTTCCAACCTCAATCTGGACCACAGAATCTATCACCATATTCAAAAAACAGCTAAAGAACCACCTCTTCTGTGAACACCTAACTAACCCCTAAAATGCCAACCCCCACATTATCCTAGAAAAAACAACAACAAAAAATCACTTGCTCTGGCTCTTACACCTCTTCTCTGCACACTTTGCTTTTCTAGAACTCAATTAAAAGATCTTGTATGGTAGCACTACTTGTATTGTTCTCCGTTTGATATATCACTTTACTTGTATTTCCTCATTTGTAAGTTGCTTTGGATAAAAGTGTCTGCTAAATAAATAAATGTAAATGTACTGTGACTTCCCTTTTATCTTCTCTTTCACAAACTCACACACATATCTCTAAACCTCTGATGCTAAAATATCCTGAATCCCACAGGCATGAGGAGAGGACATGGAGTATGGAGAGGTCAGACAGCATGAACTCGGACTGCCACTCGGGGGCACTCTCTTCCTCAGTAGGCACCAGTAAATGCAGCAGTCCAGCATGTATGGCTCGGCATGCAGCGCATCGTGGCTACTCTGAGCCTGCACGGAGCCCCCTGCAGTACGGAGACTCATATGACTCTCTGCGGGACTCACCTCACAGCGACAGGTGATGTGAACATGTAGAATATGTAGAACATAACAGGAATGGAGTCATGAAGTTATGATGACATGAATGGTACTACTTTACAGACTTTAAAATGTTGCTTTTCCTGCTTGAATTTTTTTTATTATTATTTGAACTTCTGAGAGTCATTTAAAAATGACACAAACTGAGAAGTAACCAAGTTAAAAAATGCCCCTGAAGCATGATAGTCCCAATGATATGGGGAAAAAATTGTATAATGTGTGTGAATATGTGTGTGTGTGTGTGTGTGTGTGTGTGTGTGTGTGTGTGTGCGTGTGTGTGTGTGTGTGAAGTGTGGTAGTCCAGTTACACAACATTAAGTCTAAGTTGAGTTTAAGCCCTCTCACCCTTACTGGTACAGTACTGTGCAAAAGTCTTAGGCACCCTATATTTTTTAGTACAAACTTTGTTATAGATTTTTATTTTATGACTTCTACATTATCAAGTCAATACAAAAACATTTTAAATTTCCAAACATTAGTTTTCCAGCACAAAACTAAATTTTACAGAAAAATGTTTGTATGTCAATAGAGAAAGCAGCATATTACGTTAAGAGACACTTTTCAGACAAAAAACCTAATGATGGCTGCTGGATTTTGCTGCAAAAATAAGAAGCAAGTGCTTTAAAGTTAAAGTCTCCAGAAGAACTGAGGCTGGTTCTGCAAGATGCTCAATAAAACTTACAGCTCATTTCCTTATAAAACTACACTAATTCTACCTGAGACTACTTTTTTTAAGCAATGGGTCGTCACACCAAATATTGCCTCGGTTTCATTTATTACTGTTTACTGCTCTTTATAGTATTTTTTGTAATGGAGAAGCATTTAATTTAATTATTTTTGAAAGCATCTTTGCTCTACAGCACTTCTTTTCATGTGCCTAAGACTTTTGCACAGTACTGTAAGTCAAGTCTAAAGTCAATTTTCAGTTCAAGTCCAAGTCCAGATCAACAATTATTTATGTAGCCTATTCACACAACAGAGCATACAAAATATAGTTCAAATCCAATATAGTTCAAATCCAAATCATCTTCAAAGCTGGGATCCCATAAGTCTCAAGTCACATATAAGGCTTAACTCCTTAAGTCAGATTTAAGTCTTAAGTCCAAGTCTCAAGTACAACATCACTGGTATATGAGTACATCTATAGAGAGATGTGGCCATCTAAAAATAAATATGTCCTTCCTTTATCTTCCCTTCACTTCCCTTCCATTTCCTTTCCTCTCCTTTTCCTTCCCATTCCTCTCCTTTCCTCTCCTCTCCCTTCTTTTCCTTTGCTTTCCTTCCCTTTTGCTTGCTTTCTGTTTGTTTCCCTTTACTTTCCTCTCCTCTCCTTTCCTCTCCTCTTCCTTCCCAGGTATGTGTCAGCGCTCACCACGCCAGCCCGTATGTCTCCAGTGGACTTCCACTCCTCCTCACTGCCCCAGCAGGTGCCTACCTTCCAGATCACGACACCCAATGCCAGCCATGCACTGTCCCTACCGCCGGCTGTAGGTTCCTACTCGCCCGGTGATGATCAGCCACTCCTACGCTGGCCATGCCCTGCACATAACCCATACCACAGTGAGGGGACTGGCTCTCTCCCGTCCAGCCCATACCGCCTCGCGGATGATGAGGACTACGAGACAACACAGGAGTACATGTCGTCCCGTGAGCGGCCCAAAAAGAGTGGCAGTGGGCGCCGTTGGCACAGGAGGTCACACCTGAATGGACACGTTTCCCAGCGTGCCAGGGGGCCAAGGGACTACAGCTCGCAGAGTTGCCTGTCGGACAGCGAGTGGGAGGAGGAGGAGGAGGAGGAGATGGGGGAGCTGGGGCATGGCGAGAGCACGCCTTTCCTCAGCATGCAGAACATGAGCATGAACAACGAGCCGGCCACTATCTACCGGCCCAACGACATGCGGACATACAGCAGTACAGCGCGCAGCACGTCACGCTCAAACACACACACAAACAAACTGTCACAGTCACGGTCCAAACCAGACAATGCACCCCTTTAAACAAAGAGCAGTGATGAAGACAGTGAAACAACATATCTAGGAGAGAGAGAGAGAGAGAGAGAGAGAGAGAGAGAGAGAGAAAATGATATATGCTATAGACCTGCACCTATAAGAAATATTTTTTATTTTATATAACAGACAGATATTCTAAACAAAGGAAATATTTATTTTCATTTCAGCAAAAATTGTCTACTAGCTAGCAGCAAAGACTTTTTTATAGTGGGGAAAACTATTTATATGTAATTTCCGTTCTTTGGTTTACAGCATTATGAAGAAAAATCACGTGCCAATTTTTTCACAACTTAGAATAATATTGTGGTGCCTTTTGCTGTACGCCGACGAGGGAGGTTCTGTTGAGTTTTTGTAGCTTTTCTTAAATGGACTCCTGGGTTTTATATAGACATGTTTTTTGTCAAGTTTTTTTTTCGGTTTGTTCAGGATCTCCCCATTTGAACTGTGAGCTAATTCTGACATCATGCAATATGAGAATCACATTTACTTATGTACGGTATTACTTTTCATGCAGGGGTTCATACTCATTTGTACATGGTGGACACACTGTTTCCTGTTTAAAAGCTGAAATAGGGTGTCTGTGCACAGGGTTGGACAATTACGAAAAAGCATTCAAAATCCAAATTTAATGTCAGTTTTTAAATAAATTATATTAGAAAATATTTTCTTTATTTTTTCTGTATATTAAAGGTTCTTTTCAATTCCAAACATTTTACATTCTCCTTTAAAACAGGAATGTTGGTCCGGTCTGACAGATTTTATAGTTCAAATTTAGCACCATCTAATTTTTACCTTGGTGGACACTTAAAATCTTTCTTTTTCCTATAGTTTTCTTATGTGATGATTATGATAATGGGGAAAGTAGTGGCACATCAGTGGCTAAACCAAAAAAAATTGCTGATGACCAAATGCTACAACACTCTAGGGAAATGCATCACACAGGAAAAAATATTCTTTTGTTTATTTATTCTATGAACAATTAATGTCTTTAATTTTCAGAGAATAATTACTGATTGACTAACTTTTGACTACCTATAAAATAATGCATTTTGTTTATTTAAGCCAGCCTTTAGATTTAATTAACAATAAAATCAACACCTTACAGCACTAAATTTGGAGGAACTGCTTATTACTTGGTGCCCTGTGTTCACACCAAAGGCATCATTATCACTATTGGCCATTTTGTTGCCATGTTGCCAAAAAAAAGCTTACAGTTTACATTTGTTAGTTTTAAACATTTGAACTAGTACCCCAGTTCTAATTATAGCGAATAAGGCTAACTCATATCCCATTCAATAAATGGGCAGCAGTCATATACATCTTTTCACTTACACTAGGACAGCACAGTGTAAATCGGACAAGTACGGAGAGACACAACCTGATCAATGCACTCCTTACTTGTGTCTGTACAGGTGCTACCAATCAGGCAGCAGGAGTTATACTTGCATCATTTGTGAGAAGTCACAATTCAGTCTAATATATCACCGCTGTATAAACAACAAGCCAAATATTGTTCAATAAGCCACTGACAGGGGTAATTTGCAGGAATTTGGCATCCTAAAATAATTTTCCCCATTTCTATTAGGCACTTTAGACTAAAAGTAATATAACACATATTGCTTAATGCTCAATGCATATTGGTAATCAGCACATACATTTTCTCTTGATCTACCCACGATAACTTTTGCTCTGCCTTTTTCACTGGAAATTACCAGCACTAAATGAATGAATGCTGGTCACTTCGTTGTCACACCACTGTATGAACTTGTATTATTGTCAACTGGGCTGTTTT
>JANDJT010000217.1:15587670-15605224 GCA_024331685.1 Stegophilus panzeri
CTATCTCTCTGTGTGCGCCAAAACCACCTCTGGTGTTTATTGCCAAAAAGCTCTATTTTGGTTTCATCTGACCATAGTACCTGATCTCATTAGTTCAGTAGTGTCTGACAAACTGAAGATGCTTGAGTTTGTTTTTGGATGAGAGTAGAGGCTTTTTTCTTGAAACTCTTCCAAACAACTTGTGGGGATGTAGGTGACATCAGATTGTAGTTTTGGAGATTTTCTGATTCCAAGACGCAACTAACTTCTGCAATTCTCCAGCTGTGATACTTGGAGATTTTCTGGCCACTCGAACCATCCTCTTCACGGTGTGTTGAGACAATATAGATACACGTCCAATTCCAGGTTGATTCACAAAATTTCCAGTCAACTGGAATTTCTTAATTATTGCCCTGATAGTGGAAATGGGCATTTTCAAAGCTTGTGCTATTTTCTAGAAAATGTTGTTGGCATTAAAGGAACGGTCCTCTCCTGGCTCAGGTCTTATTTGACTGATCGCTATCAGTTTGTAGATGTAAATGGCAACTTCATGCATACCGAGGTAAACTTTGGTGTTCCGCAAGGTTCTGTTTTAGGCCCACTGCTTTTTTCTTTATATATGCTACCTCTGGGTCAAATTATTCGTAAACATGGAATTAGCTTCCACTGTTATGCTGATGATACACAGTTGCATGTTTCAGCAAAGCCAGATGACAGACACCAGCTTACTAAAGTTGAGGAATGTGTAAAGGACTTTAGACACTGGATGCTTATTAACTTCCTCTTACTTAATTCTGACAAGACAGAAGTACTTGTACTAGGACCACATTCATACATTCACGCATTCACCCAGGTTTGTTGATGGTGGAGTGGCTAGCCGCCTTATATCCCATGATGCCCTCATGTCTGCGTTGCCTTCTGGCTCTCCCTTTTGGTTATGCTGTCATAGCTAGTCTTGCTGGAGTCCCTGCTTGCACTCACACGAAGTACATTGTCCTTAACCATTATGGGGCAATAAGCATACCTAATAATCTCTCCCTCTCTTTCTCTCTCTCTTTCAGTCAAGCTACACATGATATGCCTGAGATGCCAGTGATCCTGACCCTTCTGCTCTCCAGACCTGCCTGATCCATCCTCATGCCCTTCTTCTGGTTGGAGTTCTCATCAATTGGAAATCACTCGCTGCTGCCGAGTATGGCCCCACATGGTGCCGCCTAAAGATCACTGAGATTACTGAGGATGGTGTCATTTAAAAACCATGAAGATTGCTTTGGACCTCAATTCATATGAACAGTTATGCTATGATGGCTAGGACTACAATTTCCACAAACAGTTTTGCACTCAATTCAGTGAACAGTGGAGCAGTTCAACAAAACAGAACTCATGTAAAAACTAACGAATTTTCCTGGTTACACAATTGCACTATTTGACCATGTAGTATTAGCACTATCCGTTGTTACCCAGATGAGGATGGGTTCCCTTTTGAGTCTGGTCAAGGTTTCTTCCTCATATAACTCTCAGGGAGTTTTTCCTTGCCACTGTTGCCTCTGGCTTGCTCATTAGGGATAAATTTATACATTTAAAATCTATATCCTAAATTTATATATTTCTGTAAAGCTGCTTTGGGACAATGTCCACTGGTGAAACTGCTATACAAACAAAACTGAACTGAATTGAAGTTATAGAAGGCATTTATTTATAATTGCACTATTTGTTGTCACCCAAATGTTGATGGGTTCCCTTTTGAGTCTGGTTCCACTCAAGGTTTCATCATTATATTATATTATATTATATTATATTATATTATATATGGAAAAAAGCAGTGGGTCTGGAACAGAGCTAACGTATGATTACTAGTGTTAACACTATACAGTTATAGTTGAATTGCACAGAACTCACCCTCATAATCTGCTGTTTCTCATTAGGTGTGATGTAGTCCCCCAGAACTTCCTTGACAACATGCTTGCGCTTGGTTGCCTTGGACATCGTTGATGATCTCTGAAATCCTCTGTATCTGTAATAACAGTATTGATTACATAAAAATCTAGCAACTTCTAGCAAATATATGAACCAAATTGAATAACCCAGCTCCAATGATGCCCCTAATGCACACACACAGTGGCCACTTTATTTAGACTACCTCCAATCAGTGGGCATTTTATCACATAAAGGTGCATTTTGTTGGTATACAACATCGTCAGCCTCTACTCCATCTATCAATGAAAAAAGCCCACCATAGAACCACCTGACCAAATGTTATGTGCATAATAGACCATTTTCATCCCATGGCTTTGTAGTGACATGAAAGTAGGTGCAGCACTGGTAGAGGTACATGGGGTGGACTCCTCAATGTCACTGGGTTGAGGAACAGTCTACCAACCAAAGATATCCAGGCAGACACTGATTAAGAGGCTGGAGCAAATCGCTTAAATAGCTTCAACTAAAGTTTATAGCAATTTACATATGTACAATTCCTTGCTAACATAACTGAAGGGCATATACAAATGTTTTACCGTAACGATTAGTTTATATCTATGCTATCTGAAAGTCAGAAAACAATGGGAATATGTTGAGCAAAGTTTGCAAAATCGTGATATACTGTCTCAAAAAATGTGTACAGCATGAGGATGAATGTAGTTTTACTGCCATTGCTTCCGGACACCCTGTATATTATACAACTGGAAATTTTTATGTTTTGTAGTGGCGGTTTCCGTTCCCACTTTTGACAAGTGCCAGAGACTCTGAACAGATGCTATGAGTTTTGAATTTGATGTGTGAAGAATAAACTTCTTTATCCATTCATCTTTAAACACTTCATTTTCATTTCATTATACTTTTTTTTTTAACTAGCCATGTAGTCAGTTCCCTAATCACACCAAAGACTGTAAATAAAATGAAAAACCTGTGAAAACTCATTTCTCCAACCTAATGTCTCTAGCGCTGTAGCTAGTCTCTGGTCTGATGCCTTCAGCTAAAGAATTAACATAAATGCATGTGATTGGATACACAGCAACAATAGATCTGATACAGCAGCCGAGCTAGTTCATGTTTTGTTTTTGTTTTGTTTTGTTTAAAAACACACAAAGTTTTCCAGATGTTTTGTTCGGTCTGCTGAAATACTTTAGTAGGTCTGCATCTGAGCCATGTTCTACCAAATGACGACCCATTGGGTAGCGAATGATGAACACAAATTGTGCATGGAAAAATGACTCAAAGATTAAGGCTCTGGGTTAAAACCCTCAGATAAGGCTCAGATAAAACCCTCAGCCAAATGATGTAAATGTATACGGTGTTTAAATCTGCCAGTAATGTTACTACACCTGATACACTTCTACCATCGCCACTGAAGTACTGTGAATGTACCTTCATCCAAATATTGTGGTCTCTTTATGAGAGGCAGGGGGTCAGAAATGGTAATAAACTGCACATGGCAACAACCGGTAACTGTGCACCTTTATACATTAGGTTTACTTGATATAAAATAACACGTGACGGTTATTACATCACTGCAGATTAATCTGACGTGCAAAGGACAGTAAACGGGTTTGCTAGAAAGCCTAGCTGTTCTGTTAGCCGGCTAACTACTACCAGCCTAAAATAGCAATACTTCACACTCATTAACGTCGTAAAAGTCGCGATTTGTAAAAGCTAGAAAATCATACCTAGAAACTCTTCATAAAAACTTAAACGTATTCTGGATGTTGCTGTTTGGTACATCGAAATAAAGTCGTACACGATGCAAGACCGATGAACGCGTCAGGTACATGTGAAACTCACTTCCTGTTGCTTCCGCTTGTAATGCGTGCGGCATTATGGGTAATGTAGTCATACTGTCGGCTAAACATAAAACAGTCAAACAGTCATAAAACATTAACAGTGGTTATAGCAGTTGTGTGTACAGGTTTTTAGACATGTGGTTGGCGCCACCTGATTATGAATTAATTAATTAATTCATTCAAATATATCAGTTCCGCCAGGATTTTGCACTATTCGGAGGAGCGTGCAATTTCTCAAAATTACCGCAGATTTTCCGCAGATTTGGGCCAAAAGGTGTCATTTGACGTCATCACAAAGCACATTCAGCCAAAACCCAATTCACGTGGGTCAAACATGAGTACAGCTAAAAGGTCTCATAAAAGGTCGCAAAACAATTTCGTGCAATTGCGATTTCGCCAATTCAAGTAGTTTTCTGCAAAAAAAATTAAAATAAATAAATAACACAAAAAACTTGGGAAACTGCATCGCATATTTTGAAGAAAGTTGCAGCAGAATCAAGCATATTTGGCCGCAACAATCACAAGTAAAACTAGAAATCCTGTACAGACTAGAAATTCATTCATCTTCAGTAACCGCACTCTTAATCACACTAAGGGGCAGGATTTGACATGAAGAAGAAACCTGAGGAACATAAGGAGCTCATCTTGTTATATGTGACACTAGATAGTATACAGGTGTAGAAGAGTAGACACAAACTGTACTAAGTGTGTTGAAAGGACGTTTACTATGAGCATAGTGTGAATAAGAGTCATGGGATATGCACAGTGAAGTCTTTATGTTTACAGCATGATCTTTATGATTCTTAGGTGCAAATTTACAGTATCCAGGTGAGATTATCCACCGAAGCAAGGGTGTGTTTTGGGCATAAAATGTTGCAATTCATTATGGGATCATCCACAACAAACACCAGTAAAGTCTCCACAAAAGTAGCCTACAATTTGTACAGTTTTATAAGGAAATGAGCTGTAAGTTTTATTGAGCATCTTGCAGAACCAGACATTTTGTCTGTCACACTTGCTTTTTATTTTTGCAGCAAAACCCAGCAGCCATAATTATGTGTTTTTGTCTGAAAAGTGTCTCTTACGTAATATGCTGCTTTCTTTACTGACATAAACATTTTTCTGTAACATTTCATTTTGTGCTGGAAAACTAATGTTTGGGAATCTAAAATGTTTTTGTGCTGACTCGATAATGTCATAAAGTCATAAAATAAAAATCTATAACAAAGTTTGTATTAAAAAATAAATAGGGTACCTAAGACTTTTGCACAGTACTGAACATTCAGTTGAAAAGAATACTGCAGAGATTCATTATGGCAGTAAAAATCAAAGAACAAATTCAAATACAGGTTTTGTGACTTTATTCAACAGATTGACCAAGAAGATTACCAAAGGGGAAGGACCTCTGAAACCATGCAAGAAGAAATTCTCGAAAAAGATTTCAAATGAAAGCTTGGACAATTAACAAATTAGTATTATGCCGCACTTTCTGTGTCATCATGAACAATAAACTTATACATTACATATTTAGAATATATTTCATGTAGTGTGTTATGAGCGCTTCGAACTGAGAGAAATCATTTCTGTTTCTTGGGAGCATGGTTATCTAATTCTAAATCAAAATTACAATGAAAAATTAGTCTTAAACTACCACTACTAATCAATATTATTTAATAACTTAAATATTGCAAAAAGTATTCATCGTTATGTGGTAAGCAGCTTCCAAAATCCAGTAGTCAAATGCGTCCAATTAGAACTCAATGAAATCAATAAGCAAATATGAATTAATATTAATGTCACAGCAGCACATTTAAAACTATTACTTAAATATTAGTTTAAAAGTTAGTACTTAAATTATAATGCAAACATGATAAAACACTAGTGTAAAGGTCTAATCTAATGATCTGAAGCTTCATGTCATAGCCTCAGAGATGTTGCACGTTATGTTTGTAACGGAAATGGAGGTTATATGAGGTATTGACACTTCATGAGGTACTGTGGTGTCTTCAACACTCAATAGTTATAGTACTAAATGACAGAGTGAATACTTGAACACTTCACACATCACAGCTTGAATAGGTTAGAACACTGCAAATATTTCTTGTTTATTTATGGATGGTATTTTGTATGTGTGGTATGTATCTTCACTACAAATGAACTATATCCTTGTTAACACATGTGTATGTGCTCGCATAGGCTCCTAGTCAACCACAGCAGAGGAACACATCTTGTTAATTCCACACAGATTGGATCCTCTGTACAGGTAGTAGTAACCCTGAAAAGACACAAGAAAATCATTAGTTTATATATGTCACATAAACCTATCACATATTTAAAAATTGGTAAAGGAGTACACAAAGGTTTTGAATATCCTATATTTGAGCATTTTTGTTTAAATGACCTTGTTTTAATTACTCGGAAATGTGAAAATCTAACCAGGAAGCATGTACAAATCAATTAAGAAATATGTATTATTAAATGTTTAGTGAATTGAGAAATGCTACAAATTACTTTATTCTATTTGAACAATCTACATCTAATTGAAGAAAAGGCCAAAATCATGATCACTCAAGTTAGACACCTATAGCATGTCGAGCCATCCATCCGTTTCCCATACCAATTATCCTACACAGGGTCGCGGGGAGCCTGGAGCCGATCCCAGGGAACTTGTGGCACAAGGCGGGAGACACCCTGGATGGTGTGCCAACCCCTCGCAAGGCACAATCACACACACACACACACTACGGGCAATTTGGAAATGCCAATCAGCCTACAATGCATGTCTTGGACTGGGGAAGGGAAACAGAGTACTTGGAGGAAACCATGAAGAACATGCAAACTACGCACACACAAGGTGGAGGCGGGATTCAAACCCACAACCCTGGAGACCAAGCCCCCCCACAGCATGTCACATTTATATTTTACAGTTAATATAGCACTGTCTATGAGTCCTTTATCAATTGGCTTAAATTGTTTACCCTCCAAATGTGTCTGACTTTAATAAAGCACTCATTCAGACAAGTTAATAAGTTCCATAAAGATTTGGGTTTCTATATTTAATTCCTATTCCGTATAATTTGTTTAGTCTGTGGCAATAATAATGATTAAGTAAGGAATAAAACATGCTGGGGCATGCTGTTATAGTAAAATAATCAACAACAGGGTGGTGTCATGCATCCGTTATCACAACAAAGTGATTATTTTCCTATGAGAGCATGTACTGAAATGTTTTATTCCACCTATACCGCAGCAATTTTACAACAATAATAATTTTGAATTTATTAATGAACAACGTGTCATACTATTTAACAACTACTATTTACGTTTAATGTAGTGGAACAACCATGAGACAAGTTACTTCCAGTTGTCACTTATAGCAGTTCCCTCACCAACTTCTGTTTTCTCTCTCTTTAAATTAATAAATGTTATAAAATATAATAAGGCATATGAACGTTGGACCAATAGTGTGTAAATACAGTACTCCTTTACCAAACATTACAGCTGTAATAAGAACTGGATCTCAATTAATAATGTTC
Source organism: Stegophilus panzeri (assembly GCA_024331685.1). Lineage (NCBI taxonomy): Eukaryota > Metazoa > Chordata > Actinopteri > Siluriformes > Trichomycteridae > Stegophilus > Stegophilus panzeri. The sequence continues at coordinate 15,594,962 of JANDJT010000217.1, forward strand.
AGCTAAATAAACTTAACCTTGTTTAAAAACTGATTAATCAAACACTCTGTGTCATTCAACTTTGGTATATAGGGCTAGATATTTTCAAGTGAACACAGGTCTAGCATTGATGTGTCCCTTCACCTGCTCTCCGTAGTCTTCTCCCCAACTGTTCTTAATGGCCCAGAATGGAACGCCGTTACCTGTGCACAAAAATGCAGAGACAATTTATGCTTAGCAAAAATGACAAAATGACCACTGATTAAAACAAAAGATTTGTAGAATGAGAAAAAAGAGAACCATGTGAAACAGGTCCTGAAGGTGAGGCTGATTTTAAGACAAGGTACTTTTATATTTATCTTTCTACAGGGTGTCCCAAAAGTCTCAATACATAGGGGATATTATCACTTTTAAGCAGTAATCACTTTTACTTTATTTACAAAACATCCTCTACATGATTGCTACATGATTTTTTTGTAAACACACATGGAGTCATCTTTCCCACTAATGATGAAATCGTGGTGTAATTACATGTCCATTGCAACCTTGCAACAGCTTCCCAATCCAGCCATGAGAAGGATTTAAATATGTTCTTCTATTGTCAAAGGCATTCTTAAAGGCTATCTGAAAAAATATACAGTTGTGCTCATAATTTTTGGCAAATAATAAATAGTTATTATTTTGTTTAAAGATCTTTTTTTAAATTTCATTTAGTACTGCTCTTCAGAAGATACATAAGATATTTATGATAAGAAGATACATTAGATATGTTTCCTAGAAGACGAAATAATAACAATTTACACCAATCATTCTGTTTAAAAGTTTACACACCCCTGGCTCTTAATGTATCATGTTGCCTCCTTGAGCATCAGTGAATATTTGCAGCTTTTGTAATAGTTGTGTACGAGTCCCTCAGTTGTCTTCAGTATGAAAAGATGGATCTCAACATCATATAGCCACTGTTGGAAAGGGGTCAAATATGCAGAAGATGCTGGAAAAGCAAAGAATGTGCAGAACCTGGAGGATTTTTCCTGAAGAACAGTGGGCAGTTTAACTGCTCAGGACAAACAAGGGACTCATGAACATCTATCACAAAACATCCAGGTAACAACATACAGTATTAAAAACCAAGGGTATGGAAACTTTTGAATTGGTTTATTTGTGTAAATTCAGTTATTATTGTGTCTTGTGGACTATATGTAAACATCTGATATGTGAAATAGCTTATTCAAAAAAAAAAAAAAAAAAAAAATGCAATTTTTAAGATCCCTCTTATTTTTTTACAAAATTAACACAGGCGTACATACATAGGCGTATGTAAACTTGAGGTATATATAATATAAACTAAGTATGAAAAATTTTGGAAGACATTTTGTTAAAAAGTGTTCATTTTCCCTATGTGTGGAGACTTTTGGGACACCCTGTAAAGACCACCATTTTGAGAAACTACATGGCATTTTTGAAAAATATTAATAGTTGTTATATGTGCAAAAGTGGAATTGTAAATGTGTAGTTTGGCATTCTTTAAAATGCCCTAGACCTATGTTATCTTATATTTTCAAAGATACCTTAGAAAAACTGTTATTTGTAATATTGATGTGCAGTTGATATGGCTAAATTCTTAATTTCAGACTTCTGTTAATGTTTATAGCCCTGCTTGAACAAAACTGCTCAGCTCTGCCCCAAATCACATAGCATACATAGCCTCAGTAGGAGTTGGTTGGTTGTAAGAGGGATTTGTCATGGTTTTCACTGCAATTGCAGTTCACCTCACAGACAGCAGAGGCAGCATAGTGCATCTCTTGCTTTATGCCTGAAGGTATTCAAAAAGAAGAGAAAAAAAAAACAAAAAAAAAAAACCTTGTCAGCCATTAAGAATGGAGAGACTCCAAGGTGTTTGTGTGAGAAAGCTTTTTAAGACTCAGGGAATTAGAAGAGCCACACCCATAGCTCTCACTCTGTAGCATGAGTCACAAAATCCCAAGTTGCTTTTGATGGTAATCTTAACTGACACGCGACTGATCGATAGTTCAAGTGAGCTTCTTAAGTTTAAGCTGCTTGATAAGAAATTAACATAAGCTCTAATATTTTCACCTGATCATTTTTCCAGTAGGCACTCATTTTCTGAGGTCAAACATTTTGATTGAAAAGGGGTTACGTGATTGTCTAACAAAAATCTCAAAGTGAAATAATGGTTCACTTCCTCACATTAAACAATATTTTACAAGGCTTTGTAAAATGTATCCGCAGTGTTTCACAAATTAGCCCCGGGCCTGCCACTCCACGTTTTCGCTCTTGATTAGCTCGTAACACACTAGAACCAGGTGTTCAGTGTTGCTTTGTATAGGATGAACTGAGAGCAAAAAAATGTAAACCATATGAGGGAACCAGGTGATGTTCCTTGGTTTTAAAAACATTTAAATCAAAATTGCAAAGCATCATCATACATTAGCAGTTCAATGTGGTCAATTTTACAGTGTTTCAAACCACATTGTTATGACTATGCGCTAAAGGTTTATTGATTTGTGCAAATATAGGGAAAATATCTCTCACGGTCTCCATATCCGACAAGTAGCACAGCGTGATCGATCATCCAGGGGTTGCATAGAATCTTCAGAGGGTGAGACACTCCCTTTCTGTAGAACTACACACACATGAACAGACCGAGTCAAAAGAGTATTACTGAAAACTACATATACTGTTTTATTATACATTACAAAAATAATGTGCTTTATACTGTCACTGCACTGTAAGGCTGGTTTTGTAAATAAATAAATAAATCAAACACAATTTCAAGTTCTGGAGTCAATTAAATCAAATCCCTGGAACAGCCAATTCAATTGTGTAGGTTCAGGATTTTGTACTTTTGTCCAGAGGTAAAATGCAAAAGCGTATCCTGACCAAAGGGTGAAAAGTTTCCTATCAAGTGTCTCGTTTTTTGCCAACATTGTATAGAAAGGTTTAGAATTCTCAGATACACAATTAAACTTGGATTGATCAAATGTATGTAAAAAGGCAATACGCACAAGTGTATGCAATGAAGATTAATAAATACCAGTTCAGCATATTTGCAGTGTGTGTACATCAAAACTACATGTAAACCACAATGAACCATATATGGTACTTATGCATTGCTTCAAATGGTAAGGACTCAGAAGGGACTCAGAAAAGGACTCATTGACATTTTGTTAAACAAACAAACTTTTTTCTGAAGCAAAGAGTTAGATTTTGAATAGTAACATTGGTAATTAAGCTGTGCTGTTTAATATATGTGTATTTGTTTGTCATTTTTATTGTAATAAATTTTACGTTGACCATTAAAAAAAATGCAACATGTCACAAGTCAGCTGCACATCTTTATTCAATGAGGTTTGCAAAATACCCATTTTATCTTGATATGTGCCTGTAGTCAAAAACGCTATGTTGAAAACAATTACATAGGTATTGCATTGCTGCACCTCGTTTCCCTTATCAGCATAGGTGTGACTCAGAACTGACGAAAGATATGCATTAGCAGTGGTTTTAGGAGCGGATAGTGGGTTGTGAAAACCCACAGGGCTTACAGCTCAGAGATCAGTCTGTTTGCTAAAACATGCTTGGCATGAGACATCCTCTAACGAAGCGAGAAGGGTCACATATGACGAGTCTATTAAACACAAGTTGGTGTTTGTATTAAACAGTAATTGCACTTAATTGAAAATCAGTAATGGATTGGAGAGATAATTCAAATTATTAGCAGTCCAGAATCACAGTCTTGAGCCAAAGCATACATACACACACAAATCTAAGCAAACTTTCTTTTGGATAAATCCCATATTTATACACACATATAAAACACATCTGCTTATGCACTATTGCTCCTCCAAGTATACTGTTGTAGTTTTTCCTACAGAATTAGGATACTTTTAGGATAACTGCCATAGCTTGTTGTTTTGTTTTGTTTTTTCATTATTCTCAAAAATAATTTTTTTATATAATAATTTTTTTTAGAAATATTTTTGACCTTTTATACATGACAATTTATGACATTTGTGTCAAATGTTAAAGAATTATTCAAGCAATCTAGGTGTTTTACTTATTCTCCATTAACAACTTTTGTGCAAAACTGGCAACCCTGATACTTACAAACTTATTCATTAAATTCCGTACATCTAACAAATATCCAACACGCTAAATATGAATTTTGTGACACTGCTCATTTTTAAAATGTTACAGGAGCTGCAGTTGACCAGATAAAATGGAATGAATTTAAATGACACTTTTATACAAAGCGGTCCTTTCATTAGGGTAAAATCAACTGTCACATCAGCCATGTACTGTGTATTGTTTGGTTTGATTCCCATTTCCATCCTTTTACAGCGATGCAGAGGGTATGTAGTAGGAGTTCTCAGGTGCAGTCTGCATGATGACCTAGCTAAGTTAAATGAACATTAAAGACGGACGTTTCACAAGTGCATTCTGTAGCTACAAAAATGAAAAAAATTGCAATCACCTGGCAGCCATGAGTCAAGTCATAAAGATCATTACAGCTGTCTTATTACTACTGGTGCTTGTGCTTCTGGAATGTCATAGAGGAATTTACAAAGAGTGTATTACCTGCATCGCAAAAGCATTGAGGGCAGCAGAGACAGGTCCATTCTCAGCCAGCCAAGCAGCAATATCTGAACACACATACACACACACATTAGATTTTGCATTGTTATTATGTTTATTTGTAGGGCTGGCTATATGACAAAAATACCATATCACGATACTTTTTCCATGATACACAATGCATATCAATATATATACTTTAGCTAACAAACTAAATTATATATCTGCTAATTATATGCTAAAAAAATATGTCAAATCAACAGCATCCATTCAGTACCGTTTAATATGTAATTATTAAAAACGTTTAAAAAATACATCACCGTGTCAACGTTATCTCAGAAAAGTCACGAAATCATTCATCATGATATCAATATTATATTGCTATATCGTCCCACCCTATTTATATGTACACTAATTATACAATCATTATTCTGATTCAAGTGGTTGATTAAACAAGACGCCATAATATCTTATACTGGATTAAAACCATTTGTGTACTGTAAATCTGATCATTTCATTTTTCTTAATACATGCATGTGTGCATGATCCGATAAGAGATAGACAGCATTAGACATGTTAGTCCCAAAGAAGGCAACATTTTGTGAAGGTTGCAATTAAAAAGAAAAACACTCAAATATTTAACAGTAAAGAAACTATGATACTCATACCCATCTGTAATAATAACAGTAATAATAATAGTAATAATAATAGTAATAATAATAGTAAGAAGAGGAATTTTACATTTATGCTGATTGAATCATTGCCAAAATTGACAGATTTGTCAGATTTTGTAAATGTATTATCCTAAAAAAACAATTATCATCAACAAAAATATTTCATTATAGTGTATAAATATATGGTATACCTATTTGTCAGTGAATATTTGGATACACAGTGTGTTATAACACCCGTCTGCCTTTCCTCACCGTTTTCGTCCTTGGGCAGTTCTACAGAGCTGTTGATGTAGGCCACCACTTTCCCAGAGGAGAACTCACAACCCTGCTTGTGTCCGGTATAGCTGTAGTCTGTCTCAGTCTCAAGACCCCCTGCAAAGGGATCGACATATATTAGATAATTGTCTGATAAAGATTTTGACATCATGAATGGAATTACACAGTGTATAAGTAGTATTAAAATACACGTTATGCATAACTGGTACACTGTTCTAAATTATTCTTTGCTTTTTGCTTTATTTACAATTTCTTACCAAGGTTTTCAATAGCTTCATATGCGTTGGATGGAAGTCCGCCGCCACATGCTTGATCCAGCTTATCACAGTCCACCAACTCTGAAACACACACACACACACACACGTAAACCTGTGTCTTTCTATACAGTGAAAAAAAGTGTTTAATTGAATTTTATCCCACAGCGCTGTTGAATTCTTCGATCTGATGGTCAAAATGTGTTGATTAATTGTGTAATATAAAAGTATCTCTGATAATAGTGCTGGATTTTATTCAAGTCACAGGTTTATGTTAATGCGCTCGCTCAAATATGTTCGAATTTTTATAGTAACAGCTCATACACAGGGATATACACAGCTCATACGGTGAACACTCCACATAGTCTGAGACTAAAACATGTTGTTAGTTAACAAAGAGACGTTTATTTTGTCTCAGGTGTCAGTGGATTGTAACCACCATGGGAAAGCATTCAGGAAAGGGGCCTTCCGTTTTTTCAGTAATATGACAAGTTGTGCATTTGTATTATTAACTTCAAGAAAGAGAAAAAAATATGGATGGTTAGTGAATGAGTGTTTATAGCCGCTATAACATAAGTGAACATGAACTGTAACAGTAAACTGATATAAAATATGCCAAGTCCTTCATGAATAAATTAAAAATCGCAGTCACTGGCAAATTGCTGCGGTATAAGATAACACACTTCATGGCTTTGATGTGGGAACAGTAACTCCCTTTTGCGTCAGGACACGTCACAATACTCTGACATTTCTTATTATTTTAACAGCATGCCCTGTAGTGTTTTACTCCTTATGTAATTAAAAATATTATTTATTCATTACAATTTCCTTTATGAATAAATTCTCACCTTGCTCTGAAAGGGACAGCAGTTGTCCAGTTTTCTTGAACCACTGGCCTTCAATGTTCCCAGTGACAGAGAAAGCCCAGCATGAGCCACATAAGCCCTGAACCAGACACAACATTCATCAATCATCACAAACAACTGTTATCTCCATGAAACTAATGGATGATCAAGAAGCATCCTCTACCAGATGCCAAAAAATGTCATAAAAATGTCATTCCACCTGTTTTGGTGGTGCCTGTGTTCAGCATCAAGTTTATTTGTGTTGTCAGACTTCACAGTAGTGCTTAATGGTTCGTATGACAGTAGATACTCAGTGCTTTAAGAATTTGCAGTTTCATAAGTATTTCTTCTTTTAACTAGTCTACAAGGTTTAAATATTTTAATTTTATTTTGGCAGTTGTATCCAGTGTTTTACTCTCAAATAAGCTTTAGTTGTGCTGTCTGTTTTATCTCTGTACCAGTGTTATTGTGCAGGGGGCTCACACCCTTCCCCTTTCACATTGCCCTGCTCACCATCAGCTAAACACAGAGTCACGATACTCTACACACAGAAACCCAACAGTGTCCTGACTAATGTAATAACAGACTTGCAATAAAATAATCCATTTGTTTATACTGATTGAAAATGTGGCAGAATGACAGTGTACTGTGAGAAAGGGTTAATGAATTATAGTTTTGAGGCGCATTTTCACTGCAGGATCCACCAGCGCTGATTGGTTTCAGATTCAGAATAGTTCATACATGGCCAAAAAGACGTTTCTATAAACAGATGACAAATGATTCTTTAGTCATTATGATCCATAATTCAACCATATATCCTGACTGGTTAGCTGAGCACAAATTCTTCCCATTAGTTGGTTCATTCTTTCTGACCTGGTTCTTGACATTACTGACAGCTCCGTGTTCTCGCCAGTCCCAGCTGTCCGGAGCGGCCTTACTCGCTGGAGTTGCTGGCTTCATCTGTTTCTGTAGGCTCCACTGATTCAACATGGGGTTCAGGTACATCATCCTGAACTCATCCTCTACATCAGAGACAAAGAGAAAGAGAGAGGGAGAAAGAGAGAATGGTCATTTTCAATTCTATGCCCTTGCCATAATTTTTAACAGAGCAGAAGGAGAGCAGTGTTCTGGCAACAGTACATATCAGCCTGTAACAGTGTGCAGGACAAGCACACATACACACACACACACACACACACACACAGTTGTACAATGTCTTGTGGATTAGGGTTAAGAGTTAGGGCTAGGCTTATAGGAGGAGTTGGATCAGATCCAGCTCCACCCCCTGGACTTCTGATCCCCTAATGCTGACTAAACCATAATAAGTAAAAATGCCAGGTCTTTAAAATATTTACTAGAAATGGATACCAGTGAGTGTCATGAGAATATGATAACTCATGGATCAACACACACCTGTAAGGTCGCTGAATTTGGTAACACCGTACTCCACTGTTCCCTGGTCCAGAGCCTGCAGGGTCTGCGCTGTTTTCAGATTCTGCTGGAAAATACGCAGACGCTTCTCAGCCTCTGCAGGAGTCAAGGGTTACAATTAAACATTTCCTTAAATCTCAGCCTTCTTTTGGAATGACATATTTGTATCAATATGTATAGCATCACATTTATAAGGACAGAATACTGTGTGCGATTTTCAAGCGGAATAATGCTTGTCAAATAGTGAGTGTTTTGTATGATGAGTAAATACTGTGGATGCAACGTGGATGATTACCTTCCTGAGAGGTATACGTGCGGTTGTACTTGACTATGAAGTCTTTGAACTGCATCAGAAGGTCTACAGTTTCCTGAAGGTAACATTTTGTGTTATATAGATTATCTGTAAATTGTAACTGCTTATTATCACACATGAACATGTGTATTTTCTTCACTTTACCTGGGTGGGCTTGTCACGAGACAGAGGGACACTCACAACCTTTTTAGTCTCCTTTGGAACTGAAAAATGAAGCAGAGGTCAGTAAAATGGTACTATCAACTATTTATTTATAATTATATTATTCATAACTAGGAGAATATTTCTGGTTCAGCTCATACTATTTATTCTGAATCTCTTGAAAGCCTTCATTTCAATGTGGTATAATCTAATATAGAAGGCAACATTGTTGTTCACAGGAGGACACACAGCAGGGCAATTCTGATTTTTAGGGCTTGGTTGGATTGGTTGTTAAAGTAATGACAGAGGTGTGCATATGATGAGCACAGAGCAGGCAATACGTGGCTACTTAACTGACTACCAAACAGAGATTTCTCTGTGGATTATGTTTAACATAAGGACATTCAGTACTGGATCTGAGTGTAAGCGATTCTTTTCAACCATGTTTAATCATACATTTCCAATGTCACGAAAAGCCACACACCAAAAGAGCAACAAAACTTGTGAAATTTGATCCAGAAATCTGACTATTAAACATGCATTCTGCTTCAGGAAGTGCTTTATCCTGGACAGGGCCACAGTGAATCCAGAACCTATCCCAGGAACACTAGGCACAAGACAGGAATACACACTGGATGGAACGCCAGTCCATTGCAGGGCACCATGCACACACATTCACACCTAGGGCCAATTTAGCATAACCAATCTACCTACTGCCATGGTTTTAGGAGATGGGAAGAAACCAGAGGACCAGGAGGAAGCTCACTTGGACACAGTGGGAAGAACACTAAATGTGAAACTCCACACAGTAACCTCAGCTTAGGACCAAATCAGGAACCCTGGAGCTCTGAGACAACAACACTCCCCACTGCACTGCCATGCCATGAAGGCTTGTTTGTAAGACATTTTAATAGAAAATGTGACTTGAAAAGATGTAAAAGATGTGAAAATCTTCTGTGCTGAAATGCCGACAGGAAATCTGTAGTTGTCAGCGCAGAGTGGTGCCATTTTACTGTTCTTTTACCATTTAATACTGTATGTGTATGTGTGTGTGTGTGTGTTGAGAGAGCACAGACCTGCAGGCTGACATTTCTGTTTGAGTAGAGTGGACTTGTTCTCCCAGGGAATGTTCCACACTTCAAACAAACACACCTCCGTCTTAGAAAGAGAGAGAGAGAGAGAGAGAGAGAGAGAGAGAATCACAGATAGTGAGAGCAAACCACTTTTAATTAGAAATGTAAAATAATTAAGAAAACAAAGAAGATTCATTGGTTTCATAATTAGCCTGACAAGAACAGTAAATATGGAAATACACGATCCTGAAAGATTATTCATCACAGGATCCTTAACCACATGATCTGAGGCAGATATGAAGAAAAACAGGATGAGCAAAAAGTTCCAGATGTCTCAATATGAGCAACTGAGGTAATGTTTGTTTGGGGGAAGAGATTACAGGTTTGACCTTTTGCATAAGGACCTGTGGAACAAAACAGAAAAAGGAGACCAGAGGAGACAAATCTACCCTTAAATACTGAACACAAGCAAAACTGTTTCTGACAGCTGATCATTTACGCCATTAGACTAAAACTGAGATTCAATTCTATTATAAGTAGGGCTGCAACTAACGATTATTTTCATAATCAATTAGTTGGCCGATTATTTTTTTTGATTAATCGGTTAATCGGATGGGGCGGGGCAAACTTTCAGTACCATTTTTTCGTTTATTTAAAATTAAATCCACAAACTGAGTGTTACAA
>JANDJT010000217.1:15617755-15644584 GCA_024331685.1 Stegophilus panzeri
TGTGTGTGTGTGTGTGTGTGTGTGTGTGTGTATGTGTGTGTGTGTATGTGTGTGTGTGTGTGTGTGTGTGTGTGTGTTTCTACCTTTCAGGTTCATTTGCTGGACAGGCTCTCCGAAGCTATCTTCTTTACTCTTGTAATAGAAGATAGAAGTGTCCTGAAATTTGAACCAGTATTGTTTGTAGTCCCTCAGAGTTAGTCTCCTGGGCCTAAATATCAAAACAATTCAATTACTTACAACAAATGCTTCTGAACTCTTTTTAGCTCTAAAAAGCAAATAATTGGTCTTACCGAAATATTTTCAAATAGTCATTCAGTTCTGGAGGGGTCATGTTTTCCTAAACAGATTTTGTTTAAAATGTAGTCAAATAACTCTATATACATTTCCACAGTTTCTTAAAATTGCACTTGTATGATCGAGTGTAATGAGTAACATAGGATCAGATACATCAGGTAGTGTATAAACAGCCAATCATCTGCCTACCAGCTGGTTTGTGTTGCTGTTCTCTCCCACAATCTTGACCTCAAGAGATTTCAGGGCAGATTCCAGGTCATCCATGCCTTGGTTGGAGCTACCATCCTGTGACATTGACAACTTCCCTATATGGTACTGTGAGAGGAAAAGAGTTAGGTTATTTTTATATGCAGTATGTGTGGGTTGAGGTTATACTCAAAAAAGGTTTAATTTTTGGCATCCACATCAGCTTAAGTAATGAACTGTTAACAAATTCCTGAGGAGTATTTTTGTGGAACCAAACACAGCACCACCAATGGTTGTAATAAACATACATAGAATTGTTATTATTATTATTATTATTATTGTTTCATTATCAAGCGATTGATGTACACTATATGAGATTGTAGGTCTCACATCTAATATTGTACCCAGCCATAACCGGTTAAGCCTGTGACTCTAGGACTGTGTGGCAGGGAGCACTGTTATAAAGGTGGGAGGATGGAAATAATTACTCAATACAGAATAGAGAAAGAGGAACCGAGAGAGGATTTATCAAGAAAGGTATTGGTGTTGTACAGAGGTCACTTCTGGAAATGCTGTTTTAGTGATGATGTGGGAATAAAGCTAAATGTTAGTGTCAGATCGTCAAAGAAGACCTTTCTGTCATGTGCAAGTTGTTTATTTACAAAAATTAATGCTAGAGAGAGGGGATTTTTTTTTCATGCCCAAATGTGCATGGTGACAGTCAAAAGATGTTTAGGGATGAGCAAAGATCATACATAAGGAAAACATAATCAAGAATCAAACAAGATCTTTTGTGTTATTTTAGTGACTGATGCTCAAAAATTGTGCACAAAATGACCAGAGACATGAGCAGGATAAAACCAGTCAGCATTTCTCTTATTTTCCCTCACAGAAACACATTAAACTGCACTGCTGTTACACTAGTGGGTGTTGCCTGCTTATTGTGGTTTAAAGGCCTTTGTTTTTTTTAATACTGAAGTCTGACCTGTGTTTCCTGTGTGTAGCTGTAAGGCACTGTGTGTAAATCAGGTGTATAGGTCTCTGTGGCTTCGGGAACATGTAAAGCAGTGAACCAACCTGCAGGGCTCCAAACAGCATCATCTCTTCCTCAGTACAGTCGTTATCCTCCAGCAGGATTGCCCAGCGTGCCTGCTCATACAGCTGCGTCAGACGCACCTCATCGTACTGGCAGAAATAAGGTTTCGAGCCAGCATTTACAGCATGCAAACAGTTAATACTTAAAGTGATTTTCTCAAACAGAGGCACTCAGAAACACACACCTTGGGTTCCATGTCATGAAAGGTGTAGTATTTGAAGCGTAACCACAGCTTCTCATTCTCCTGTATTCCCTGCTCCATGAGTGATCGTGATGAATCCAACCATCTGGATGAAAAGAGATGCATTATAAATGTTTTGTATTTGCAATATTAAGAGCTATTCAGTAGTGTTTGCTCATACCTGCTTTGGATGTGTGTTTTGTCCACCTTGCTGGCTGGTCGGTAGAGTTTAGCGATGGTCTCCGGAGCAGGAGACGGCTGGCACACAGACAGAATCTTATAGACAGCCTCAGTTTTAGGGGAGTCAGCAAAATGAGCCGGCATGCCATTATACAGAGTTGGAACTGATCCTGAAGGTATAGTTTGGTTGTAAATGATGCAAAAATCTCAAATCTTTTCAACTGTGTTTAGATAAAATGCACAATGAATGTATTTTGGTGAATAGATTATTTAATAGTAATGATGTAAGATACACAACTGTGTGAAATACCTGATGTCAGTGGTACATCTGTAAGGTCATACTCCTCCTCCACAGAATCTTTGTCTTTCTTTTTCTTTTTCTCCTCCACTGGCCTTAGCAGAGACAGTTCCTCTGGATGGCGGATGTCTGAGAGAAAGCAGAAAAGGAAGAAATAGATGGATGGAAATAGAGTAAAGTCACCCAAACCTTTCATTCATTAATTAATTCATTCATCTTCAGTAACCACGTTATACTCGTCACGATTGCATTAGATCCCAAGCCGATTCCAGGATCACTGGGTGTGAAGTGGGAATATACCTTGGATGGGACACCATCACATGGCACCATTCACACACTCATTCACACCTAGGGCTAATTTAGTTTTACCAATGGCATGTTTTTGGGAGGTAAAATGGAGGAACCCAGAGGAAACCCAGAGGAAACACGCATGGCCATGTAAAATTCAACACAGGCGGTAAACCAAGCGTAGGATCAAACTGCAGATGCTAGAATTGGGAGTCAGTAATGATACCCACTATACTAGATAATAAATTGCTCATCATGGTGATTCCACCAAATTAAAAAAATAACACAAAAGAATAAGAATAAGGCACACCTACACTGTTTTTCCTTAACACAAAAACCAGATTCCATGAATATTCAATTGGAAACAGGCCACTAGCTGCTTAACCCACATAAACTTCATGTTACTGTAGCTAGACAGCATCCGAATGACTAGGATTCCTGTGTATGAGCCACAGGATAAGGTACATAACAGGAAGCACGCCCATAGCAAGCAAGGTCATGATTTGGAATTGCATCACTGAATTATGGTACATAATGCTTTGACCAAGACACACTATAAATTTCACAGGTCTGCTGTGAGATACTGTTAGATATACTGTATATCAGAAATAAAAACACCTGCTGTATTGTGCCACTGATATCTGTAGTATGCTTTGCTATAATATTGAACTTCAGCATTGTGTTAAATGTCTTACTCAAAATCCTGCAGATTCCCTGGACAGTGCGGAACATGGAGCTGGAGAAGCAGACACGGAGCCGCAAGGTGATTCCGTTAGGCAGGCCCAGCCGAAGAGGCTTGTGTTGGGGGGTGAAGTGCAGTCGAGCATCCGCATGGATCCCACATTTATCGAGTGTCCAGGATGTCCGCAAGACCCACTGCTGCTTCTGCTCCCACCAAATTGCATGATCTGACCAATCCTGCTGCAGCTCTAATACAAGAAGTCAAAACATACAATCAATAATGCAGGGGTTTTAGCTCATCATGTTAATCAGAATAAACTCACTGCATGTATAACTGAGCATCTTAAGGATCCTGTCATGGTCAAAATATATGTTAAATGTCTAATACCTTGGTTTGGCTTTGCATGTGTGTCTTATAATCTTTGCTATGAAGATTGCTATGTTTGTACAAGACAATTTTTTGTTGTACTCTCCCAACCATGTCGGATGTATGATATTGGATATATAACTTACGTGTTTTTTCTACAATTTTCAGAATGACCCCGCCTATGTGAAGGTCAGAGGTTACGCTGATTTTAATGGGTGGAGCTTCAGGGCCCAGTTCCTCCACACTGACTGACAGGTCCCACGCCGCCATCCTGAAGGAGCTGGAGAGGAAAAATGGAACAGAGGAAGAACAAAAGCAATAGAAGCAAGAATCTCAATTAATGGACATATTCATAAAGTAGTGTTTGCTACAGATGCTGTAATAAATTGAACACATTTAAGGGAGTAGTTTGTTATTTTAGTGTCCTCTGCTGCCTGCTAGGTACATAAATAAAAAAAAAAAAAGAGAGAGAGAGAGAGAGAAAAAAGTTTTAATTTCCATTTTAAAAAATAATTGGCAGGCTTTCCCCTTCCACACCCAAAGCTTTGAAAGTACATTTTTTGAAAGTGCATGCATCATGTGATGCTTACTACTGGGAGAGCAGTTTATTTCTGGTCGAGAAGATTGTCAAAAATCTGAAATGGTGAAATTAAACAAGCGTAGAAATGACTTTAAACATCACAAACTGCACCTTAAAAAATGCTATAAAATGACCCTGACTATATCAGTTACAGCAGTTGTTTATTGTGCTTGTTTTTGTCATTTTCTCTGCTGAGCTGAATGAATTAACACCTGTATCAATGTTATTCCTATTTGTAAGCATGCTGTTAAAAAGAATGACTCGGTTTGTCTATCACATGTTAAGCATGAGTCTTCTAGCACTCACACACATGTGGACAAATGCACACACCGCCTCCCTGATCCCCCGTCTGAATGACATTGCTTTTCCACGTCTTGCCCTGCAGTAACCAATACTTCCCATTTTTACTGCAATCATACTAAACCATGTTTCCTCTTTCAGTTTAACATCAACAGCCGTTTTAACCATACACAGGCATGTGTACACACACAACCCCAATACCACAAAAGAATGAGGAAGGGTGGGGGCTCAAGGAGTCCTATAACATGAAAAATATGCATATATGATCAAAATATGTTCATCAAAAACATGTCCCAGACCCAGACATTATGACCAAACCATATGTGTACTTGCTCATCCAATTTATTTTATTTATTATCTTTATAAGAATGACAGTCATATCAATATGATGATAAATGTTTATTTACAGTTCGTTGGATGGTTAAGCTTTCTAAAGACATTCCTCTTGAAACCTGTTCTGTAAGGAAAATCCTCTGCAGTAGGGTTCCACCAGGAACCTTTAAGGATCCCCAGAAGGACAACTCAACATACAATTCACTTTAATCTAGGTGTATATTTTTATACAACATGTAACTGAGCAACATTCAGTCATGGCTGGGTAGGAGTAAATGTGTAAACATGGGTGGGTTTAAATTAGTCATCATATTCATTTCCTTACACTTTACATTTATTGTACACATATTAAGATGGCAAATATGATTCTGTAATGCACTGTTTAAAATAAAGTATTCTTCTGCCAATATTTTAATAGTAGAACAAAGTTTGTGTATATATTTAATCAGTTTATATCACAGGTTTGAATACGAATGAGAAATGTGCATATAATTGGCTTCGAATATAAATCTTTTTTTTTCAAGAGGATGATTTATACTTTTTATACATTTTTCCACCCTCTCAACACTTTTAACTAAGGATGATAGTCCATAAATATTCTATATTTGCATTTACACGCGTGAGTAATATTGTATTGTCTTTACTATTGAACTTTTCAAAATATAATTTGCAAATAGCTTTTTTTTAATATAGGTTACTTATACATTATTTAATGTAAATATCCATTCATACATTATTGTTGTTGTTGTTATTATTGTTGTTGTTAATACCAGGATCATAAATGATTAAATGGATGTACATTTTCACAGGTACACTGATATATTTTTATCACATGTACTTTTTAAGCTTCTAATGACTTTTTTTTGTGTCATTTTTAAGGCATTCTCCTTTCAAACTAATTTGTATTGAATAGATTGTCACTGTTTAATTCCTCATAGCGATATCAAATGACTATGAAACTCACTATTAAGTACACCATCATCAGTAAAATCAGTGATAAAAGATAGTTACTTTTTCTGCTTTTTGGTGAGTGCAGTGTCTTACCTTCAGAAAGTCACTTATATTTTTCTGCTTGCCTTCACACTGAAGGTGTTGGGTTTTTGCTGTGAGCTCCTGCAGTAGTGTGAAAAAGGGTGTTTCTGTTCTGTCAGTTTATGCATAACGAAACAGTGTGTGACCACATTCTCCCTGGGTGTGTTCTTACATTATATGAAGAGCTGAGAACACTTAAAATAACTGTGCATCTAGTCTATTACAGCAGATAACAAGGAACATACTTTATATGAACTTCCCCATATTTCAGTGAGTTAATTCAATTAGTTTAATCTTGCTACAGTGACTCGTGACAGTGCTGCCCTTTTCACCCAGTTTAAAAGTGACTAATTGCAATGTATTTTGCACCCATTTAACTTAAACAAGCATAGAGAGGACAGTTATTGAAGCTGTAGACTCTTTGGAAAAAGTCTGTTTTCTGTACATTTTATAAAAGATCCAGCATTACCTTCTGCATATCAAGATTGCTTTACAGTACTGTATTTGTTTTGTGGGTTATAACCTGTCAGTGTCACTAATGTCACAATGTTACCTCAATAACTGACCTCTCTATGCTTGCCTAAGTTAAATGGGTGCATGCTGCACATGTTTAAGTCTAGAGGGCAGTGTAGGATCATGAGTGTGAAGATGCCCAAACTTGAATGAAGACCTAGCTAAAATGGCAGTTCAGCCATTTAACCCAGTTTAACTATTACAGTATATGGTTATTTGTGTGTGATATTACAGATGATCCATTCATTCATTTTCGGTACTGCTTATCCTACACAGGGTCAGGGGGAGCCTGGAGCCTATCCCAGGGGACTCGGAGTCTGTGGCGGGGGACACCCTGGACGGAGTGCCAAACTATCGCAGGGCACAAACACACACACACTATGGACAATTTAGAGATACCAGTCAGCCTGCAATGCATGTTTTTGGACTGGGGGAGGAAACCGGAGTACCCGGAGGAACCCACCAAAGGGGAGAACATGCACACAGGAATCAAACCCCAAACCCTGGAGGTGTGAGGCAAATGTCCTTACTACTAGGCCACTGTGGTCCCCATATTACAAATGATAATTCTCAGAATTAATGTAAGCTATGTGCTTATCAAATCTTACAAGACCCTTGTAATCTTACTCATAGTTCTAATTTACAGTTGTTCATACTGTGTAATTCTTTGTTGGGGTCAGTGTACTGTATATAAGACAACTAAGGAATATAACAAAATGGGGTGATACAAACTGATAAAAAGTATGGCACGTCTTTATTTAATAAGTAATTGTATGAGTAATAGCTCACTCATGCTTTAATCTGGCAAACTGCTGTGTTATAAAAGGAATAAAACACTTGGGGACATGGGACAAGGTTATGGGAAAATAATCACCTGTAGTGTGGTAAAGTCCGTCTGTTTTCTGTTGGGCTGTACCACACTGCACTGCTGTTGATTATATTCCTAAAATCTGGCTGCAGAAATGTTGAGGACCCCTGCCCTGAACAGACCAGTTATTACTGTAAAATCCCACTCAAAAACACTGGAGCCGAATGTATTGACCACTACATGGCGGTGTAGGAAAATAAGACTCCTTGAAATCTCTGGTAAAGTCCAATTTAATGAACCCCTATTTAATGATACATCCCATTACTCTTAAATTAAGTTTAATGTAGATGTTTGATATTTTGTACCTTACATTAACATTACACTTAGTGGTTTAGTTCAAATTGCAGGTTAAAGAAAAAAACAGTTTTAGAAATGCTTAAGTTACTTAGCCTTGGATTAGTACTGAACATTAGATAAGTGCTCTTTGACGTTATAACCGCATAATAACTGAATAGTTGGATCATAATAAATCATAACTTGGCTGTAAATATGTTGAGAACCCCTGCCCTGAGTAGACCAGATATTTGTATATCACGCAGAAAGACTGGAGCCGAATGTAATGGCCACTAGACGGCAGTGTGGGATAATAAGACACCTCGAAATCGCTGGTAAAGTCCAATGTGAAGTGTACAAACACTGCACCCCTGTTTAATGGTACGTTCCAAGTGCTAGACACCGTGCAAACGTAAAGGACGCTATACTTTCGTTTTCTCCGTCCACAAATGTAAACTTTAGGTGGATAAACAAACAAATAACGCTGTTTAAAGCAGACTCAGAGTACATAAACACTGTGAGCAGTATTACTAATTTAGGTTATGGCGTTTCAGATATCCAAACTCGTAGCTCGTGTTTCAGTGTCAGTGTTGTCTCGGGCTCGGGTTTTGGAAAAGCAGACGCTCTCGCGCGGTGTGAACTTCAGCCTGTTTCACACCGCTCTGAATTCCCCGCCGTGCGCGCGCCGAAGTATAAATATAGCCGCGCGCTCGGAGAAGTTTTCCACCTCGTCTGCAACCTCGAGGTGGTTCCGCGAGGGAAAAGGTTTCAGTGTGTCCAGAGGCGTGTTGAGTCGGAAGCGGTCGGTCGTGGTGCTGTTCGGAACTGTCGGTGTGTCCGCCGCCGTGCTGAGCTCGAGCGCAGTTTTTGCCATGGCCGCGCGCCCACCTTTCAACTTAGACTCGGACAAAAGTGACTGGAAAGATGTGAAAAGTGAGTTCCTCTGCTGTGGTTAGGTCAAGTGAGGAGAGCTCAGTCAAACCCACTTACTGATTATGAATAACACTTGAGTGAAGGGTCACATTCGGGTGTGACAAACTTATTTATAGTACTTTTACAATCCATAAACTACATTGCTTTGATAGTCTTAGGGCACAAGCTGTATTACTTTTTCAAAATACAGTGTAATTCTGTATTTTATAAGTGTAACCGGTGAAAAACAGAGAAATTTAGCTGGTCAATTAGATCCAACTGTACAATCCAGCTTGGGCTGACCAGCTACCAATTTCCACAACACAGTCCAAAGTGGTCAAACTTAAACTGGATGACCGTCTGCGCCTGCTAGTAAGCACTCGTAGAAAGTAAACAGTTTCTGAATTATTGCTTAATTAATGCTATGTTATTAACAAGTTATTCATTCATACATCTCCATTAATTGTTTTGTCCCAGTCAGGGTTGCGATGGATCACGTGAACACTGGGAATGAGGCTAGAATACACCCTGGATGGGACACAAGTCCATCACAGAGCACCATACACACACATTCGAACACCCGTTCACACCTAGGAGCAATGTTTTTTGGGAGGAAACTGAGAAACCCAGAAGAAACCCACACAGGCACAGCAAAAAATGCTAAATTCTACATAAACAGTAACACAAGCTTAGGATTGAACTGGGGTCCTGGAACTGTGAGGCAGCAATGCTACTCACTGCACTACTGTGCTGCACCAAAATATTTAACATATATTCATCAATTTACTTAGTAATAAGGAACCTGGTACATAGTCTACCAATTGGTGAAGTTGGTCAGCCCAAGCTTTATTTTTTCTAGCATATAGAGTAACTTGTATTTAAATAATTAAACAGAAGGAATGAAGCAAAGAAAACAAAAGCATAGATATTTCACCGTGATTTATCATTCATTCAGTTACCTTTAAACCATCAATATTTTAACAGCCAAATTTGTGTTCACAATGAGCCAGTATTCCTTCGGTCTATGTGACCGTCTCATTAAAATATGAATTAAGCCTTAAATGGTTTTAAAATGGATTAAAAGAATTTGGGATTAAATGGACCAGTTAACCGTTTTAGTCGTTATTGAAGGCTTATTAGCATTGATTCAGAAAAAAAACACTAGTCAAATGTGGCTACATCTAGTTCTGACCTTATAATTTGCATAATGTGACTCTGCAGCCTTAATTTATGTACAATATGTGTGTGTGTGTGTGTGTGTGTTGTGGTTTGTGTTTGTGACTTACTGTCTCATATACTGTGTGTTATATTAGAGGAATTTCTGTCCATGAGCCTGAAGGAGAGGAGAGAGATGTACAGGACGGACTACATCTCCCTGGACCAGGTTCCTGTCTGGAAGCAGTCGGGTAACTAAATACTTACATACAGTGCCTTGTGAAAATATTCACCCCTCTTGCCAATTTTCCTATTTTGTTGCCTTACAGCTGGGAATTAAAGTGGATTTTGTATCATTTGATTTACACAACATGCCTAACACTTTTATTGTGAAACAAACTAAAAGAAATAAGAAAAAAACAGAAAACAGACCCCTCCCCCCAAAGCTGATGCTTTGTAGAGCCACCTTTTATAGCAATTACAGTTGCAAGTCTCTTGGGGTACATCTCTATAAGCTTGGCACATCTAGCCACTGGGATTTTTGCCCATTCTTCAAGGCAAAACTGCTCCAGCTCCTTCAAGTTGGATGGGATCCGCTGGTGTACAGCAAGCTTTAAGTCAGATTCTCAATTGGATTGAAGTCTGGGTTTTGACTAGGCCATTCCAAGACATTTAAATGTTTCCTCTTAAACCACTCAAGTGTTGCTTTAGCAGTATGTCTAGGGTCATTGTCCTGCTGGAAGGTGAACCTCCGTCCCAGTCTCAAATCTCTGAAAGACTAAAATAGGTTTCCCTCAAGAATTTCCCTGTATTTAGCGCCATCCAACACTCCTTCAATTCTGACCAGTTTCCCAGTCCCTGCCAATGAAAAACATCCCCACAGCATGATGCTTCCACCACCATGCCATGCTTCATTGTGGGGATGTTGTTCTCGGGGTGATGAGAGGTGTTGGGTTTGCATAGTGTTTTCCTTGATGGCCAGAAAGCTAAATTTTACTATGTTTATTACTACTTCAGTATGTTTCAGGACTATTTTGTGTACGTCCATTACATGAAATCCAAATAAAAATTCACTTAAATTACAGGTTGCAATGCAACAAAATAGGAAAAATGCTTAGGGGATGAATACTTTTGCAAGACACTAGCTCATGAGGATACTATTTAGAGGCTCTCTACCCCACTTGCACACACTTTATTTATAATCACACACTCTGTTCATAACTTGGCCCTTATAGAAAGCCTTGAAAATGCAGTTCTGTAATTTCTAAAGCATTGCTTACAGATCAGTCACATGGAAAAGTAAGTACACCTTTATCACACCTTCAAATATATAATATTAGAATCAGGTGTTCAAGATTGGGTGCCAGTGATTAGAACCTGCTTAGGGAGTGCAGGTGGATCATGTCTTATTTATACCCCTCTCATATCTAGTGTCTTGTTTTCCCTTTGTTATTGAGGTGTGTGGTGTCATCATGCCAAGATCTAAAGAGTTCTGTAAGGCCTTCAGAAAAAAGGTTGTGTACACCTATGAGCCAGCAAGGGATTTAAAAAGATCTCCAAATTATTTGAAATACATCATTCCACTGTAAGGAAAATAATCTACAAATGGTGCAGATTTCAAAATACCTACAAGAAGTTGTAATGACAATTATGCAAAATGCCTACAAGAAGTTATTTCTGCTAAAGTGCAAGTGTTTGCTTGTCCAAAATGTCAAAAAAGCCAACATATTCCATGTGGTGTACTTATTTTTTACTATATTCTATGACATATATATATATTTGTATACAGTGCCCTCCACTAATATTGGCACCCTTGATAAATAGGAGAAGACTCAGAGCTGTTATCTTGGCAAAGGGACATAGCACAAAGTATTGACTAAAAGGGTGTCAATAATTGTTGCACCTATATTTAGCAAAGATTTTTTTTGGATAAACCTGTGTTTTGTTTGCTTTCCCATAAGTATTTTTTAAATTCTTTTAACAAAACATCAAAAGGTTAAACAATAAAGAATTTTTCACAGCCTTCTTTGCTCATATTTACCAAGGGTGCCAATATTAGTGGAGGGCACTGTACATATAATCACACACACGGTTAAAAAGCTTATCCACCTAGGTGAGGCATAGTCTGCTGTTGTACTTCCCTTAAATTGTGCTACATTATAACATCAGTGTTCTTATTTGCTTCTTACTTGCCATGCCCCAAACAATAAACATTTAACGTTAAGACTTTAACTATAGATAATGTGCAATAATCTATGATAAATTTCTTAAAACCAAATTGATCTAGCCCAATAACTATATTCCCAGGTTGAGGCAAAACCAGTTGTGCCTTGCTGAAGTGCATCTTGGCCACAGCTGGAGAAGGCAACACTCACAGTTGTAGCATACTCCAGTTGAGCCACACACTTGTATAGAATACAAGTATTATAAAGGAAAGCACCTGTACAGTCTGGAAGCAGGTGATCAAGGGCTCCCTGGGGTCTATCTGTGAATGTGCCTCATACTATAGTGTGTATACTGAGGGAAAGATAGCTGTTGCTCTGATTCTGTAAAAGTCTCTCGCCACATGTCTATAACAATAGTAATTCATGTGCAGTGCAATATTTTGAAAGACCATTATTTCGTAGCCTGAAATTTACAGTTTTGGACGCTGCACCGCTGTTCTGTGTGTTAGGATGCATTGCTGTTTGCTCAGCCTTTTCTGAATATTTCCATTTTATGACAATGAACATTTTTTCCCTTTTTGGTGACTAGGTACAGTGTCTGCTAAGCCTCTTTACAAGGCCAACGATGAACTGAGTCAGAAGATCTCTCTCTTCCGAGGTGACATCACCAAACTGGAGATAGATGCAGTTGCCAATGCAGGTGAGAATTATGCACTGACATCAAGTCATTGTGTGTCTCATACTACATGCTTAGACCTGCTATGGCTTCAGAGTTCAGAGGCTTTTTGTTTGTGACAGTTGAACAGAAAATTAATTGTATAAATCCAGTAATGTATATTATGATCACACAGTACATTTAACAAAAAAATCAACAACATATAATTAATATGGTGCAGGTTTCTCCAAGGAGAGGTTTATTTAACATTTATGGAAAGAGTCTCCAGTGACGAGGTTTATGACAACTGTTTATAGCTGATAAAAAGATATAGCAGGAACTAACCTAAATTACTGGCTTACCTTTTCCACATTACTAAATCTAAATAGATTAAAAGTTGTAATCTATGGCAAACTGCTATGGTATAAGAGGGATAAAATGCCACTGGACGTGCTGTTGTTGGAAAATAATCAACTAACAAATGGCAGAAATTGTGTATTCATGTTTCAACTTTTGGCTAATTATTTTGACAGTTAACTGACCATCATTAGTTGGTTGTTAAAAGCTAAATGTCTAGCCTGAAATCAATAAAAGTACTGTTTTGTGTTAACAAGGCTTTACTGAATGAAAGAAATCAATAAGCTCCATTAGCATAATAAGGTCACCAGTAGTCATCCCTTAAAATGTATCAGAGAATTATAATCCTAATCATTTTTGCTTTTTTAATCAGTTCAGTTTTAGTTTGATGGTGTTTACTGCATTGGGAGAACTATATAGAAATCATATAGTGAAACCGAACATAATTTAGCAACATTAGATGAATATATTATACTGTATCTTATGATGAAGTGAAATTTGAAACATATAATCAAACAAGCCTCTCACATGAACTCTCTTACTGAAGTTTAGTCTATTCTCATCTGTTCTGACAAAATATCCAGTTTACCAAGAGAGACCCTCTTTATTTTATGGTTGGTATAATTAATTCCAGTTAATATAGATAACAATATATCAAAATCAAAACATTCTGCAGTTTAATTTAATTATTTTCCAGATCCAGTAACTTTGGCATGGTCCAATTATTTTTACACTGTGTACCGGCACTATGTAACGTGTTAAAAATGTAATTACTACTGGAAGTATAAGCTCAGCGTGACCAAATATAATGTCATGGTATCTTCAGTGTAGTCAGATTTATCTAGTATTAGTATTATCTAGTGTTTCCTATTATAAGATTACAATTAACCAAATATAAGATTATTAAACCTATTTCTAGACAGTTTAAATTTTCTTGTACTATTGGCAGATACTTTTGCTGCTTTCTAGAAATAAATACTTGAAAAATTAGCAAAATTATCTGCCAATAGAACAAGATTATTTCAAGCTTGAAATTAGAAAAAATGTCTAAGACTAAGTTTTAGTAACCTTGTAAAAGGAAATATTAGATCAATTTGATTATATTCAAGAAATTTTCACTTGCTAAGTTGTTGCTTTCTTTGTAGTGTATCTGTATAGGTTTGTCACCTTTTCAACAAAAATAATACACTGTTAACGGTATGAATTGAATTACCATGTGGTAATACACAACACTAATTTGTAAGCGAGCTAGTTGAATTCTTGCTTGTACAGTGTACCACATTTCACTTTTGCAATCCTGCAGAACATGAAAAATCAGTTACAAATTTAGGCCTGCCTTAGTCAGGCTTTTACAAAATGTACATTTTGATGTAACACTTAAAACATTCAGCGAATAACACAAATAATTTTATCCAAATGCTGGTATTGCTTGTAGCCTCAGTATTGTAAAGAATGAATAGGAGATAGAACTTTGTAACACTGAGGTCACAGGCTTTATTTCTGTCTTTCTAAGATTCTGTCTGAAAATGCAAATGCTTTTCCTCCATAGACTGAGTGTCTGAGTGCGAGAATTTGCCTGTGGTACATCTACACTAGTGATACGAAATTTAAATCTTTGCAGGTCATGACTCTCGAGTATAATTTAAATATAACCTTTATTGTAGTCAGATTGCACAACACAAAATGTTATGGGGGTTTTTTTGTTATTGTTTTTTTGTTTTTTAACATGTCCACAAAGTCAGGACGGTTGTGCTGAAAAAAACAGGCAGCACTCAGTGGCCTTAAACCACTCAATGGTAAGATTTTATCACCACTAGATGGAAGCAAAGCTTATCTCCATGTTGGTTATTTTGCTAGCAGGGACATTTGGGGTTTGGCTGGTAAACACTCAGTCTGGCAAATCCCTGAAGGGAAATAATTCCATATGCTGCAATTCTAGAGGGAATTTGCTGTTGATTACATCACTTTATAGAGAATGGTCACATCAGTCTCATAGATGTTGTGCCGCCAGGATCAGTGTCAGCATTTCATGGTTATTTGGCAGTGCTGACATTAATGTGGTATCACAGCACTGTAAAATTGCACAGGGTTTATTATTTTGTCCATCATCGCTTCCAAAATGGCTATAGCACAACAATGT
Organism: Stegophilus panzeri; assembly: GCA_024331685.1. Lineage (NCBI taxonomy): Eukaryota > Metazoa > Chordata > Actinopteri > Siluriformes > Trichomycteridae > Stegophilus > Stegophilus panzeri. The sequence continues at coordinate 15,632,610 of JANDJT010000217.1, forward strand.
GTTAATGTTCGAGCAGTCGTGCTTTGAGAAGACAACACATTATTCCAACAGATCCAGAGAACCCTGTTAGGACTTAATATCCTATTGGAGGTTTAGAGAGAAGTTTGATGAAAATGATTTATGGAAAGAAATTAAAGGAGCATGAGAGAAAAGAAGAGAGGGAAAAAGTTATTGAGAGGAGGTAGGAGAGAAGGGATAGGGATAGGAGTTAGTGTGACAGGACACTGATTCATCCCTCTCAGCAGCATTGATCGACTGGCCGCTGGGCCTCGGTGTAAAAGTGTGAGGATTAACAGACTGTCTAGAGGTAATTAATTTGGTTGGTGGAATGGACTTCTCAAGACTGCTAAGTGTGCACCGACCGATCCAGTGCGCTAGCGTATTCACATATACACACAGTTTAAACACTGGATGGGTGTATTATTGGATATTACAGATGCTGGACTTCTGTTTAACATACAGAATGTCGAGCACAGCCACAAACTGTTCTTTTATTCTGCTCCTTTGTCCACGTTTTTGCTTGAACAATTGCATTTCTTGGCCAGTAGTCACACATGAAAATTGTAGTTTTATGAGTCAGTTTTGTAGATCGCTAACTGAAAAAGGAAAATTATTTATGTGCAAAAACATTATAGAATTCCACTCTTACTTCTCAGTTGTCTAATAGAAGTGTTTACATGGGGAAGAAACATATTAAACGAAACATATAACTGTCATCCAGAATTACGTTTCTCATATCAAATAATTTTTTGAAAGAAATCTAAAAGGTCACAATAAAAGCACATTCATTTATCATCAGTAACTGCCTTATCCTGGTCAGGGTCATAATGGATCCTATCAGAGGAGCGCTAGGTGTGAGGTGAGAATACACCTCAGATGGGATGTCAGTCCATCGCAGAGCACCATACACATTTACATACTCATTCACACCCAGGTGCAATTTAGAGTAGCCAATCCACGTACCAGCATGTTTTTAGGAAGTGTGAGGAACCCAGAGAAAACACACAGAGACGCAGGGAGAACACGTGAAAGGCCACACAGACAGTAACCGAGCCCAGGATCGAAACCGGGGACCCTGGAGCTGTGAGGCAACGCTACCCGCTGTGCCACCGTGCTGACCACAGTAAAATGATTGCCATGCAAATTTGTTTTCTATGACTGTAGATGTCAAGTCTTCATCTTATTAAAATACAAAGTAATCACTCTCCAAACTCCTCCCTCCTTTTAAATCTGTCCACCCTCTTTTAATGCATCTGTACAGGCTACAATCAATCATCTAACCTCCTGACTAACTGTGGACTATTAGTGTAATGGTATGTTTCAGCAGCAGCAGCTATTTGTATTTAATGCTAATATGCACTACCTATAAATAAGTAAATAGTGATCTCCTTAAAAATGTATTTATACTCTCATTGCAACTTGCTTTTATTTAAAACATTTACTGTTAGAATTGTAATGCGGCCTGTAATTGTTCATGAAAATTTTGCTATTTAGAATTTTATTTCTCCTTGATGATGTACTTGTCCCCTATAAGCTCTTTTTATGAGACAACAGAAGTAAGAGTGGCTTGATCTTGTGTAGTATTTATACATATTAATAATTTTCTGCTTTTGGATGCAAAAAAAGTACACCTGGTTTTTGAAGCAAGTACGCTCTAATGAGTTTTGATATTTTTCACACATTCAGGTAAGTAGTTGTAAAATGTGGACTAAAGTTATGGATTTGTGATTCATAAAATTGTGGTCCTTTTATGTGCTGTTACTTCTGACAGGAAAATAAGTCCATAACACAAACACACTCCCACAGCTCTCTGCAATAATAGACATTGCTGTCACACCAAAATCAGGTGTAGTTTTAAAAGCACAGAAACACTGGTGAGTATGTCTGCAGTTCATAACCCCCCTGAGGACACTCATGAGTGCACAATTATGACGGAAATGTTAATTGCTATGAGGCTGTTTTAGTGATAATGTGCTTGCAATTATTAAATTATGCTTAAAAGTAATCAGCGTGTTTCATTAATTTACACCTTACTCTTCAGCAACACCTAGGATTTGCATGGTTTCATGAACACCTATGATTCAATAGAACGCTCACACTCCACAGCAACACAGCTAAAACTGGCCGATGGTCATGCAGTGGACATGCTGTCAAATGGAATAAACTAATTACTTTCCAGTATCTCATTAACTGAGATAGCTTGGTAGCTTGAGCAAGAAATTCAGCCTACTGTCATGTGTTGCCTTTGTGTCCAAATGTTTTTATGTCAGCTGTGTTTATAGAGCAAGTCAAATCTGTGGTGTGTTGGGGTGGGGGGGTGTCTCATATTAATCTTAGGGCAGCACTAAAAATTAAAAATTTGATTAACTGTAACTCTGTATAAGTAAAGTTTAAAAAAAAAAACCTTCAAACTCAGTTTAAAAATGTCATTTTAAAAAGAAAAGACCATTCATGGATACATGGTTTTGGCAGAAATGATAACTGATTTGTGAATACTACATGAACTGAAGTATCAGTGTGCTTACTTAAAACCTACATTTTTACACAGGTAATTTATAAAGATGATAATAGTATGTCATTGTTAAAGAGATCAGTGTCTTAAAATAGCTTTTTAAAAAGCATTTGATTTCTTATTGTTGATTAGAACATTTGTTGATTTAAGTCAAATAAATGTAGACCTGATAATAATAATGTCCTGAGAATGGGATTTGAACTATTGTGAGACTCGCCTGCAAAATCAGAATTCATAATTTCTCCATCAATAACCCCAGATAACTTCAGATAAACAAATCTGACAGCTGAAGATGATGTGTAATATACACCTAATTTAACTAATTTTGAAATCCTCTAGATGGAAATGTGATTTTAAAACCTGAATTAGGTAAGTTAGCCCTACTTGTTCATTGATACCCTTTTAAAGCCAAATATGAAATATTCATCTTGCCCACTGTGTTCCTTCGCTCCTTCACATAGAGTTATTGATTAAACTAAGTGAGTAGTCCTGCTAATGTATCACTGAACACAACCAGGAACTAGAAAAGAAAAGGCTGTCTTCTAAAAGGTTCAATCTTCTTAACTGATAAAGGCTTTAGACAGCTTTTTGCAGGAAATTTGAGACTCGATACCTTCTTGAAACATTGTGGTAAACTAAATGAATAGTGACTGTGTAGGTTCCTGTATCTAAGGTACCTGTACCTTATTAACTCCTATTAATTGAATTATTAGGATACATGCCATCATGTATATATGTTTATACCACAGCACTGTTGAATTCTGAAGTCGAATTGATCTGAAAGCGTTCATTAATTTTCTATGACAACAGCTCTTACAGTAGTGCCGCACAAAAGATTATATTAATGCTCTCGTTCTAATACGTTATCATTTCTATCATAACAGCTCATACACAGGGACTTGTGCAGAAGATGATCTAGACAATCTAAGCCCAACAATAAATGGATTAAATAAATGTAACAAAAACAAAACCCTCATCGCTGATATGTCAAAGGAGTCTTTATATAGCATTTTTATATTAAAGCACTTTATAACGGTGAGTAAGATTTCCGCCACAAAAGTCTTCAGTACACAGGGGACTTCTTACGTTGCAGTTTATCACTAACATGACAAGCTGCATTTTGTGTCTTATTAACTTCAAAAGAGGGATAAAAAGAGGTTGTTGAGGGAACGGCTGTTTAGAATGTGAGTAATAACATGATCTAACTTGTCTCATGGATGTTCCACATTGTATATTATAATACAAATGGTAATAAAGTGTGTGTTGCTCATTGAAACAAATGAAAACTTTTAATTTGCAGATTGCTGTGGTATAAAAGGAATAAAACACTTCAGAATATGCTGTTACAAGAAAATGATCAACTTCAAGATGGGGTGGTAACGACATCACACCATGCCGCCGTTGGTTATTTTCGTCTAACAGCATGCAACCCAAGTGTTTTATTTCTTTACTTATATACATTTCAGAACATTCTTGAATTGAGCAGAATAAAAAGTGAGGCAATGTGTTCAAGCGTGTGGCTTCAATCAAACACACACACACACACACACACACACACACACACACACACATATCCGTCTTCCCTGAAACTTCACTGAGAGCTGATCGATCACAAGATGGAGAGAGAAGCAGAGCAGTGTGAGATGTAAGGCTGGGTGGGAGAGGGGTGGACTGTTTGTGTGTTGTTCTCAATAAAGATTGGATTTCCAATAAGATCGCCTCCACCCCCTGTCCCCTCTCTCCTCCTTCTCACAACATTTTACAACCCTTGGCTCCTGCTTCCCCCCATAAAATACACCCAACATAAAATCCACTAGCACTTAGGAACTGTCCTCCTGAGAGGCGGGGACCGGGGAGGGGTAAACATCCTTTTTACACTACTAAATCCATCCATCCATCTATCCATTGATCCATCTATCCATCTAGTAAATTAGGGAGGATATATTGTTGCAGGTTGGTTTATTAAGATGCGTCGTTTCATGAGGAGTGGATTGTTAAGCTGTGAGCTAGAGAGAAAAGGGAGTTACATACAGTGATGTCTGTAAGTCATAGTAAATCATATGACCAAATAAAATTTCCTGTGTTTATTTATGTTTGATTTCTTACTATTGTTTGTACGTTTAAAACTTTAACACCATAATCAAGGTAGACAAGCTTATGATAAAGCCCTGAGACAGGGTTTCAAGCTATAACAACAGTTCCATGCAGAAAAGTCATGAGTACTACACTAGAGACTTTAGTCTGAATTTCTCCTTAACCCTCTGTTTCGTCACTGACCCCATAACTTCTGCTAAGCAACTCTGACAGTGCCTGTTTCCTTAGACAAGGGCTTTAAGGACACGTCTCATCGTCAGGCCTTCTTGGCTCGGGAAAAGAGATTGAATTTGGCATGTTGATTTAAATTTTCCCTTTGCGTCTTTCTGTTTGGATTACTCTGATGGAAGAGGAGGATGTATTTTCAGGGACACAGATAACAGATATTGCAAACCAGATTCCCAGGAAGGCAGAGGAATGATGCCAGATAAAAGCGACACGATCCAATATACTGTAGATTGGAACAGAAGCGAGCACCAGACTTGTCTTTTTTTAATGTTTTCATTTCACTGGCATTTTAGATAAGAGAACCATGTTAATGTGGTTAGAGATTTTTATAAAATTATTATTTTATGTCTTCCCCTGACTGACAGTGGTATTATCTAAAAAGCCCTGGGATATGACCTACAGATCCCTCTCCAGTGTAAGACAGAGAAATAGCTCGGTGGTTTAAATAAAGGGATGATAAATAGAGTGGGGAGGAGTGAACAGCACCACATGCTGCTTTTTCACACTTATGGCCTGATAGTTTAGTTCATACGGCGTATGAAGTCACATGTTCCTCTAACCCACAGCGAGTAAATTTACACAGCTTTAGTATGCAGAATATTTTGGGCATATGAGGGGGGGGAAAAGTGTAGACATCTCTAAACCTTATTTGTCAAAGTGTGTAAGCCATTAAATCTGTTATCTGTTGCAAATGAGGCTTAGCATTCCATGCTCCTGGTTCAGAGCCCTCTCTCACTAGCGTAAGCGAATTTAAAATGAGTTCACGCAGTGAAATCTCACATCTCTCAGCGTATGTCACATTGTTGCTAATTGGAAGGCAGGCTTGAGAGAGGGAAACAGTTGTCGCACGCCTAATAAATTCATTGCAATCTGAGATGCTTACAAATTTTTTATTTGTGTGTGATGCTGTTTTTCCAGTGAGTATATGCATTTATTAACCATTTACTACTAAATGCCTACCTAGTAGCCTAGCACTAGAAATTGTAAGGATGTAGTTAATGAGTTAATGAGCCGATACGGTCTTTTATGTGACTGTTGTGCAACATCTGGAATTTCTGCAGAATGTTGACTGTGTTAATTGAAATTCTGTTTGATGTATGGCACTGACGAACCAACTCTCAGATGCTGAACCATTAATGAATGGTATGGTGGTTTTAAAACTAACTCAATGCGCTTGCAGAAAGGCATGCATAGCAATTATTGCAGGCCTCGTTAAAAGCCTCCCACCCCTTTCATTCTCTTCCAATCAATCGCCACTTTAGCTCAAATGAAGGAAGCTTGAATGCTGGCCTTCTCTTAGTCTAATTAGCGTAATTGCCACAATGTGGTAAATGCAGGAAGAGGAGACATGTTGTTCATCAGGGCCATCAACAGGAAGCTTGTTGCATAGCTCTGTTATGCTAATGTCAAAATTGTTTGAATGTTTCCTGTTGGGTCTTACTCAGTTTGTATGAACTCTTTCAGTCTAGTTTTAAGTGTTAATTCTGTATTTCAAAATTTGCCCTTTCAGTTGAATTCAAACTCAGGTGAAATAATCAGTGGATTAACTTCCCTGTTAGTGCCCAGATTAACTTTGTTTTCTCTTGCTCTCTCTCACTCACACACAGATGAGCACACGCACACACTGTTGTGTCAGATCGTTTTGGGTTCCAAAGATGCATTAGATCCATGTAAATGTCTGCTCTCTTTAAGTAGCTGCTTAAAAGAGTCATAGGATTAATCAAAGTTTAGTTGCTGGTGATCATAAATTGCCAAGAATGACTTTGATTAAATGTCCAGAATTATATTGATAAATAAAACTGTGTGAATTGGTGTTGCGAATAACTTCCTATGGAAACCCTTTCTCTGTCTTAGATGGACACTTACTGTCCTCTCTCATTATATTGATCCATGTGTTGCTTACACAGGCATTACCACACTCTTCAGATTGAAGAAATGTCTGCTCTTAAACACAGTCAGTTTGCTTTCTTTCCATATTATTCTCTTGCCTCAATGACACTTGTGCCATAAATGGTCTTTATTTTTGAGAGAATTTTCCATGAAATGCCAGGATCCATTGAGGACCTACCCATGATTTGTGTATGATTTGATTTTATACTTGACAAATAATAATGAAAAAAAAAAACCAGTATGTTGTCCTTTTTATGTATTCTTGTAAAACCCAAACTAAACACTGAAATGCTGTTCAGCACAACTGTTTTAATTTTTATGTATATATATACTGATGGGAAAAAACAAGCTGTTTATTATTTACTGCAGAGAAAAAGTGACAGATTTGCTATTTGTTCAGATATTTCAAAACGCATCATATATGGCAGGAAAATTAAAGGGACTATATACTATTCTGCTGACATTTCTAACACTCCAGCTTTACAAGCAGTGCTCCCAGTTTCTACCAATAATTTGGGTAAAAGAGTCTCCTGAGCCATTCAAAAAGAAAGACTGTGTTCTATACCACACCCCATTACTTATACAAAAGTTGAAGAGGTCCACAGTGTTGTAGCTGTTATTTTTATATTTGTCCCTGATTTCTGTTGTCAGTACCTTAAGGGCATGAATGGATATTACTAGCGGTTCTTCATGGTGACATAGTTAGAGTCATGGAAATGTCCACTGACCACTTTTCATGGCCTTTATTGGATTAAGTGCTCATGTTATTCTCCAGACAGTGGTTCTGTATCGATATCCCCTTCCCATTAGCTTGGATTAAGTTAGTACCAAATTGACTGCTTTATCTGTGTCACCCTGTCAGTTTGAGAGAGATGTCTTACTCGCATGATTGTCTTTGAATAGGCTACTTCCCCCTTTTGAACATCTCAACTAGCTTCTTTTTAGGTCTGGTTTTGAATATTGGATGTCCGTTTAGAAAATAACTGCATTATTAATAACATAACCATAACCTCTTGTTTTGCTGTTTTCCTGGCACCCCCTACCCTTCAAATTTTCGCAATAAAAAGAAATAAACCAACAAACTGTCAAACCGTTATCACCCCTGTAAGCGTTCTGAGCCAGGAACAAAGTCATTGCACAACATGAAAAAAAAAATACAATACCAGAGAAAATCAAAAGAGAGACAGAGGTAATGGGAATAGTAAGAACCTATAATCTGAATTACAAACAAAAAACATTGTTTTTGTTGTTTTTGTCATAGCAGATGTTGACAACAAATGAAAGGCACCCATTTTCCTTTGCTCATACACAGTACAGGTAGTAACGTTATAACTATACACACCTGGTTCCTCAGGATAACATTATCTTAATGCTACTGTTATGGTCCTTTAACATGACTTAGCTCAAGGAAATAAACAGGTATGAAAAAAATATAAAAGTTCCCAAAACCTTCAATGTTAAATAAAATCAATACCAAGGCTGGTATCTCTGGCACTTATATGTTGTTCTGGATTATTTTTTTCTCCCAAGGGAATCATCGTCCCAAATTGTAACGGTTTACAGATAGACTGGAAACAGACCAAAGGAGGCACAAAGGGTACATTGGACTAGGGGTGTGCCATTTGAAAACCTGTTTTATGACTATGTATATGAAAATGAGGCCTTTTGGTAATCTTGTTTCATAGAAATTATGTGGTTATGATGGTACAAGTAGCATAACCCTAATAAATCAATGAAAATATTAAAAGCCTTTCGGACGATGCACTGGTTTTGCATCTACCTTGAGTGGTTTGGGACACAATTTGGTTTTCAGTGGTTTAACTGGATTTGGAGACAATTTGGATTTCATGGACTGTTTCTACAAACTGTTTATGTAACTGTTAATTAACTGTTTAATTTGATATGTTTAAAACACACATTTTAAAGTTATGAGATTATTATGGATATAGATGACATAAAGACTACTTCAGAGTTGGCACACCCCTACTTTGGAACCTAAGACAATGAACAAAGCCCTACTCAGCTACTTTGTCTTAAAGATAGTGGCCAGAAAAGATGGGGGATATTAAAGAGACTATCACGTATAAGCATAATCTATATCTGGTATTCCACCTTCTCTGTATCCACGGTTGGTTCCATAGCTTGGATTTGCTGTGTGGTTTAGGGTGCTCCTGTAAAGGGCTGTATTATTTGAGGGGAAAATTGTATGAATGTATGTCATGTCCTCAACTTTTGCCTTTGGCTGCAGGGGCTGTTGGGCCGCCAGTGGCGTCATCTGGAAACCAGGTGTTCCGATCTCTAAGATCGATGTGTCCTTAATGGTACCAGATTCTACATAGTCATCATAATGCTTGACAGCACTACGGGACCCAACATCACGCGCATAGACAGTATGATCATCAGCTGTAAGATATCCTGCACGATGTCCATACCAGCAGAAAATCCCAAAAATTAAGAACAGGGAAACACATGCAGTCACCCCTCCTATAATCCCTGCAAGGGGTAAGACAGTTAATTCATCTGTACCTTGATCACCCTGACCTTGGTCAGCACTAGGCTGAATCTGAAGATCTGCTGTCTCTGTTCTGGCACAAGCAGGGTGTTCATGCTCTGAGTCAGTGTTCAAATTCAACCCCCCTGTTCCTGTAAATGGTGTCCTTCTTCCTTTACTGACAACAAGAGGCACCACACAGATAATATAACTTGACCGTGGTTGTAACTGAGTGAGTAAATACTCTCGGCGGTCTCCAGGGACGAGAGTCTCTGTAATAGATCCCATGGCTGGGTTACTGCTTAGTCTTAACCAGGATAGCCTGAATGCTGAGGCTGGTTGAGCAGCCTGCCACGTAATATGGGCTGTCTCTGGAGTTAAAGGCTTTACACTGATCAACAAAGTTTTGCCAACATCCTCACTTTCCCCCTCTGCAGAATTGTCCTGTCTCAAGTCAGGGTATCTATGTATGGGTCGCCTGGACCTGAGTGTGAAGAGAGAACCCTGGGGAAGCGTGAGGGTTGTTGTGGTTGGGGTTTCAGTTGGAGAATCTCCTTTATCTCTTTTAGGTCCATCAGCTCCCCCTGCAACTCCTCCAACTCCTCCAGGTCCATCTACAGCTGCCTCACATTGCTCCATTTGACTTGTGAGGTCCCTAAGTGATTTGCCCCTGACTTTTTCTGGTCCATGGCATGTTAGACCCCTTACTGTTACTGACGAACCTCGGACATGCAACCAATCATGGAGCCAGCGTAGGTTGCAGCCACAATACCAGGGATTCCCACGCAGAAGTAGCTGTGAGATGCTGTCCAAGTCCCTAAACAAACCCCTAGGAAGGGTTGTAAGGTTGTTGCCTGACAAATCAAGCTTCTGCAGCCTGTGCATACCATCCAGTGAACCTCTTGGCATGTGAGTCATAGCATTTTCCTGTAGGTATAGTCGAAGAAGGTGCATGCTAGGAAGGTTTAAAGGTGGTGACTGAAGAGAGTTGCGTACCAGAGAGAGCTCTGTTAAATTAGACAGTCGTGAAAATGTGTCATCAGCTATACGTTGATTTGCCAACAAGTTCCCATCGAGAAAAAGACGTCTTAGTGAGGTAAGTCCCCTGAATGCATGTGTTGGAATTGTAGAAATTCGATTGTCATCTAATCTGAGCTCCTCTAGTGATGATGGCAACCCTGATGGTATACTTGAAAGGTGGTTGCGTGACAAGAAAAGAAGTCGTAGTCTGGGATTATTTGCAAAAGCTTTGTCTTCAATGCTTACGGTAGAAATTGAATTATCATCCATGTGGAGCTTCTCCAGCAAGGGTAAACGTGCAAGAGCTGCACGAGGCAAAGTTCGTATGTTGTTGTCCTGAAGGTGGAGTTCACGTAGTGATGGAGGCAGATGTGTTGGAAAGTCATCAAGTTCATTGTCATAGAGATAAACTACTTGAACAGTCATTCGCCGTTCTAAGGAGGTTGGTAGGCCAGCATTATCAATACGATTATTTTGTAAATAGAGCACAGCTGCTGTTAACGGTAAAGGTGGTATGATGCTCAGTCCACGGTCATTGCAGTAAATAAAGCCATCATCACATCTACATGCTGATGGACACGGAACATCACCCTGAAGCTCTGCCTCCCCAAGTGCTGCCTCGGTGATGGCAGCTGTTGCTGCTGCAAATTCCAGCACTTCCACCAATAAAGTCAGGCAAAGGAGAAGCAGAAACAGCCAGTCCCTGAGCTCAATCACGCTTTCAGTTGCCATGGTCTTTCAGTATCCTGCAAACTGCTCAACTCTGCTAGTGGTGGGAATTAGAGTGGAACTTTTTTTTTCTCCTGCTGCCACTTTTTGGACCTGTGGAAAAAATAAAGAGAAAGGTGAACAAACACTACAGATGTTAGTGACAGCTTCAATTACACTAATGTAGACCCACCTTGTATCGCTGAATTGTACACTACTTTAATAACTCTTGCACATTTTCATTACCTCTGTGTTTTATGAATACATACAGTTGCAATCAAAATTATTCAACCCCCATTGTAAATCAGATTTATTGTCAGCTATTTGCAATGAACAAATCAAACAAAAGCAATTGAAATAGTTCAACACAAGGAATGCTTCAAGTGGTTTCCACAGATTCGACTGAAAATGCAACTTATAATGATTTCTCCAGTCTCATAATTATTCAACCCCCTGAGTAGAATCCCTCACAACAGCACAAATATGCAAAACAGGTGTTGTCTCAATCACACCTGATGCAACTTAGGGCTTCATTAGTTGCACCAGGTGTGCTTGAGCTGGAACACATGAAATACCCGAACTGGCTAGGGGCAGAAAATTTATGAAATACCTGGACAAGGTAGAAAAAGAAATCAATCAACGGCTGCAACCAGATTTCTGAGAAGGCAGGTTGTGAAATACCCTCAAGTGATTGCAAAAGACCTGCAGAAAGACTTGGTGGCAACAGACACTGAGGTTTCAGTGAGCACAGTAAGGTGCGTACTAAATGCAGAACGTTTCTATGCCAGAACTCCAAGACGTACACCACTAATGACTCAAAAGCCAGCTCAAAATCATATGAATAAGCCCCAGAAGTTTTGGGATTCTGTTCTCTGGAGCAATGAAACAAAACCGGAACTTTTCGGCACGATGGATCAGTGGTATGTATGGAGGAAGAAGAATGAAGAAAGAACATTCTGGTGGTGGCTCGGTGATGCTCTGGGGCTGCTTTGCATCCTCTGGCACTGGAAACCTGCAGCGTGTGGAAGGCAA
>JANDJT010000217.1:15644714-15668790 GCA_024331685.1 Stegophilus panzeri
AAGGCTTGGTTGCAGAAGAAGTCCTGGAAGATTCTACAGGGCCATCACAGTCACCTGACTTGAACCCCATAGAAAATGTCTGGTGGGATTTGAAGAAGGCAGTTGCAGCACGCAAACCCAAAAATATTACTGAACTGGAAGCCGTTGCTCATGAGTAATGGGCTAAGATTCCTCAGGAACGCTGCCAGAAGCTATGCATCTCATATGCAGCAGGTCATAACAGTAAAAGGATGCTCTACTAAGTATTAAAGTAGCTTGCCATGAAGGGGTTGAATAATTTGAAACTGGAGAAGTCATTATAAGTTGCATTTTCAGTTAAATTTGGGGAAACCACTTGAAGCATTCATCGTGCTGAACTATTTCAATTGCTTTTGTTTGATCTGTTCATTGCAAACAGCCGAAAGTCTGTACATTTTGACAATAAACCTGATTTGCAATGAGGGTTGAATAATTTTGATTGCAACTGTATAAAGAAAAAAATCAGTTTAAATTTAGTCTGACATTTGAAAAATCCAAACTGTATTCCACGGCAACTTTAATTTGCAGCTTAATTTCCATTTGGGATTTAGGGGGAAACCACAGATGTTTGATACAAATTATGCCAGTCTTTAGAAACTGTTTCTCAGCAGTAATTGTTTCCAAAATAAGTTGAATTATTCAAAGACATATCCTGGACTCCCCAAGAAAGATAAAGGGAAATGGGGAGGGAATAGCACTTGCAATTAAGATGGAAATTAAGATGAAAACGTGGCCAGGAAAAGTGACAGTCACAGAAACTATTTTTTGTATTTAAGACACCAGTGACAACATTCCTGCCTGCATATACCAAACATGCGAAAACTGCTTCAGGAAAGTGGAGATTCAGTTGCACTTTCGCCATGACTGATATCTGGTCATTTAAGGAAGGCACTTGACGACAATAAAATTAAATAAATAAACAGAAAAAATATTGTACAACAGTTTGCACCTCTATAACCTGTTGATTACTGGTGGCTCATTAATCAGTGGATCTGTTGCTAACATTTTTTTGACAAATCCATGATCAGTTAATGAATGCCTTGAGAAATGTAATATGTGATGGATAATCAGTAAAGCAATATGTAAATGGTAAAAAAAAATACAGTGAGAAAATAAATTATTTTTTTTCATCATTTAATAACCAAGACATTAATTCTTTATTTACTTGTCAAATGCTTTTCACATATAATCATTTCACAGATAATATGCAGAGGAAAAAGGGAGGTGTGTAGGCGTTATCACCAGCTGGCTGATCTTAGGTTAAACTGGTTGTACGCAACAGGACTTTTCTGACAAATTGACCAAATCGGAAGCTAATTTCAACAGCTGATCAGGTGGTGTAAAAGTGGTAAATAAGTCGACCTTGGATGACTGACGTTGGCAATAGCCATCGACAAAGAAACACTTGTGACAAAATGTGATAAAGCTCCAGGACTGAGCATTCTGATTCACGTTTACAAATTACATGTTGACACTAAATCCCATTAGCTATATTTTAGTGCACGGTTCCTGTGTCTGTTTTGTGATTATCATTATTTGGTATTTGTTATTTTTATTGTTACACTCAGTATACTTAATGATGATATTGATATTACATGCATTCCGACCATGTATGCATTTTATTGTACAGATAAGCCAAAAATGAAACTCATAAATAAGGAAACTGCTGGTGGAATTTGTGCATGCTCAGTTTACAGTCAGATTTAACCGTATATAAGTTTGATGACCAATATGTCATTCTCCATTACATGATTACCAGTTTGCACTGAGTTCCTAAGGGATTTTGATGATTTTTGTTGTCTATACGTTGCTTAAAACACTGTGTGCTTAAAAGACCTATTTATGTCTGATGCTCTAGTATGTGCACCCTTAAGACATAAACTAATTCTGTAAATTGAATTCTGTAAGTTGATGTGAGATCCTCACCATTTTTTAAAATCTGTTTCAGTCATGAAGTGACTGTACAGCTTTAGCCTTACTTATTTTTTACTGATTTAAGTTTTAGTCTTTAAAGCCAACATTCTGCTTGTCTGAACTAAGTCAGAATTGACTGATAATGAAAAGCTGCAAATTCAACTAGCCTTCACCAATGGCAGCCTTTGTAAACACTTCTGTAGTGAAATGATTGACAGCAGTACAGGTCCTCTGACCTTGTACAATTGATAAATAACTAAAAATCATGTAACTGAAAAAGAAAAAGAAAAAAAAGTGATTAGCAACCACTTTGTAATCCAATACATAAGAACAATAGAAAACCATTAAATAAAACTAAATAAATAAGTTATATAATAATTTTTATTCATCAGTTCATCAGCTTTTCTCAATTTGTTGAATTGATTTTTTAAAACTAATTTATTTCTGTTTTTCTTTATCTAATTAATGTCCAAATGTGTGCATAATTGATCATTTCATAATTTATTGATTGATTAATTTGTCAATTAATTTATAAACAGTTTATCATTTAATGAGTGGAACAAAGTTTGAGATCAACAATAGCCTTTATCCAAATTCAGCCTGTGTCAAAGCCTTATCACAGGTTTTGCTGGAAGTTTGCTGCCACAAAAGTGACACAACACCTGTTTGTATTCTTACATGTTTTGAGCGCAAGGGTGTGTGAGTTTTCTGTTGGGGCCTCATTCTTTTTTGCTGCCTGCTCTCTCGTGGGGGTGCAGTCGGGCTTGTTTGTGTTGTTGGCCAGGACAGATGGGAGTTGGTTAGCTGCCCCTCGGCTGCACACATTGTTGCCTCAGGCAGCAACTGCATGCAAAACAAGCCCTTGAACAGAGCTAGCTCACATGCAAAACTGATCGAGTTGGTTTTCACAGATAGGTGAAGAGTAAGATTAGTAGTGAGAAATAATTTTGCATATTGTTTGCTATGCTTATTGACGGCAATTCGTACCAGGTGTAAGGGAGGTCTTTTAAAGAAACTGATTTACCAAACAAATAGATTTTCTTTTATATTTAGAAAATTTATTTTCTTCAAATCAGCTCCAGAGACATCATTGCCACTTAAAAATGAAGCAGTATATAAAGAACATTCACCATTTATGACTGTCACTGGTCATAAAAAGAGGTACTTTGGCAGAAAATGGGGAGCAATTTAAATGTCATATTTAATTGTTTGCTCAGTGTGTATACATGTGGGTATTTTTAGAGTAAAATCTCTTCTCTCCAGGCTCATGTCTTTGTGTTTGAGCAGGAAGATGAACAGAGGATGAATTGGTTACCATCTTTTGGAATATATAATTAGAAAAAGACGTATGCCATGTATGTGTGTGTGTGTGTTATTTAACATTGAAATCACGGGTTTGTAGACAGATATTGTACTCCATGTTCTTAATGAATACAGTTCACAAATGCAAACACAATAGCACAGTTACACTCTTGCTTATCCACCTTTATTTCCAGCTCATTTCCTTTTCCCCTATATTTAAATGGTTTAATCACTGGTTATTTTCTTAACTGGCCCTCTTCTCCTGCTATCTCTACAGCTGTCTGTAGTATTTTTTAATGCTCTCTTTTCTACTTATTTGTTTTTGTTTTAATATATAAAATATTAGGGGTTAAGTTGTCTCGAATTGTTCACAGGTCTTTGTCCTCTACTGTTTCAGCAAGTCCACAGGTCTTAAATGACTGTTCCAGCAATTTCATCTTGTTTTATGTGACGTGCTATTTAAAAGACTAAAATTGTAATAGTCACATACAAAACTGTTATAGTCACATGAAAAAAATATCTTACCTTCTTGAGTGAATTTGGTGGTACTTTTTTTGCGTTAGGAGTAGCGCGTGAGTGAGTGTCTGTGTGTGTACCACTGCGGATGGATCAGACTGTTCAATAATCTTCAGTCTTGTTGGATTTCCAGTTACTTCAGTGAATGATGGCCATCACAGCCATTACTGGTGGGATTCTTGTCAAATATAGGCACAGAGACAAGGGTAACTCCATCCAGAAAAAAATTTCCAGTCTTAACCATTCAAAGCAGTCACTGTTTGTCACCACACCCAAAATCAAAAGAACTTGTAGCTGATGTTTTGAGTTGAAGTCTCAGTTCATCCAGAGGCGTTGTCATCATTCTGATTGTATATCACATGGTGATGGATGGAACTGCTGCTTGCATCACTTTTGAGACGCCATCACCTGTTGGGAACACAGAAGTCACAACGGTGAATGAATGCATTTATATTCTAACTGCAGTGTTTTCAAATCCCCACATCCTCGGAAAAAAAGTCTTGACAAAATGGCAGCTTTGAAAACTTGGGAGTGAAAGGAATCCAGCATACAGAATTAAGTGTAAAATCTCTTTTACAGATGGCTCTAAGCTACAGCCCAAACACAATATTGATACTAACTGGGTCACTTTGCTGACAGGGCTGAAGAACTGGATGGCATTAAGCACTTATTATCTCCACACAGTTTGCCTCATTATGCAACAGCAAAACAAAAGACTTGCTTTCCCTCATAACATTTACAGATGCCTCAGTAATTTCATGGCATGAGTCTAAAGTTGTAGTTTGTAGATATTTGATTGTTTTGTGTTTATGTTTACCACAATGGCCATTACGGGACCCTGAGTTTTACACTGGTGACTATTAACTTTCATTGCAACACTATGATGTATTTCCCAATCCTAACATGTGGCTTTGTTGTGGAAGAGTTTGTATTTTTTAAAGTCTCTCCCAGGGCCCATTGACTCCCAATCTAATGGATCTTATACACATCAATCAGAGATGCAGTGTTCAAAAACAATATTCCTGACATACAGGACACACTATGGGCAATACAGAGCGAGCCAGGTGGAAATGAATCACTGGAGAGCTGTACTGACCTGCGTGGGGAGACGGTGTACATTTCCATTTCAGAGTTAATTCAAATAGAATGATTCACTGTGGTAATAAGGAATGTGTGGGTTAATTAAAATCAATTATGGATTTGGGGATTTTTAGTGAATACATGCTGGTTGTTGGTGCACAGAGGAGGAGCAGCATGATAGATTGATATTTATAGATTCATAGATAGATATAAATTGATTTCAAAAATTGATAAACTTCTAAATCTGAGATGCATTTCCTGCTGTCCTGAGCTCAGAGCTGACTGTTTTGCATTCCTTTTTTCTACTCATTACACTCTGCCGTACACTTCTAGTCTCTCTTTTGCCTTTCTCACACCTTTCTGTGCTTATTCTCTCTTTCATTAAAGCTTGCCCTTGCCTAACCCTCCTTTTCTCTTTTTCCCCTCTCCATCCCTTTTATTAAGAGATAGTGATAGTGTTGCTAGAATGTGATGATCAGATTTGATGGAAGTTGGTCACGGCTGCTGCTGCTGCTGTACCTGCTCTGACTCTGAGCCTGATTGTATGTACCTACATGAGTGTCACTGCATTCAGCTTGTATTACTCCATGCTTACTGCTGTTAATGGCAGCAGGCAATATTTTATATACTTGGGCCCTGGTGCATGGCCTCACAGTCCTTGTTTGCACTTGTTGTAGGGTGTCCCATTTCTCATTTTAGACTTCAAAAGCATGCTCAGGTGTGCCCACTGTGTGCATTTATTGCACCTTTTGGAGAATCGTGCATTGAACCGGACTTAACCGCAGTCTCAGCACCAATCTATTACCCAAAACCCTTTGCAATTATTTGTGAGGTCCAATTACTGTGGCTGGGTTTTTTGAGAGCAAGGCTTGGTGGACACAGCAATATTCAAGCCAACAATGTGAAGAAAGATATACAAATAAAGTCAGTCCTAAAGTGAATTTCATCATCAATATACTTTGGTGGATTAGTGTAATATAATTTGGTATAACAAGGATTAGTGAAACAGCTTATGTGAAACAAATCAGGTAAAATAACATTAAACTGAGTGTTTATAGCCTATACATCGTTTTATTTGGAGATGCAGCTGATTTTGCTATGGTATATCGTTAAAGTTTGTCATTGTGGTCTTATGCAATTTGCCTCTTTGATGAAGGGCTTATGAACTTTGTTCATCCCCAAATGGAAAATGAAATTTAAAAATGAACTGGACATAACCATTTTTTAATGTTTTGTATATTAGCATTTAAATAATCACTGTGTACTCTATTGGTATCACCGAATGGTGAGCCATGGTGAACACCACCAGATTGTAATGAGGTCTTGGGGACTGTCCCAGATGTGTGCTTGATTACTTGTACACTTGTCCACACTTCAATGACGTCACTAAAGTGTGGACTTGGAAGAGAACCTCAGGGCTTATGGCACCATTTGGGACAGGGCCATATAATAAAGCTTGTTCACTCTCAGTAGTGAAAACTATTCTCTAGAAAATTGTAAATGGAAAAGGTGTGTGTGTGTGTTTGTGTGTGTGTGTGTGTGTGTGTGTGTGTGGAAACCATTTAACCAACCTGTGCACGTAACCCTCCCCATCTCTGCCTTTCAATTTCTCATTTAGTGACTAAGGGAGTAAGAGAGTGAAAGTGAGGGAGAGCCAGATGGAGAAGGAAAGGGAAGAAAGAAGATTGATGAATCTATTGCAATGAAATTTGTAGGCAAAAATTACCATTAGGCCAAGCAGGGTGTAATCCCAACACAGAGCCTGAATTCACCACACAAACACACACACACACACACACACACACTTGCACACTTGCACACTCTTTGTCTTAAGTTCATGAAGGAACATGAAATCTTAATGATCCCTCACACTGCTTTGTCATAAAATATTACTAAAGTACATCATTAAATAATTATTCTGCAGTAGATCTAGTTCATTATTAATTCAGGGCAGGACTTGATAAATTGTGTTGTCATACAGACCTATGTGAACAGTGTAAACAGACAGAGTAGTTTGTGTTCATATCTGATTACTAGCAGATGAGAATAGTAATAAAATACTTAACATTATTTACAGTGTATCCCTTAGGCTCTGGTACTGTAGATATAGTGCGTATGTATGGAGGGTAGTGGGCCAGCCTTTATGTGTGTGTGTGTGGGTGGGCGCATCTATCGGTCTCCCAGTCCTGCTTCAGAGATAGACACAGTGATGGTAGCGTGGTGGCCTCTGGACTGTTTGTTTATTAAGATATTTTTTTTGCCACTAATATCACTGTCACATTTCTCAAATCTGAAACACCCTGATGAAATCCTCTAAATCAGAATAATGAACTAATGAGGCTTCGGAGTTTCTATATCAAACCTGTCCTCAGGGCTCAGTCTAATTATGTACCATTCAGAAGGCGGCGAAAGAATGTAATTGCTATACCAAAGTGTTTGGCCAGGTATTCTTCACAAAATACCTTGATGAGAAGCATCTTGAAACCAAGCTTTTTTTCCCCTTCCGGCCTGGTGACAGCACAGATCTTAAACTGCCTGTGGCTCTGAATAGTAATTTGTTTGTGTGTGTGTGTGTGTGTGTGTGTGTGTGTGTGTATGATCAGATGATAATTAGCTAAAGGTAATCAAGAATAACTCGGCAATGGGAGGGAAAATCTGTGGGAGATGTACAGACACAGAAGGATGTGACCAGCCTCTCAACGCGGAGCCGCACACAGCAGCCTTTTTAGCATGAACAACCACAGACTGAGAGAGAGAGAAGGGCAGTGGAGGAGGAGAGGGAAGGAGAGAACAGGAGAGTTGAGGGTAAAGGGTAAACAGGATAGAGAGAGCAGAGGTACCATATTTAGGGGATTTTCCATCATGCCATTTTCTAAACAGTAGTCTTCTTCAAACTCCTCTTTTGAATATTCTTTCTCTCTCTCTCCACCTCCACCATCCTGTATACACACAAGTACTACACACACTGATTCTTTTTCCTTCCTTGTTTTATTTATTTATTTATTAAATTGGCTTCCTTGAATCTGAGCCTTGCTTGATATAGTAGTATGTGAAATGAAACAAAAACTGAAGCCTGCCGTGCCTTTAAGGATGATCACATTATTGGCTCTTAACGTGATGGACAAGACATTTACATTCTCTTCCATAACAAGGTTGATTCTTAGGATTGATTTCTCTGTTGCCTGTTCTAGTTGCTGCCGGCTTGACATTTTTCGTGTTTCTTTTAGCAGTTTGGCTGAACTCAAACAAAGTTATGTTTGATTTGTTGAAGCAGGTGGGACCAGACTTCTTTTTTTCATACTGTGCTTGATTTTGATCTCCAGTCTTTTCATAACAGACCTGTTGTATTTATCTCTATGTGTGGGCTCTCACTGGTTGTAATTTAGCTCTGAAAAACATCCTGCTAGGAGGTTTAATGCTTACTTCGCTGTGTGGCATTTTGGGAGTAGGTTTGTCTGTAGTACCTGCAGTCAGAAAGATTCCTGCTGGAGACTTACTTTACTTTCAAATTTATATTCCAGAATTCCAGGAGAGAACTATATGAAGTGTGTGTTAGTGAATATAGAGACAACTGCACACACACACACACACACACACACACACACTTACACACACTTACACACACTTACACACACTTACACACACACACACATACACACACATACACACACATACACACACACACCTTGTATGCTTCAGCTGGTGCATATTATTTTTATTTCACCTCTAGCTGAACCCTGAGGTCTGCTTTAGTAGTAGAAACAGTAGATAAATATGAGCACTGCCTCACAACATTTGGACAAAAATAAGGTGCTGCTAAAATATAGCGATGTACATGATAGAGCTGCTAAAAAGATAATCACTACTGTTTTAGCTTGATCACAAAATCATGATTATCATTTTATTATTAAGCCAACAGGTTTTTCTTTCATTTTCTGCATTATACGCCTGTATTCATTAACGCCTTGAATGAAAATTGTACTCCTCATTTGTTACATTAATTAAAATAGATCTTTGAAATGCTAAATATACACACAATTTAAATAATATAAATAAATATAAATAATTATTCCCCATATAGTATACAACCAAATACATAGTTCACACACAAACAGGGATTTCATAACTGAATGCACAAATCAATAAAAATATAACTTCAGCTATTTACAGACTTTAGCTAGACTCAACAGTAGAGCAATCAATTTCTAATTATGATATGTCAAAGCCACAAATCATGTTCCTGTTTAATATACAACCATTTTTTTTTACTTGAAGATGATTCGTATAACTAATAGTCTAATAATTTCATTTAGACAGCCTGTTATAAGTTCTGATGTAAAATGTATGTCTGTTCTTTTACACTGTAATATGATTAATGGAGGCAGATATCTATGTTTAAAAATGCAGTAGCAGTTTTGTTGGACATAAATCAAAAGAAGTAAGCACTTGTCCTATCTGTACACGTGTGTGTGTGTGTGTGTGTGTGTGTGAGAGAGAGAGAAAGAGAGAGATGCCTTGTATATAGCAATTCAAATGGCTCTGAATCCAATCTCCTCACAGTTACACTCAGCCTAGAATAATTGTCACACTGTCAGACTATCTCCAGTTCAAAATCTCTTTTCCTCAAACGCTCACTCCCTTTTCCTCTCACTCACTTTCGGTTCTGTCTTTCTTCCTTTTCTGTCAGTCTCTGCCTCTTTCACACACACACACATCTGAGATTCGCACACCTTACACAGCACTGTATAAATGCAGCCTATTAAATTTGATGCAGTGGTTTTTTTCTCAAATAATTTATGCTTTACCTCTCCTGCAATTTCCCTTCTTTCCTCTTTTCACTTCCTCTCTCGCTCTCTTTCTCTCCCCCCATGTCTCTCACTCGCTCTCTCTTGCTCTTTGATGGCCAGGCAAATGCTATAAACAGGAATCACATCCTGTCAACCCTGTTCTAGTCTTTTCACCCCTCTTCCTCTTTTCTCCATTCATGTCACTTTAGGTGGATTATGTTTGAACTCATCTCCTGCTTTTATTTTTACCGTCTCTTCTGCATGCCATTTCAAAATGTTTTTGATTGGCGTTATGCTTGAACACTTTGACAATTGCTAGCAAAACCCAAGGTTATCAAAAAACCAAGGATCCTAATCATTTTAATCATCTCTCATTCTCTGCTGAGAAATAGCACCACCTTGTTTTGTTTGTTTTTACATTTCATCCCTTCCAAGCTCTCAGACTCACTTTCCCCCTTTTTCTTTCTCTGCTTCACTTGCTCTCTCTGTAGCTGTGTAAATGATGCAGTGTCTGGAAATAAACAGGCAATTTAAGCACTGGATTCTTCACAGCTTTCCACGCTCTGTCTTTTAGTACAGCGTGCGCGCGCACCTTTTTTCTCTTTCCAGCAGTGCTCGTGAACGGCAGACACAAGTGCTCAGATAAACACACAAGCACAACACATGGACTCTAAGCAACGTGGAGAGATGTGCCTACAGTGTCCCTACAGCGAAGATGTTGAAATTCTTTTCTGTTTCATATTTACAATGAAAAACCCTATAGGTCATCACTTACCAGTGATGATCATCAACCCCTTCTAGGTTATCTACCGTTCTACAGAATTCAATTTAGTCCCTAATCCAACACACCAGCTCCAGATAATCAGTCGAGTGGATTAGCCGGATCAACTCAGCTGGATTAGAGCTGGAGCTAAATTCTGCAGGAAGCTAGATCTCCAGGAGAAGGTTAGAGATCACCATTTTACACAAGCACAAATGTCTCTGTTTATATAAAGCTGCCTTTTGCATTTAGGTCAGTGAACATAGTTGCCTAAATTTAGTTGGTAAATGTGCCCTGCTTAAAGATCATCATGTGGAACTGCCCATGTTCAACAAACAGTCTCTACTAAGCTGAACATGATTAGCCTTCCTCTGGGAGGCCTTTGCACTTTTTTATAGCTTAATTAGAGCCAAACTACTAGGCACCAAGCGGTCTGTGTGAGACAGAGAGAGAGATGGTACATGTAAATTTGTGTGTTCCAGCCTACGTTACGGTTAGTATCAGTTTGAGTTCAATGAGCACAAATGAAAAATTTCTTGTGCAGGCGTGTGTATGCACATACTGAGATTCACACAAAGCTATGTAAAGACACTTCGAGGTGTTACTCCGCTTATACAACAGCAATTTGCCAAAGATTACAATTTTACAAAATGTAATAATGAACTCTCACTTTTTACATTTATGGCTTTTGGCAGGCGCCCTTATCCAGAGTGACTTACATTTATCTCATTTATACAACTGAGCAGTTGAGGGTTAAGGGCCTTGCCCAAGGGCCCAACAGTGGTAGCTTGGCAGTGCTGGGGCTTGAACTCCTGACCTTCTGATCAGTAACCCAGAGCCTGTAACCACTGAGCCACCACTGCCCGACATTTTTAACGGTTTATAGTTGCATTTAATGTTGTGGAAGATCCACAAACATGTTCGTTCCTGTGAACACGTATAAACAGCTCTTCCCTCTTCAGCATCTCATCAGGATTCTCTCTTCAAGTTAATACGTTTTTGTTTTTTTTAATGCAGTTTTCATTTTACAGAGAAACTAGAAAGCGTAAACTTCTCTGTCCTTAAAACTGTGCTGAGTAATTTACAAAACATTGTGACTGTTACAAAGTTCTGACTCCGAAACTTCCATAAAGGTTACATTGACATGTCGTAACAAAAAACTTCACCTTATCAACAACAAACACATTTTTAAAAATCCATTTATTATTAGATTATGTGGCGCATCTGCCATACAACGGTTAAAAAACATGACGTCTTTTATTAATAAATGCAAAATCTTAATTGTTGACAAATTGTTGAGGTAGAAAAGGAATAAAGCACTACAGGGCATCCTGTTAATAGAAACAATCCATATCCCTTTGTGTCGGGCCGCATCACACCAACCCAGCATTGATTATTTTCCTATAACAGTATGCCTTGTTGCATTTTATTCCTTACATAACTTCCGGATAACCAAAAACCACAAAGTATTACACTGCTTGTTTAACAGGCCTTAACAAACCCTAACTGTGGCAGTGCACAATGCTTTTGTAAAACTACTATTAATATATTTATTAGTGGTAGACACATTCATGTGTCAATAATTAATTATACAGTGGATCTCAATACTCAACCTGAGAGAAGGGTGATAATATTGCTATTGTGCTAGAGAAATTGTTTTTCTTGGAATATTATTAAAACTTTTGCTCTTGTTTCTTTTTGAACATATTTTAGTACTATTAATTTTAATTTGTAAAAAAAATCCTGCACTTTTCACATTGTTTACATCGCAAATTTGTGTGTTCAACATCAGCAAAATGAAACATCGTTTTCAAAATTAAAAAAACATCAGCTATCGTGATGCGACATTTGTGATATATCACACATCCCTACTTAATAATATTATTATCTCAGACATATCCTTGGCTGTGTTTTTCATATAAAAAGCTGCTTATTAGGGATTATGAGTATTATTTAAGCATCTTGATACCGAAACTCCTCTAGTATTCATTTACTTAATCGAGTATTTAACAAGACACGTTGAATTTGTGCTTCTACGATTGTACGATTACGTAGATTTTTGTTTTGAATAAGGATGTGGTGTAGATCCACAGAGGATGTCGGGACACAAGCAGCTGATATTGCATCTGTACGTCAAGTGAAATACCGATTTCTAAACAGAGCTACATCTGGAAATACTTAGCTATACCAGATAATTGTGTCCGAGTGGAGATATTTTTCTACAGTGGGACTGGTCATTAATTGTTCTCAAACTTGCCTCACACATGAAGATGTGGACATGTTTATGTTCTGGTGTCCCATCCAGAGTGAATTCTCCCGCCTTGCACCCAGTGTTACCGGGATAGGCTCCAGATACACTGCAACCCTGACCAGAATAAAGAGCTTACTGAAGATGTATAAATAATATACTGTATATTATATAATATTAACAAACAACATATTAGAGTTTGAGTTTAGTAAAACTATGAAAAAGTTGAGGTCCTGTATTTGGGCTATAGTCATATTTGTTGGAATTTTCCTTTCAGAGTTTCAGAGACGAGTTTCTTCAGGTCTAGGTCATATTTAAATAGCTACTTTGTAAAAACAGCTGTGTGCTATTTATTTGTAACAATATAAAATGTCCATAATTCTTACATTGTTTGTTACATCTTACAGTATTTATATTTGAAGGAACATTTCTTAAAACCTGAACATGATTTACTAAATACTGTTGAAGTTAAACTTGTCCACCCTTTCAAAACAAAGTCACGCCATAAGACTACTTTGTGTGAAAAAAACAAATGTCCAAGGCCCTGACCAGGAGCTGATTTGCATGCAGGGACCACTTTTGCATGTGCTGAAGTCCTAAGGATTTTCTGAGCTTTCACTTTTCCACAGCCATTTAAACACATTGAAGCAGTTCATAGGATAGGGTCTGGGATATTCCATCACCAGCACGGCAATAATGTAAGAAAGTCTTTGAGCTGCAGTTTAGTGTCGTACGGCTGCTCTTTAGTACTCTCCGTGCTCATGAACAAACACTGCCTTTCTGTTCACTGTCCACCACAAATGGCATTCAGTCCAAAATCTGTGCACGACAGAAGAGCATTTGATTTGACTGAAATAAATCACTCTGTGACAATGAATAAAATGGCCACGTTGATTAATGAACGAGGCTGATGTACATCTCATGGTGTCTATGACAACCTCGGCCTGGCAGAAGATGAGACAGAACTGCTCATTGTTGTGCTGGAGTAGAGTCTTCTCTAGAGAGGCCTTTGTGTGTGTGTGGAACTGTATAAGATGTGTGTGCGCTCTTATACAGTTGTAATAGACAATGCTCTGTTTTAACACATTTCCACACACTCTTCCTACAGTATTCATTAGGAGATAAAGGTTCATTTTAGAGATGGGATGATACCACTTTTTTATTTCGATACCAATACTGAAACCTTGAGTATCAGCCGATATCGATACTCAGCCGTTTATTGTTTTTGTTTTTTTAACTACAGAGATTTAAAATTAATTTTTAAGGGAAGCAACATAATTAAAAATATACAGGAAAAATAGATGGCTAAAATGCAGCTATTTTTATTCATAAACGTCACACAAATGTAAATAAATATTATAAAGTGTAGATATGCTAAAATCAATCCTAACAAAAAAAATTTCATCCACTCTAAACATTTCCAGCTCTAAAATATCAAATCTTTTCCAAGACAAAAAAAGGGTCATTTAGTGTGAAGTATTTCCACACCGCTGATATTAGAGCAACTCCCACACATACGCTTTGCTGACTAGCTCACTGTTTGTTGTTAACGTTAGGCCACATGGCTACTGTTAACACGTGAATTACTTTAACCTGCTTTATTTTGTTGCGCTACAAGCAATTATCTGGTATTTCGGGCTGTATTTGTTACAGGATTGGATCTAATTCATTCTTTTGTACCCCATTAATATCCCGTCCACCATTTTTTGCTGTTATTGGCCCGATACCGATCCTGAGCACCGATCGGATCAGTGCTCTATCTAATTAATTGTTTGAAACCATTATAAACTATTAATATTTTGACCAGGTTCTTCTTTGGTCCAGATTTCTAGAAGTGCTCTAGTTTTAACCCACTGTGTAATCAGAGAGTCTCAATAAAACCTCTAAAGTCCAGTTGCATAATGACAATTTACTTTCTGCTGCAGCTGTGTATTTTTGCAAGCCTTAAATGCTTTTGTTTAAGTGTCAGCTTCAAGGCAGGCCAGCTCTTTGTGTGTGTGAAAGAGAGAGATTTCCGCTGTAATCCGCACAGTATTGTGGCTGCAGTATTTTTATCGTGCTGCTGAGCGCAGACTGACCCGTGACGCACACATCAGAATCGGTTCAGTCAGAATCGACGTGTGAATTAAACACAGCTGCAGCTGCTGACCGCAGAACAGATTATGAAGGCCAAGACTGTAAAATCCTTGACTGAGGCCATTCAATGTCAGTGGGTCTGTTTTGTACTCCAATTTCGGTGTGTATAGAGTGTGCACACAGACTTCAGAATGGAGCGGAGGGGCTTACATTTTAAATTATGGGGATCTTGTGGCTGGTCCTCAAGTGCTTCTTTAAAAAATGCTTCTTTTAAAAAACCAAAAAGCGGCAAAAGATTTCTTGTTGGTCTGCTAGTGTTGAGGTCAGGTTTAGAATAAAATGATTTAGATATGTTTATATATACACGTCAACGGAAGTACTTCATAGTGTGTTTGTGTTAAGAAAAAGGCATGGAATAGATTTCCTCCAGTTTCTGTCTCTCTCAAACTATTACCTTAAATAGAGTTGATCTGATTTGCTGTAATTGGGCTTCGAGTAATCGAGAAATCATATTTGCACAGTAGAAAGGCTTAGTAGTGTACAATAGCAGTTTAAAGGATTCCTGATACTTTGACAAATCAGCATTTCAAAAGTCGCACTTTATTACAACAGTGAGATAACGCACATAAATGAAGCTGACACTCAAGTGCAGGAACGTGTGTGAATGTCAGTGAAGGCTTGTGTGCATGTGATCGTATGTGTGTGATGTTTTTCTCCGTGGTCCAGTACGGAGTGGTTTCATGCGGAGTAGACTGTGTTACACACTCTTCCCACTGTGCTGGCATGGCTGGAAGCTCATGCTGGCGAGTCTACAAAAACCCCACTGTTTTCTGGCTGTCACCAACAGGGCAGGAAGAAAGAGGAGAGACGATGGAAAGCGATGAAAGATAGCGGCGTTATCACCATGCACGCACACACACACACACACACACACACACACACACTCGCACTTTTGCAATCATCACCTGCCACCACACATTGGGATCATTTCCATCTGTGTGTGATCTGATGTGTCTGTAAATCATCCTCGGCTCAACGTGGACCTCTGTAAGTTTTCCAGTGCACTGTCAGCCTCTCAAATGTTTATATTTATCGCTGCAAAAGTGATCACTAGCTTCTAAAAAGGAGGAAAATGACCCGGGGATAGTAGAACATAAAGCCACATTTAGTCTTCAGATAGCGGTATGCTCCTTTATACAAGAGATGCAGAGGGACAATAACCATAAATCAGAAAATATACACTAGACATATTATAGTGAATTACGAATTTAAGGCATTTTGACAGTCAGGATATTTCCTGAACGTGTCTTTTAACCAAAGCATGCACACACACTCGCGTATTTGCAGTCATCACCTGCTACCACACATTGTAATCATTTCCATCTGTACGTGCTCTCACACAGTGTATGTGCATCTGCAGATCATCTTCACCTCAACACCTCTGTAAGGTTCATGGTGCACTGTCTATCCTTCAAATGCTTGTATTTATCTCTGTAAAGGTGATCAATAAACGAAAAGGCTTCATTTTTACGACCGATGGCCTGTAGGTACTTGAGCTTCGAACAAAACCCATGACTCCTTTATGCAACAGATGCTGAAGGACACTACGCTAAGTATTACTACAAAATTAAATTCACGTTATAGCATCCATTTTAGGGTTTTAAGTTTTATAATCATTTATTGATAGTGTCTATTAACCAAGGCGCTGCCTAAGGTGTGTTTGTGTTGTTACTACAGTGTACACTCTCAGAAATAAAGGTATTAAACTGTACTTTTCTTTGTCACTAGGGTGGTACCATTAAAGGGTACATCTTTTGTACCTTTAGTGTATATATTTATGCCTTTACATTTTTAAGATACATCTTGTTGACCACTAATGTACGTTTTTATAGCTAATTAGAGGTACAGTACACCATATGCACATTCAGAGGTATAAGTTACACAATAAAGGCGCCACCACAGTGACAAGAAAAAGTACAGTGTGTATAGCTCTGTAACAGGTTGGGAAGACTCCGACGCCAAAACACGCCAAAACACACCAAAACAACTCGACATGTTTCGTATACGAAACGCTTTTATTTGGGCAACACGTCCACTTATTTACCTCTAAAATGTCTGAGAAGAATGTTTGGCTCTTAGTAAGTTAGTAACAGTAAGTTACTTAGCCTCGACTATTTAATACACTTAAATACCCGATATTTACATTTTATCAGACTACCTATATTTTCACTGCCTGAATAAAAAAATAAATAAATTTAAAAAACTGTTTTTTTTTTTCATCCAAGTCAAACCCGTTTAGTCCTCTACAGTGTAATAAAATGATCCCCGCTTCCTCTCGTCAGACGTTTCTGAGAGTAAGAAAACAAGCCGGTTAAAACTGGTAACGTTAGACGACGCTTTGGGCAAAGCAAACGAACAAAAAAAATCTCTAAACGCTACCTACCTGTGTCTCAGTCATCCACATTTCTCTCCGTGTGGCTTCGTTCTCTCAGGAGTTAACGAATAACGACCTCGCTTTCCGTTAAAACGCTTGTGGCACGCGCCGGTCTGTTGTGAGTGCCGCGCGCTCTGCTCTCTCTGTCACACAAACGGCGCGCTCCGCTCCGCGCGCGCGCGCTCCACCCCTCTAGCCCCTCAACGGACTCAAACCGTTTTGTGAGCCAATAGAAAAAAAATACACTTGTAACATTAGAGACAGTGTCCTAGCGATATGATTTGTTATTAAAATAAAGAATAGGAAGAAGATAAACAGTGGTCTACGATTGTCATGTTGCACAAGGGATACCCTTATAACATAAATTGGGGTTTGTTATTAGTTTATTGTGCAGGAATACACGCATTCCCAGTGAAAATGTCCATGCATTCCAAGAGAAAGTGTTCCTGCATTCCAAGTGAAAGTGTCCATGCATTCAAATTGAAAGTGTCCACGCATTCCAAGTCAAAGTGTCTATGCATTCCAAGTGAAAATGTCCATGCATTCCAAGTGAAAGTGTCCATGCATTCCAAGTGAAAGTGTCCATGCATTCCAAGTGAAAGTGTCCATGCATTCCAAGTGAAAATGTCCATGCATTCCAAGTGAAAGTGTCCATGCATTCCAAGTGAAAGTGTCCAAGCATTCCAAGTGAAAGTGTCCATGCATTCCAAGAGACAGTGTTCCTGCATTCCAAGTGAAAGTGTCCCCGCGCTCCATGTGAAAGTGTATCCACACATTCCAAGTGAAAGTGTCCACACGTTATATTTGAAAGTGTCCACGCATTATATTTGAAAGTGTCCACGCACTCCATGTGAAAGTGTATCTGCACATTCTAACTGAAAGTGCTCACGCATTCCACGTGAAAGAGTGTCCATGCAGCCCACATGACAGAATGTCTATGCATTGAAACTGAGTGCCTAGACTCTCAGAAAAAATGGAACTAAACTACTATTTCTTGTCAGTGAGGGGATACCCTTATCCTTAGTACCTTTAATATGTGTCTTTCACCTGGAAACATGAATATATTGTACCTTAAAAATTTTTTTACATGCATAATTATATTTTATTGCAAAATTGTAAAGGTACACCAGCCTATATGCACCTTTCTAGGTAAGATAAATACTACCGGTATAAGGTATGGTTGATTGTACCACTCCAGCAAAAAGGAATGGTACAGTTTAGTACCTTTTTTTCTGGGACTGTAAGGAGAAGCAGTTCATAGAGCAGCCTATAACATAACCACAAGATGGATGTTTATTCTGTTTGCATTTAGCTTTACCACTCATTTTCACTGTGCATAGATTTTAGATCTTTGGCACTTGTCCTCTCTGCTCTTTCTTAATTGAATGCTCCACTTTTGTGTATGTAGACCTTTTTGACGCCATGCATATTTCCCCTTTGACTCAAAATATACATACATTAGCATACATTGTGTATCTGGATGCAATTTGCACAAAAAAACAGTCAGAGCATGGCTCTGTGCCTCAGAAGGTGCCAGGCCTTTTTGCAGGCTAAGGGAGGCATAAGACTGGCCACCACAATTACCACCAACTCTGGCCCTAAATCATACCCCTGAGAGGTCTATTACTCCCTTGCCGTTATATCTAGCTCATCTTGATTTAAATCTAGTGCATGTTGATTTAAAGCTTCGGCAGTGGATGTGTTTGGTATTTGGAGGAATTCAGTCCCTGGAATATTTGAAACTACAGAGAAACTATGGATATAATACAGATGTTAAAATGCATGTAAGGGGCTCTGGTTGTTTCCACCTAGCATGGCATGCAGTAGTATCTCAAATCATGTGACAAACTAATCACACCTGGCCTGTAACAGCAGATACTGTATTTGACCCTTGATGTATGACACAAGTTATCTATCAGCAATATATTTGCCTCAGCAGTAATCAAACGCAAAATGGATACGGGGAAGATGAGTTTGCGGTAGGGCATCTATTTAATGTAGCCCATCTTATATTAGACCGGTCCTTCAACTGCCAGGCCCGTGGTTTAGCCAATCCAGATGTTGCTATTGCTCAGATGAATGATTAAGCTGTGTGAGATTATCCAAGAAGGGAGTCAAGTATTAGTGAATGCATATATACTAAGTGGGAGGAAGTGACTATTAGGCCTGTATGTGTGTGTAAGCCAAAGTGTTGGCAGGGTTCTGGAGTGTCAGACACTAAGGACATCTGTTACTATCCCCTAGCACACTGTATGTCATTCGCTCACTGCGCTTCACCCACTCACCCCTGTGAAATGCTATTTTAGAAACACACACGCTTCCACTCCATGCACACACAGACTCCCCTAGTAGTTTGCAGCATTCTTACCATTTTTTGCTTTTCCATAAAAATAACTTTAATTAGTATACATGATTAATGGTAACATACATGAGTTTCATTACCAAAAACGCAATTCAATTAACATGCACACAATTTCCAGTAAAATACACGATTTCCATTAACATACACAATACCCATTAACATAAACATACATGTGTATACATATGATTTATATTTACATAGATGTGATTTCTGTTATCATATGCATGCCCAAAATTTACATTAATGTATAGTAATTTTCCATTAGCATATAAAAGATTTCAACTAATGTACACATAATTGGCTTTAATACAGTGGGGGAAATAAGTATTGAACGCGTCAACATTTCTTTCAGAAAAATTTATTTCCTATGAGACTATTCACTTTAAATTTTCATCAGACATCAGTATTAACTCAAGAAATCTGCAAATATAAAGAATTCACAACAGTAAAGTCCATAAATAAAGTTATGTGTAATAAAGTGGAATGACACAGGAAAAATGTATTGAACATGCTGAATGTGAATAGCTTCATTGGAAATATATTTACTGAAAAAAATGTTGACGTGTTCAATACTTATTTCCCCCACTGTATATACAAGATTTCTATTAAGGTAATGTAATTTACATTAACATACATCTAATTTTCTAATACAAACATCATGCCCATGATCACATTAAATGCTTGACCACTTATAACTGCTTTCCTATTATTATTTTTATTATTATTTTTATGGCTTGTTAGGCATTTGTGCTGTACACACTCGAACTTTAGAAAAGAAAAAAAATTACAACTGTAATTTCTTACAGTTGAATTGAAATGAACAGAATTATTGAAACATGACTTAAGATTTTAGTTTTAAAAATAGTGCTGAACATACATCTGATGAGAGTTAGTATAGACTAAAAGCAGGAGAAAAATGAGCAGGTGGCTTTGATGTTTTGTAGAAGAAAACAGTGTGGACGCTCGATGGAGAAATGTGAGAGGAAGATGATGTCGAGAGGGTAAACCTAGAGTGAAGACTTATCATCAACAATTGTTTTGAATCTACAAGAACCCCTTCAAACCAGACAGCATGCCCATCACATCACTGTTACTCTTTGAGCATGCTCGTCACATCTGCTCGTTAAGCATGAGCAGTTTAGAGACACGATTTACCAAGTGTGTGAGAAGGCACAGCCGCTCTGACTCTTTTTACAGCGTGTTTTACATAAACCACAATGAGTCTTATGGTGTGTGCACAGGTACAAGAAGTAGCAAGAACAGTGCACCACAAGCCAGTTATTTTGAGCCAATGAGAGACTGAGGTAAAACGCAGTACTAGGTGGAAAAAGCCAGAATAACTCATGGAGAAGCTCTTTGATGTTCAGGTGGACCCAGTAGATGAAAAGAAGGCTGAAAAAGTTTTGGCAAGAACATAAATGCTTATGTAACGATAAGCCAAAAATCCTCAATCTGCATTTTTGGATTCCCGGTCTGTATTTTTGAATATTTTCTTTGTTGTTGTTATTTCCCAAATGAGTGAAGAAGCAACTGAAAATACAGCTCATTAGTTCTTAGATTCGGATTTTGGGATCAGGAGCTCTTTGTTCAAGCCGTGCCTGCGCTCTATGTGTGTACACAACTATTAATCCCTGATTAACTAAAGGTTTGCGTATATAAAAACGCAAGCAAAATCGATCAAATCCATCAAAATGAGCAAGCTGTTTTCTTAACTGTGTATACAGAGGACTGTGTGTTCAAATGAGCAAAAAATTAATAATAATAAAATAAAAAGCTTCCATTTGCAAGTGAATATGGCAGTTTGGGAAATTTTGACTGAAAAGTACAAAATACAGGGTGGAGTCGATGTAAATTGATTCGTTTTGCAAAAGCCTGAAAATCAAATTCTAGGATTCTGAAAGTAATGTAATTAACTGTCCATAGTACAATCTAAGGCCTATAGCACAGCGCCCTGGCTGAGTAAACTGAAACCTCAGTGTTCTCTGATAAAAGCCCTGAATACTCTTTAAGATCCGTCACAGCAGCAGCTCATTCCACACTAACTCACCTTCACCACGGCACGCTCACATTCTCCATTCTCTCTGTTCCTGCTCTCTTTCCATCACATCTTCAAACCATGCTATATCATGTCATCATCTTGTGGCTGGCGTTCTCGTTCACTCTGCTCTTCTCTACCTGTGTCACTCAGTCTCTTTTGATGTGAGCGCTTCCTGCCTTTTGCTCTTTTCGTTTCTCCCTTCTTTAAAACCATGCTTGCTGTCCATCAACTGTTCGTGTGTGTGTGTGTATGTGTGTGTGTGTGACCAAATGTCCCTATAAGAATCACTGTTTTTCAAAAAGGTTAGGTTTAGGCGTGGCATAGCATTCATTAGCTGCATTAATACTGTAGTTATTTCAATGGCAGGTCCTTATAAGGACAGAAAGACAAACCTGTGTATTCTACCTGAAATGATGTAGCATCCATACTGAGTGCTTTTGCTGATCCTAAAATGTTTTGTGTTGCTTTCCCATCTGTGCACTCACTCTTCCTCTCTCTCTCTCTCTCTCTCTCTCTCTCTCTCTCTCTCTCTCTCTCTTGTTCTCTGTCTCACTCATCTATTTTTCCTGCTGTCTGTCTCTCTGTTTGTACTTTCTGTTCCCTCTCCTGTCTTTGTTTTTGTAATTGTAATCCAGATACACTCAATCTTATTTTTATACACTTTATTTGCCTTTATATGATCTTTTTTTCCACTGGGAAGTAAGAGTCGATATTGGGGGCTTTTCTTCACTCCTAACCTTGGTATTGAAGTTAATGTACTTTCTGTCTAAGGGGGATTGTAATGGATGTGAGTAAAACGTGTGCGTATTGAACACATCTTCGTGTTCAATCTGATCATGTCGTTTTATCCCATGGGGCTGTGTGTGTGTGTGTGTGTGTGTGCATGCATGTATGAGAGAGCGAGAGCTCTATGGTTGCTCTGCCACCCTTCTCCTGGGTACAGCTGCACATACAGGGTTCTGGCAGATGGCAAATCTCTCTCCCTGGGGTATCAGGGACTAACCGCCTGCACTCATCTTCTCCCTCACTGTTTTCCTGCCTGTCCTTCCTCATGCATGTCTGATCCCTTTTCCTCTTCACTAGTAGTCTTTTCTTTGACAGACAGTGCAGAGAGGCACCACCGCTGGCAAATTATATCCTTTCTCTCTCTGATTTTCTTTTTTTCTTCTTTCTCTCATATCTCTCTGTCTCTGTTCTCTTTCTCTTCCTCCTTCCTTCCTTCCTTCCTTCTCTCCTTTATTTTATTAATTCCTTCTTGTTTTAAACACTCTTTTTTTCCCTAGTTCTCTGTCTTTCTTCCTATTTCCCCTTTATGTGTAATTAAATAAGTAAATAAGGTTTCAGTTTAAAACCTTTGGGCTTTGAAGTTGCTATGGTTACCTCTCCATCCACCGTGTTGTGTGTGTGTGTGTCTGTTGAGTGTCTCTGAATTTGCTGATGTTTATCTTGTTTTTTGTGTTTATGTGTTTATTTGAAGCCGTGTCTTCATTCAGGTGTACAATGCTATATAAAGCATTTTGATTTTACTTACATGGCCTGGGTTTAACAACGCTCTGTATAAAGGCATTGCTGACTGTTTGGTTTATTCACTGTGTGCACGGATGTAATGAAATTCAAATGAGAGACATTTAATCAACTATCAAATTGCTCATTTGTGATGGAGCCGTGCAGTCTGGTCATAAAACGTTACTTGCACACAGCCCTCCTCTAGCTTCAGGCAGTGCCTCACAAACAAACCACCATCAATCTCAGCATGGGTCTTGTAATACCTGTTTACTGATATTATACTAGTGGTCAAGAGCCTGTTTTGGTCATTTTCCCCCTGATTATGGTCTTTGTCTCTTTGCTCTGATTAAGAAACCCCTAATCTTGGTATAAACCCTGCTGTCCATATTATGTTTAGAGTTAAGGTGCTAGCAGTTCTTCAGCCAGAGTGCATGATCCTGAGTACGCTGTTAAGAACTCTCACTGTCCACCAAGCATTTATAATGTCTGATTCAAGTGAACTAGTGGCCCCATAATTATCCCTAAAATGGGCATTATGATTATGGTGGATGGTGGTGTGATTAACTCAAGATGAATGAATGTAATGGTGCTTATTGTTTTTACAAAAAACAAAAAAATAATTGTTAGTCATTTGTTGTTATACGAGTGAGAGAACCTATTTTATATTAGCTGATTACTCCAATCAGGGATGTATCTAGGAATTCTTGGTCAGTTGAAATAATATTGACATGGGTTTCCTCAGGGTTCTCTGGTTTCATCCCATCCCCTAAAAACATCCAGGTAGACAGATTGGCTATTCTAAATTTTCCCTGTGATGGACTGGCATCCCCATCCAACGTGTGATCTCAGTTTGTGTCCAATGCTCCCAGGATTTCCTGTACCTTGTTTAGCAACATACATTCAATCCATCTTCATCTTTCTTAAACACTTTATTCTGGTCAGTGATGTGGTGGATCTGGAGCAGGGGTGTCCAATCTTATCCGCAAAGGGCCGGTGTGGGTGCAGGTTTTCATTCCAACCAAGCAGAAGCCACAC
>JANDJT010000217.1:15688639-15703496 GCA_024331685.1 Stegophilus panzeri
TTACAAAAATGTGAGGGGTGTACTCACTTTTGTGAGATACTGTATATATATATATATATATATATATATATATATATGTGTGTGTGTGTGTGTGTGTGTGTGTGTGTTAATCAAATTTAGAAGTTTGGTTCTCAAATTTTGCAGTTTGGTAAAAGAATATTTGCTGGAAATCATGAAGAAATAAATAAATGGAAGGTTGTGTAGGGGAAGCTTTCTTCAAGCTGTGCTTGAAGTAATTGAAAACAGTTCACATTTATTTTATCCCACATTTATGTGTTTTACATTTATAGCATTTGGCAGGTAATTTTACCCATAGCAACTTACAGAAGTACTTGCATGTCTACTTGAAAACGTCCTTATGCCAGTGCAGACGGGTTTTATGGGTGTAAATGCCTCTGTGAGTTTGTGAGTCATCCTGTGGAAATCAGATGCACATTATCCAACCAAGCGCAGTTTTCTTTCCTCTTTCTGGTCTTTCATGATCTCTCTCTCCCTCTCTTGCTATGTCTTCATTCCCGTCCTCCCTCCTTCTCCTACAGTGTGTTCAGTAATTATGTAGTCAGACAGTGTTTACAGAAGCAAGTGCACTTTAATTTATTCGCACACTTAGCAGTAATTTCCCTGCCTAATTTATGACCCTATCCCCATCCCTCCTTTACCTAGCAGCATGTTGGTAGAGAGAGAGATAGAGAGTGCATACTCTGCTATACAGCTAGATCAATACATACACACCCTCTCTCGAAAATGTCCTTTGTGTGGGTTTTGTTAGACTCATTACTTTCATATAATTTGTGTGCCTGTAGATCTCTCGCTCTCTTTCAGGGAGTAGAATAGTAAATAATATTTTAGCAGTAATTGTTGGAGTATGTTATTCAGTGTGTGATTTGTGTTTTATGTACTGCAGTTTGTCAGACACTTTCTGCCTGTGTAATAACTGTTTGAACTGCTTGCATAAAGCAGAAGATGAGTGACGGAGGAGGCCAGGATCGAGTAGCGCTGTTTGACTGGAGCAGGCCGAAACCTTTCAAACCCTGTACGTGAAGTGCAGAAACAGTGTCAGGCTCGGTCGGTAACTAACCTCACTGATTCAGGCTTTACACAACAGGTGTTGGGAGGCATCCGTCCAGCTGTATCGATGTTTGTAAAGTGTAGTACAGTTGTGGCTTCAAAACGTCACTACCACTATTAGTATAATGGCTTGACAAAACAAACATTCTGCTGTTTAAGCTTATTATTCTTCTTCTTAGACCCAAAATGTCTCAACGCTATTGCTCCTAGAGCTTTCAAGCTACATGCACCAAACTCGCAACAGACCTTCAGCCTGTTCTGACTTCATGTGCTATGACTTTTTTAACTGATCAGAAATCTGGTTTTCAAATTGGCCAATATTCCCATCGACTTCCATTGAAAAATTTGGACGATTATAATTCCTAAACCTTTCAAGCTACGTTCACCAAACTCTTCATGCTATTCTTATCAAGCTGTAGTTTTCCTAACTGATCGGAAAAATCCCCAAAGCTCCCATTCACTCACAGTGACGGCATGTTCAGAGCCTGGCTCTGACTGTTCAAGATTTCAGACTCCACCTGTCAAAACTCTCACACACCTGTGTGTACACGTCCTGAAGCCCCTCTTCTCTCCCTCTCATTCTGTCAGTGTACCTGTAACAAATACTCTCACTTCATCTATCTCTTTATCAATGCCACACACTTTCTCCATTTATCTCTCTATCAATCTACCAGAAGCACACACCCTTGCTATCTCTGCATATTTCTTTAAATCAATCTACCTGTATCATTGTCACTCCTTCTCTCTTTCTACTAATAACACTCTCCCCATCTATCTACTTGTGTCACTCTCTCACTCCATTTACAGTACTTTCTACAGTACTTGTTTCACTCTATTTGTCATCTATCTTTCTACCAGTAACATTCTTTCTGTCTGTCTGCCACTTTTTCTGTCTTTCAACTTCAAACTATCTTCAAGCTTATGAAACAGTTTTAAACTTTCAGACTGGCTTTGTCAAGCCAACATCACAGTTTGTCGTGACAAACTTTCCGTATCTAGTTACTAATAATACTGTTATTATAATACTGTTATTATACTATTAGTGTTACAGCACTATTAAAGACAATGCCAACTTTTTTATGATTACTATCAAATTACTAATTACTATAATCTAAAATGTCTGCTAAAAATAAAATAAAAATTGCAGTCTTTGTGGTTGATAAATTTTCTGTTTGTTTTCTCCAGCCTAGTTTGAATTGATCAGGACTCTTTTTGAAAAGATTGCGCAGTGTTGCCACATGTTGTCCCCAGTTCGATCCTGAACTCAGATTATGGTCCGGTTCTCCACTTGCCTCTCACCACCCATAAACATGCCAGTAGGTAAACTGGCTACGATAAAATTTCCCTTAGACGTGAATGTGTGCGGTGGTCAGGCTTGGGGCCATTTTTAAAAAATAAATAAAGGTAAACCAAAGAGCACAATCCTGCAAGCTGATTAAATTATAAAGACAGCTACATGCGGTGTAAAGCCTCACTTTATTTTCTCATGTGCCGCAATTTCATGTTTGTAGTTTTCTACATATGAATTAATGCTATAATAATGTGATCATATCGCTATCTGAGTTGCGAAACATAGACGACATCCTGATAAACTAATGATGTGAAGTGAAGCAAGTGATATTTTTATATCGGTTTCTGTCACAAGATATTTAACAGACTAAACTTTCAAAAAGTGAGGTAAGTTAAAAAAAATACTCGGTGCCCACTGCATCCTTCCTGTTCTTGGCTGACAGTAGTGGAACCTGATGCGTTCTTCTGATGTTGTAGCGCATCCACCTCAAGGTACAGCAGGTTGTGTTTTCTGAGCAGTCCCTTCAGGATTTTGCGATCGCATAAGTTACCGCAAAATCAAGCAAACTCCACACTATTCGGAGGAGCTTGCGATTTTTCAAAATTGCCATAGATTTTCTGCAGATTTGGGACAAGACGCGTCGTGTGACATCATCACAACGTGCATTCAGCCAATGCCCTCTTTGATTCACGTGCATCAAACATGAGTTCTGCTAAAAGGTCTGATTTACTAACAAAAATCACTGTGAAAGACAATATTCGGATGTTTTACACGAAAGTGGAGGCAAACTGTTGTGCACACCATGCAACATTTTCACAAAACATAAAAGAAAATCAGGTCTGGTGAGTCACTTTTCCTCTGCAAAGCGTACAAAAAATGGCTGCTGTGCCTCAAATGCCAAGGCAAATCACCATGACTGAAGCGACTGCATGCATTGTTATTATGCTGTAAAATTTATGAATACTTGTGTTCTGTTAAACTTCAAAAGAATATATATTAACATAAAACAAACAATTAGCATTTTAAAATTAAAACTATGTTTTTACATTTTATGTTAATGAAAATGACTGATTTTTATTTGGTGCTAAATTTTATTTTTCAGTTATTTTCAGTCATTTCTTTTTATATATTAGAGAGACCAGTGGTTCTTAAGGTTAGAAAAGTAATAAAATGTGTACTTAATGTTGTCTGTGGTATACTTTTTAACAGGGGCAGCACCACTACTCCAAAAGCAGTGGGGCAAAATTTGATGCCTTTAACGATATTTTATCAAATTTGAGCTATTAATGATATTTATTTGTGCCGCAACAAATACTACAAATAGAACATACATCAAGCAAATATTCTTTAAATTAATTTTATTACTTTATTGCTCAAAATAGATCCCCTTTAAGAGAAATGTCCCACCCCCAGCTGAACTGGACGTTTTGGTTGGTTTTTCAATGGAGTCAGACTTGTCTGTTTTTGCCTGAAGTACTGGGTTACCGCTCCAGTAGTTTGAAAAGTGCCGGGTCAAATGCCAGCAGCTCACCCCCGTTGCTCTGACGGCCCTGCATTTTAATCATAGAATGATTACATATATGTCTTCACTAGTAGCAGTTTAAAAGAAGAATCCTATGCTTGCAGTTTTCCGCAAAACAAAAAAAGCACAGAAAACTATGAAATCCTGTATAGACTGTCAGAGATGCTTTTTTGCTCAACACAGTTGTAGAAAGCAGTTATTTGAGCTGCCATATCCATTCTGTCAATCAATCTGGCCAATCTCCCCTGACCTCTTTCCTCAACAAGGCATTTCTGATCATAGGACTGTAGCTCACAGGATGTTTTTTGTTTTTCGCACCATTCTGTGTAAACTCTAGAGACTGCTATGTGTCATAATCCCAGAAGATCAGCAGTTTCTTAAATACTCAAACTAACTTGACACCAACAACATGCCAAGGTTGAGGTCATTGAGATGACATTTTTCTCCAATGCTGATGTTTGTTGTGAACAAACGAAGCTCTTGACCAGTATCGGCATGATTTTCTGCATTGCACTGCTTCCACATAATTGGCTGATTGCATGAAAATACAGGTTAAAGTGTTTATTATTAGTCTTTATTATTATTATTTTGATTGAGTCGTAACTATAGAAAAGATAATGTATTAGAACGAGTACCAATAATTTTAGATACAGTTGGAACTGTCAGAGCTGCTGTTATAGAAAATGAATACACAGATACGTCAGATTCAACAATGCTGTGGTATAGAAAAATCTTGACACCCCCTCCCAGTTCTAATCAGGTAGATTTTTTAAATAATATTATGGTTGATTAATTGACCGATCTTTAGAATGAATTTTTTTATTTATTTTTTTTTCAGTCAGTTGCGCAACGATTCACATGTAGTCTAGCCTGTGGGATGTGTTTACATAATCTTCAAGCATGAGGGAAAAGATTTAGTAGCAGGGATCAGCATCTGGCTGGCAAACAGCAGTTTTTCTTATCTGGGTTTTTAAGGTGTTGCTCAAACCTGTGTGTGTGTGTGTGTGTGTGTGTGTGTGTGTGTGCGCGTGCGTGCAGGACTGTGTGCTGGACTGTGCTGGTTGTTTGTTCTCTTTCTGTTCTCATTGTGAGGTTGGGGTGTGTGTCTCTGTACATTATGCTGTTGTTTTGACCGCATTATTTGTAGTACTGTTTGTGTGTGCGTGTACCTCCCTCCATATGTCTCCCGCTTTTTTTGTTTGAGGATGTGTGCTTGAGGTGTGCGTGCGTGTGTGTGTGTGTGTGTGTGTGTGTTTTTGAGGTGTGTGTATGTGTGTGTGCGCAAGCCCCAGTGTATGGGAGTGTTTGCATCTGTTTGTGTTTAGTGCTCAGTGGTGGGCAGTAGAAAGATGCAATTAGGTAGCATCCACTTATTCCAGGTGTGTGTGAGAGAGAGATAGAGGCAGAATAAATGCTGCAGGGGAAAATGGCAAAGAGCAAAACACAGGAAGGGATTGAAAGTATGGCAGAAAATGTGAGGAACACAGCGACAGTAGAGACGGAACAGGTGGGAACAAAAAGACTAATCATTAAGACAGGAACATTACTGCTTATTGTGAAATCAAAAAGGGAAATGAGAAACCATCACAATGTCATTATTGAGCTTTCCCTTCAATTTCCAGACGATTGGCAACACATTATTGCTCGGTCGCTCCTTCACACAGATAAAAAGATATTTCAGATACTAATGTTATTTTAGTCTATAAAATCTCATAACCATAGTGCATAGGGTCTGTTCGTCATTTTCCCCAAGAACAGATCTGATTTGTTATGTATCACATGGTTCTTTTTAGACTTCAGAAACGTGTTATACGTGCATTTGAGGGAGTTTATCTACCTGTCTAAGCTCCACGAGGGAGAAAAGAGGGAAAGGTGTGAGAGAGGTCTGTAGGGTGACTGACCCAGAGGATGTCAACAGTGTATGTGAGGCAGAAAGTGTTCGGTCCCTCTGCCCACCTGTGTACCAATACAGGACCTGACCAGGGATTTAACCAGCGTACAAACAGCAACCATCACTACAGAGAAGAGATGGGAGGGCCAAGTGGCTTCAATAAT
Organism: Stegophilus panzeri; assembly: GCA_024331685.1. Lineage (NCBI taxonomy): Eukaryota > Metazoa > Chordata > Actinopteri > Siluriformes > Trichomycteridae > Stegophilus > Stegophilus panzeri. Next base: position 15,694,576 of record JANDJT010000217.1, read on the forward strand.
ACACACACACACTCCCATATATACACACACAAACACACACTACTAGGTCTCATTTCCCTCAGTGGCCAATTAACGCTAATTAAAATCCTCAAAGGCAAAATGAACACTGCTTCCCTCTCTTGGACTCATACTAATCCTTTTCCTAATCTCATTCTCTCTGGCTTCAGCTTTCTGAATGCCTTACACACAGTCTATACTCTGTCACATGCTGAATTTTCTTGAAAAATACTATATTTGCTATTTAGGTTGAAGCAGAAAGTGAGATAGTTGTGCTTTTTTTTGCCACGGTTCAGTGCATAGTAAATAGCTTTAAAGCCATCAATCTGAGCCCAACATGGCAAGATAAAGAGAAAAAATGTAAAAGCAGAGAAAGCAAAAGCGAACAGAAAAAAAAACATTCAGGTCAACACCTTTGAGTCTTTCAGATGTTAAAGAGTTCTGCCTCTTGTCTTGTCTTCTCTCCCCTCCCTTGTTCTCCTCCACTGCCTTTTTTTAAATCGATGCACCTGCTCTTCATCCGGTACGGAGGGGGCGAGGCGGAGCGAGGGTGGAGGCAGGTGGATGGGTGGCCTATAGAGGGAGGTGAGGTGTAAAGCCCCACATTCTGCCTGTTCTCTCCTGAGGCTTTGTATTTCAGATGTGGGCCTCCTTTTGTGCCAGAGGCTGCGCTTAGCTGCTCATGGATGTGCTTCAGTGAGCACTGTAAAACCAAGACTGGCTAAGGTTTGCTAAGAGAGTGGGCGGAAAGAGGTGTGTGTGTGTGCACGCATGTACGTGTTTGTGTGTATGTTAGACTAGCTAGGATTAGACCGTAACTGAGGTAAAGACCCCTGAACTTAGACCTTTTTTGTGGACAGAAGTTATAAACTGAAGTTTCTTTGCATAACAAAACAATCCAGATGATAGCTAACAGGCTTTTGGTAGGGTTGAGCCAATGCTACCTCATTTTTTTTCACTCATAACTCAGTGATGGATCACATCAGGGCTTGAAGATGTATTATATCTCAGAGAGCACTGACTAAGTAGCAACATTAGTAATAATAATGGATGTACTTTACTAATCCAGCCTGGCCTGACTTTACACTGACCATTAACAATATTGTGCAATTTTAACGTGCTTTATATCACCACATTATTCACCTTTCCTATGCCCTCAAAAGACATATTTCAAAACTTCTGGATGAAATCTAGATGAAGTCCTATGAATTGCTGATAAAGACCTCCATTTTACATCCTTTAAATGTCCAGTTCGATTTGTTACAACATACTATATATATTTTTATTAAAACCTGTACTTGGTGACCAAGTACATATACAGTGCTGTGAAAAAGTATGTGCCCCCATCCTGATGTCTTCTGTGTTTGTGTATATTTCATACTGAATTGTTTCAGAAATTAAAACTAAACCTAAATAAAAAACAAAGGCAACTCGAGTAAACACAAAATACAGTCTTTAAATGATAATGTTAATTATTGAAGCAAAAAAAATCCAATACCTGTGTGGAAATGTATTTGTCCAGTAGTTACTAATACCTGTGTGGAAATGTATTTGTCCAGTAGTTACTAGTAGTCCCCAAATCTATGAAACTGCATTTATAATGGGGTTCAGCTGGACTAGATGGAACCAGGCCTGATTACTGCAAACCCTGTACAATCAAATCTACACTTAAATAGAACTTTTTCAACAGTATGAAGCTGGTTAAAACGTCTTACCCAGTAACACACAATGCCAAAATCAAAAGAAATTCCAGAAACAATGAGGAAGAAGGTGATTGAAATACATCAGTCTGGGAAGCTATTTCAAAGGCTCTGGGAACCACAGTGAGAGCCATTGTCTCCAAATGAAAAAACTCAGCACAGTGATGAACCCTTTCAGAAGTGGCCGACCTTCCAAAATTCCTCCAAGTGCACAGCAACGACTCATCCAGCAAGTCAGAAAAGAGCCAAGGACAACATCAAAGGACCTACAGGCCTCTTTTGCATCAATAAAGGTTCACTGTTCATGACTCCACTATCAGAAAGGCACAGAAAGACAATTATTGCACAACTTGTAATAATTGAGGGAAACATGATTTCTGCTCTCTACTAGAAAATCCTAAAGGAGGATGTCCGGTCCTCAGTCTGTGAGTTGAAACTCAACCACAACTGGATTGTGCAACAAGATAATGATAATTTATTTATTTTAAGCATATATTTCTGAAAAGAAGCAAAATAGTTCTATCTGCCAATAGAACAAGAAAACTACAAGCTTGAAATGAGTAATAATGTCTAGAAAAATGTTTAAATCTAGAAATATGTTTAATGATCTTGGTTTATTGTAATCTTATAATAAGAAATACTAGATCAATTTGACTATATTCAAGATATTTTCACTTGCTAAGATGACTTTTGTGCAGTACAGATGAATTGGTGACTATAAATTGCCCCTGTGCTCTGGATTCACTACAAGAACTGAGCAAAATAAAGCAGTTGCTGAAGTTAAATGAATAATTAATTTTTTTTTACTTTTAATTTTTTAGTTTTTAACTAAAATAACACTGGTGATCAACTTGTAGACCACAGTAAATGTTGGATTTGCATTCAAGTAGGGATTTGTTTTTATTGATTGATTTATTTATTTTAGAAATCTAGAGAAGGCACTTGTATGCTTTCAAAAACTCTTAGGTCTAAGAGAATCCGGTGCAGCTGGGCTGAGGAGGAGCATGAGAAGAGTGGATGGAAGCAGAACAATAGCAGTGATGAAGCTCATGTTTTGCCTTTTCCACCTTAATGTCTCACACCTCAGGCATGCTGAAAAGAGACAGATGCTAATAGAGAATCAGCATGTGGAACGACCACAGGTGTTTGATTTTCTCTCTCACACACACATTCTCACACACACACGCATTCACACACACACACACGCAACACAGCATGTTAGTCTAGAGCCATTAAAAATCATGGGGGGGGTACAACTAATTACTGAGAAAGCATGAAAAAATAGTCTCATTTTGAAGTGACAAAATGGGCAATTAACAAGCAATCTGCATGTTTTCTTAATGTTACCAATTACCAGTACGTTTTCTACTTTAAAAAGGGCATTTTGAAATTAGCACTTTAATATGTGTGTTTCTAAGGCAACGGGACAAATCTAAGAGACCATGGCAAAAATAATGTAGACTGTAGATGAGACTTCAGGAGCAGGGTTATAGTTAGAGTTGGAGTGAAAATTATATTAATGGTGATTATAGAGTTGTGTTGATAATGGTGGTGATGATTCGTAAATGAATAGGTGGAAAAAATTCTCTTTTGAAGAATCTTCTACATCTCCAAGTGAACGTCTCTGAAGAGCCCTTTACATTTCTTTCAGGTAAACGTGATGACAGGGTTTTTTTTCTATGATGTGATGCCTTTCCTTTTTATTTCATTCAAAGGATGGCAAGATGTTATGAATGTAAAGTAATGTGATGAATATAGTGGGTTTTCCAATAGTTTTTCTAACCTCTTTGGCATAATGCCTTGCTGCTCAAGAAATGTCTTTATTCCTGTATTTGACAAACAGACATACACACACACAACAAAGCAGCATGTGAAAGAACTGCACCTTTACCTCCTGGGCTTTGATCCTTTAGCAGGCTTTAACCTTTAGCTGCACCTGGGTTTCCACACCCTCACTCTCTCTCCCTCTCTTTCTCGGTCTCTCTCTCTCTCTCTCTCTCACACACACACACACACACACACACACACCTGACAAACAATTTCCTCACATCTTTCACTGTTGCTTTTATTGTTTTGTAGTTCATGTTACTATTTTTTCACCTTAGCACCTTTATAGGTGCATTAGTATTATGTTATCCTTTCCACACAGGAAGAGGAAGGCACGGTGAGAAAGTGAGGCAGATACACGTGTTACAGCTCTACTGGGCTAGTGGGGGGTTAAGTGCTTTATTTAAGGCCAAAGCAGGAACAGTCAGTGGTCCAGGGACATTGGAACACAGTTCTCCTTGTCAACAACAATCAGTGGCTTGGCTGGGATTTGACACGGTACTCTTTGGTTCCCTTCCCCACCGAGCAGCCCCTGACCCTTTAAACATGTTATATCTCCACTATTCCAGTGGAGACAAGTAAACACAGCGCAAGACCATACATTTTGCACTGGACATAACCTTGTTCATCTGTCCAAGGAGAGGGAGATGAGAGAAGAGATCCCTGTGGTCCCTGTGTGTCAGGGAAGATGGAGAGAGATGGCTAGGACCAGGCAATGTGATGATATGATATTGATATTGTGATACAATAACATTATGACACACTCTTATAAGGTGTCAATGCTTTTATATCTCCTTGTATAATTCCCTTTATTTTCTTTGTGAAATACTTTAATTTAATTCACTGGAAAAAGACTAGATGATGCTTTTCGATCTTCAGCTGCACCCACAGTAGCCTCAGATTCCTGTTCCTGACTGACAGGAGTGGAACCTGATGTGGTCCTCTAGTGATATAACGAATCTACCAGAAGGTTTGACAGATGCTTTTCTTCTCACCACAAAACTCTAGAGACTGTTGTGCATGTAAATCACAGGAGATCAACAGTTTCTGAAATACTCAGAGCTGCCCATCTGGTACCACCAATCATGCCACGGTCAATGTCACTGAGATTCCCTATTCCGATGTGTGATGTGAACATTAACCGAAGCGCTTGACCTGTATATTCATGCATTGGCTCATTGGATAATTGCAGGAATGAGCAGGTGTTTCTATTAAACTGGCAAGTGAGTGTATACAGTATATCGTGAAGATGTCTTCAATTATTATGATGATGAAATTTTTGCAATTTCAGATGAAGTCGAGGATTAGAGGAGAAAGCAGAGCCAATAATATGTGAATCAGATGCCGTTGTAGACAGCGGGAAAAATTAAAAGAAGACCAAGGTTGAAGGAAAGATTGTGAGGAGCAAGGAGTTGGTAGTTTAAAGAGCGAAAGATGGCACAGTGATTCAATGTCAAGACGAGAAAGATTTAGAAAGCACTAGCATGTGGCAGAATGAGAAAAGCAAAACAGAAAAAGCAACAAAAATAGGAATGAAATAAAAAGCTTAGGGGAGGAAAGTCTAGACAGACCAAACACATGAGGGTGGTAAGATGACAGACAGTAGACAGATGTTTGAAATAAAATTTGATGTCTCAGTCATTATATTTCTTCTTTTTCAGAATGTTGTGTGTCTTTGTTTCAGTGCTGCTGTAAAAACACGAGTAACACCTGATTATTGCTGAAGTCCTGCCACTTCAGTAGAGTGGTTATAGATAGAGAGGAGAAATGAAGTGGGTGTTTAAGGACAGTGTGATACTTGTGTGAAGGGTCACATGAAGGGTTGAGAGCTAGTGTTTGAAATCACAGATGAAGCGCCGGTTTATGGTTAGAGCCGGGATGAAAAATGGAAGTTCGGGAGAGTAGTTAAATAAAGGTTTGTTTTAATAATTCATATCTCTCTTTCTGTTCTTCTCTTTTTGTCTCAGACATTATTCACACCGTGGGACCAATAGTTCACGGCTCTGTGGGAGAGACGGAGAGACGAGCGCTCCGAGACTGTTATTATAACTGTCTGCGCACTGCGACTGAGAACCAGCTGCGGACAGTGGTGAGAGAAAAACACTCATATGTAACACTTTCAGGGCAGTAAGTTACTCTAGATTATAGATGCGCTACATTCTGTCTGCAATATACATGTAGACGTGTAGATGTCTGCTATGACAGCCTGAATAAGATCACTCAAATATGGCTCATGTTCAGGAAGATGGCCATTTATAGTTAGATCTAGACTGTATTTAACTGGAGTTTCTCATCACAGCATTTACAATGTGTGCGCAATGCAGTGTGTGCAAATCAAACTTAAGCAAACTGAATAACGTGCTGTAAATGCGATAGCAGGACTTTCAAAGATAAAAACAACAAAATATGGTTTATTTTATTTATATTCATATCAGATTATTTGCTGGTGAATAAACACAACAGCACTGTCACTGATCGTGGGAGAAATAAATACCCAGAATGGTATGGAGAAACAAAGCTGGGGCTGATTTCGCTCTACCACAGGCTCTAGGTACATACAGCCTAACAGTGACAGACATATCAGGGGATTACATAGAGAAAACACATAGATATGCAAAACGTAGATATACCTAGAGATATAGATATATCTCATTAGCCTGAAACTGATTTTGATTAAATTTATGTCTACCATGTCTACCAACAAGATCCAGCATATCAGAATTGAATTAGATTTAAATCTAAATGTGTCAAACAACTTAGAACATGTCACCTTTTGTGGCAGACCACCCAGTTTTTAGGTGAGCAAAATTGGTATTGGAACAGATAGACTTAAAGTAAATTATACTTAATATTTGCTTGCATATCCCTTGCTTGCAATAACTGCATCAAGCTATGAAACCCAGTGACCCCACCAAATGGTTGCATTCTTCTTTTGTATTGCTTTTCCAGGCTTTTATCACAGCTTCTTTCAGTTGTTGTTTTTTGGGGGATTGGGTTTCTCTCTTCAGTCTCCTTTTCAGTAGGTGAAATACATGCTCACTTGGGTTAAAGTCTGGTGATTGACTTGGCTAGTCTAAAACCTTCCACTTTTTCCCCCCTGATGAAGTCCTTTTTTGTGTTGGCAGTGTGTTTTGATTCATTGTCTTGCTGCATGCTGAAGTTCCTACCAATTAGATTGGATGTTTTTCTCTGTAAATTGGCAGACAGAATGTTTCTGTAGACTTCTGAATTCTGCTACCATCATGAATTCAATCAGTAATAAAGATTAGTGAACCTGTTCCAGAAGCAGCCGTTGAAACCCAAGCCATGACACTACCTCCACCATGCTTGACCGTAGAGCATGTATGTTTTGGATTATGAGCAGATCCTTTATTTCTCCAGACTTTGACTTTCCATCACTTTGGTATGCTAGTTTTGTGGCTCATCTCTGTATTTCTTTACTAATTCCAACCTGGCTTTCTGATTCTTACTGCTGTTGAGTGGTTTGCATCTTGTGGTATGGCATCTATATTTTTGCTCTCAAAGTCTTCTTGAAACAATAGATTGAGGTTGTTAGTGACGTCATATCGTCTCCTATTAATCTTTTGATCTTAAACCCAAATGTCTTCAGTGTTTAGCAAAAACAAAACAACGGGCGCCTTGGTGTTCAAATACTTTTGGAGGGGACTGTAAATGGGCAAAATTCTCTAACTGCTGGAGTAGTATGCCTATCACAGATTATAATTAGGTTAAAAAAAATGTGGAAAGGGCGAAAACGCTTTGCTTTATTGGGGAAAATGTGCAGACGTTTATGTTTTTTGCCTTAAACACACATACTTTCACACATCATTTATTATTACGTGCATGATTATAACAAACCATCTAAGACATTTGCTTAAGGTCTGATACTCCCTCTGGGTGCAGAAGTCCTCAAGGACTGCCTGAAGTATGGATTTTATATGGACTTTATTCAGCTAGATCAAAATTTTATTGGCTGGACTTTCTCATTTCTTTCCCAGTGCTGTTCATTACACAACTCTGCCCACATTGACACACATCAAATTTATACTAACACATACATACTAACACAAATTCATACTAACATGCCATACATCTGCAAGCAAACATACATAAACGTGTGTATGCCCCTCACCATTATTTCTTTAAAGTTTTAGCAGAATAATATAGACTGTAGTTTGTAACAAACTTTGAATGCTGCTTTTATCAGAATGTGCTTTAAAAAAAAAACGCTGACAGCAGTGTCACAAATCATACTGAGCTCTCAGGTGCTAGGCACTTTGAATTATACGTCGTCAACATAATTGTTAGTGTGCATCTCGGATCTGGTGCTGCTCTGTTGAACTTGTAGAGGACCTGAAAGGTTGTCCATTTATAACAGTACTGAGGTATTGGATGAAATTTCACATTGATACTATAAATAAGCCTTAATTCATTAATATCCATTTGTTACATCTATTGTACCACTATTTAATTGTAGTTGTAAATGTAATATATAAGTATATAACTTGATTACAGATGTTAATAAATGATCGCTAAAAAACACATTGCTGTACAACATAATATTTTGCCTTATATCACAGCACTGATTAATCTTCTAGAAAAGAAGCTCTGATAGCAGTTCCAGCTGTTGTTCAAATAAAGGATTTATTGTTCTTATACACTATAGTTATTACCAGTATTATATATAGTATTTATATATAGTATTATATATGTATAGTACCGGGTCATTCTCATGACTTTTTTTGGTGGATGCTTCATGTAATCTAAGCCTAAACGGGTTAAAAAAAAATTTTTTAAGAAATTTTTAAAAACAAACTCAGAATGTCAAAACTCAGAAGGAATATCTTTATTTCAGCATTCTTTCCACTCACATTATTCACATTACTCACATAATCACATTATCTGGACGTTAGCAACTGTGAAGAAGGCTTAGCTCTGCCCACTTGGCATATATGTCATATATCCCATAAAAGCTTGTTTCTTGCTACATGTCAATTTATTTGTCATTATGACACACAGATGTTCTTAGAAACATTATAAACCATAATTATTAGCGTATAAACACAAGATGAACGTGCAATTAATGTATGCACATTCATTCATTCAGTATGCTAATAATTGCTCAATTTGTGTATAATAACAAAAAATAACACACATTTAGTGACATTTGAATTGGTGTCTTCTTTATTAAACTATAAACATAAGATTTAGCAAACTGTTCGGTAAAATCGTTTCTCTAGAGACTGTCTTCACAGTGAAGTAAATACAGTGGCAAGAAAAAGTATGTGAACCTTTTGGAATTTCATGGTTTTCTGAAATTTAAATTTGTCATAAAATGTGATCTGATCTTCATCTAAGTCAAGGGTATTGACAAATATAATGTGTCCAAAATAATAA
>JANDJT010000217.1:15715550-15733201 GCA_024331685.1 Stegophilus panzeri
AACCTCCTCTGTCTAATCTCTTTGGCTCTGCCCACTTTTTTGCTCTACTTTCTCAATGATGTCATCTTTCTTCTTTTTAGTTTCTCTTTCTTTCACTCTCTCTCTCCCTTTGCTTTTGCTTTCATGTTTGTGCTTCCCCTCCAACTGTGTGTGGCCATGAAAGTATATCATAATATATCATAATATATCTTGGATGATGCAGAGTCTTGCTTCTGGTCCACTCTCTGTGTTTTTCTGCATCCTGCATATTGCACTGTACACTGTATAGTACATGTTATTCCATGTTGTAGTATGCAGCATGTGAGAATTATTATGTTATACTATACAAGTGACTACCTGTCAAAAATATTCAGAGCAAGCACTTGCCCCACAATTAGTAAGTGGAGAAAGACTAACCTTAATTTGCAAACAGGTATGCATAGGCTAGAAGTAACATAACTAGCCAACTAGCATAAATTGACATTTGTATCAGCCAGAGATAAGAATTAAAGAGCTTTTGATGACAAATGTTAAGCATTAAGTTGTTAACTGACATAACAACAACAACGTGGAAAATCTCTTAGACTTAGAAGTTCTTTAGCCATTGCTAACGGTTGTCAGTTAACATTAGGTTATTCAGATAGGCAGTATGTTAGCTACATTAGGTATGTTTAGTTACTTGTATTTAGAACATTTAGAATGTAATAGAACCTTTACTTGAACAGTTGCAACCCTGTTGTTTTTTTATTTTTCACCACAATTTTCCAGCTATCATTTTGACAGAGAAGTGGCAGCATTGCATCGTGGGATGCAATACACCACAGATATTGCGCATTCAAACAGAACTAATGAATGTGTGCCAAATACACAATAAAGTTAATGGTAAATGGTCTGTACTTATATAGTGCTATTTTAACCTTAGTAGTTCTACAAAGCGCTTTACACTCGTTCTCATTCACTCATTCACACACACTCACACACCAGTGGTAGCAGAGCTGCCATGCAAGACGCTAACTTGCCATCGGGAGCAACTTGGAGTTCAGTGTCTTGCCCAAGGACACTTCGGCACGTGGAGTCATGTGGGCCGGGAATGAATCCCTACGATTAGTGGACAACCCGCTCTACCACCTGAGCCATGGCCGCCCCATGTGTATAATATGTATTGGATAATCAAGTGATATACTGTATGTAACAAGGACACTGGGAAATATGTACACCAAGCATGGAACCTGGCTAATAATCAAAGCTAATGATTTAACTAGCATGTAGCCTTTTATTTGGACTATGTAAAGGCATAGAGGCCGTAAAACCAGGACTAAACCTCCAGAAATATCAAGATTTTCCACCAGAGGTGCTGGTAAATGACTATTTTACTCCATACAACTGTAATTATACTTAAACAGGATATTTGGGGGTTTTACCATTTTGAGACCTATAAATATTAACTCGCCACCTGTGAACCTGAATCCAAAGTGATGAAAATCAGTAGTGAACAGGTACGACCTGAAAGCTAATGTAGTAATATGAAGTGTTCAAATGTAACTTGTGAATTCCTGCTTCTAACATGAACACATGACACTCAGAACACTTGCAAGGCAGCTGGAAAAGATGGACGATCCGCAAAAGCACTAGCTAATGACTGAGGCTCAGGCCTGCCAACCCTTAGGCATTATACTTTGTAAGTTGTCAATTAAAAATACAATACAAGACAATACAAAAGAAGTCTTCTTTTATCCCCCCCAATTAAAAGAGCAGATGAGGCAATCGACATTGAACATTTTGAACTCTCCAATATTAACTGACAATCCATGGAAGCCTCTTCCCCCATCTCACATTAATAATCATCCAGCTGGTGCTCCTGTCTCGATTTAAATTTCCCATTGAAAGGTGCACATTGAAAGATTCTTTCACTGCACAAATTCTTTCAAGTTTGCGCAAGATAAATGGACAATGTTTTGAGTTCATTACAGTGAAATAAATAATAATTACAGTGTATGTTTGACTTCGCTAACATTAAACAAGTATATAAGTGGCTATCAGTTAACTAAATATTTACTAGTGACGCCACAGAAAATGTTCGACCAAAAAGGGTAAAAATAAATAAATAAATTAAAATAAATAAAAATTTAAATTAATTAATTTTAAAAATGCAGACACACAAACAGTTTGAGTAGCAGATCAATAGTGAAAATGGTGGCTGTGTGGAAGTATTTCTTAGGTTTTTCCAAGAACTTGAGACAAAATCATTTGCCAAATGATTTATATAGAAAATGTACAGTAAAGGTTTGTACTCTTTACTGTGTTTTTACTACGGCTCTCCCACCCTGCCTTCTTAGGCAGGACTATGCATTATTTCTCTTTGGATTTTACACATCTAGAGATTGTTTATATGCTATGATTTAGGATTACAATTGCCACAAACAGTTTTGCACTCAAGTCTCCATCAGTGAACAGTGGAAAACTTCAACAAAATAGACTTCATGTTAAAACTATAATGTATTTCCTGTTTACACAGTTGCACTTTTTGACCATGTATTACACATTTATAGAAGGGAATTTCTAGGATGAGTTCCCTTCTGGTTCCTCTCAAGGTTTCTTCCTTATGTCTTTTATCTCAGTGAGTTTTTCCTTGCCACCGTCACCTCTGGTTTGCTCATTGGGGATAAATTTCTAAATTTAAAATGTAAAGTGTTTCTGTAAAGCTGTTTTGTGACAATGTCCATTGTTAAAAGCACTTTACAAATAAAATTTAATTGAATTGGTTTGAATTCAGCTACCTAGCACAAAGCCACTATGTTTTTCATACAAACAATGTAAAGGAAAAGTGGCATTGAAAACAAGATAAAATTCATGAATATGAAATTTTTAATCAGACATGGTGCAGAACAAAAACTATGGTGCAAATACAACATATTTTTGTGGTTACAACTCTAAAGTGGGAGCTATTAGCTACATATTAAAAAATTAGTCTTGAGCAGGTGTCTTTAAATAATCATGTTGCTTGCATACTGCATACTACATACTCTTTCACGTGTGCTTTAATATGAGTAGTATGCTATTTTGAACATAGCTTGTGTCTTGTATCCTCTACCAGTTTAGCTAGAGGGCCACCACACTGCACAACTGAAGAAAGCCTTGATAATTAGCTGACATCAGGTGTGTGGAGCAGGAAAGCCATTTAACGTTGCAGTGTTGGACACCTTCAGGGTGAGAGGTTGTGGGTTTTTTTTTTTTTCCAAGATAAAGCTGACCAGAGGCCTACAATGCAATCAAAAAAGTGGGAAAATAAAATGGACCTTGTGAGCTAGCTGGAGAGAGTCACGCTCATTGCAGCTGTGTGCACGTGTGGACAAGCAGTGCTTGATGTTGTAGGTGAAGTTGAGGGGTGATGTTTATAGATGCTGATGGAGAGGGCAGAAAGGTTGTGTGTGAGGGGGTTGTAAACCGCTAGTGAAATGAAAATGGCTCTTTAGCAGAAGCCAGGACGCTCCGCTGCCCCCACAATCAATGTGTTGATTTACTACCTGAAAGCCTGTCAAACCAAGAGAAAAGTGTGTGTGTGTGTGTGTGTGTGTGTGTGTGTGTGTCAGTTTAGGGTGACAAGGAGTTCAAAAAGGTGGGCGCAAGATTGATGTAAGAACATAGATAGCCAGTTATGAAGATATGAACATTTTCATTGTAAAATTTCACAACTCAATTCATGCAAGATTGTGAAATTTCCAAGCACATGAAATCAAGTGCCGAGTTTAATCGAATACGAACGCTACACCTAACAGCTCAGCTCGTTTTTCTTGCCTTTCCTTTAGCAGCTTCTTATTACATGGGTTATACGTCTACTGTACGTCTAAGCTGTACACTCCGATAGGCTTGAGATGAATTCATTTGTGTTCGTGAAGTGCTATTATATTCCTAACAGCGCACTGCATTGCCTACCTGCTGTGTTTCTCACACTGAATTGCGTCTAATAAAATATTAATCATATTTACTTGATGGTAGTGCAGTGTCATGGAGGAGAAGACTTGTGTATAAAATATTTTCTTATTCTGTCTTTCATCCAAACACATGTGTTCATCTCAATCCAAATCAACTGCTATTTTCTAAGCATACTGAATGATCTCATTCACAGCACTAATAACACTTTCAACGTGTCTTTACACTTCATCCTAATGAATAAATATGTTTCAACGGAAACTAAATCCAAATGAATTAACTTTAAGCTGACTCTGATTAGAAAATTACACTCATGCAATTTGATTGCATTAATGTGTTTGCAAATGATTGCATGATTAATTTCTTACTATATAAAGCTTTTTTTCCCCTGGAGCAAAAAACATGTATGATGTGTGTACCTCTTAACTTTTGTATTTTACATGTTGTATAGACATTCGATTTCTGTTGGGAAATAAGGCAGCCAACAGTTGTTTTAAACAGATATTACTCAATTTATTTATTATAAGTTTTTTTTTAAATATAATAATAATAATAATAATAATAATAATAATAATAATAATAAAATACCTGTATAAAAATGAGTGAAAATCACTCAACTTCCTGTTCTTTCAAAAAAAAAAAATTTTTTTTCAATTATTAAATGTTTAATACAAAAAACAAGAGATATGCTAGAAAACCTTGCAAATGATGTTTTATTATTCAATCCTTTTGGGCTTTCGATTTCAATCATTGTTCGTCTCATTTTCTTTGCTTGACGTTCTTTTAAGAAACCTTAGTACTGAGTGTATGACTGACAAATAATATTGTGTCATAAAATATAAGAGCCAATCGTGTTACAATATGCAAATGAAGTTCATGTAACACCAACTTTCCAGGGAAAGGGACTTTTAGGGGCATTTCTCCTTTTTTCTGTTTATGTCTAATGGCATCCACTCAATTTAACACTTTAGTTTTGCATAATATAGAAAAAGAAAAACGTTCTGCGATGACCTAAAATTCCATAAGATAAGAAATGAATGTGGTGGTGGTTTGGGAATTTTATATAGCTAATGAATAATTAGCTATATGATTCTGCTTTTATTGGATAATAATACCAACAACAACAATAATAATAACAATAATAATAATAATAATAATAATAATAACGTTCAACTAGTACATAATTATTCTACCTGCTTTTCTTGTTCATGTCCTGCTGTGTTAGTGTATGAATACAGAGCAGAATTGTAGCTTTTGCTGTATTCAGCCAGCAGTCTTTTTTTCCTCTGTTCACACTCAGGCACAACAGATGGTCTTCATAAAAATAGTGTTGCTTTGGGTTTCACTTTCCTCTGTAATTATAAATCCATTAATAATTTTCCTGCTGAAACGTAGGATTAAGAGAGGTGAAGCTCATTTACATTTTCACAAAGCAGATCTGAACCACTTCCACACGAGCTATCACTGTGTAAGAGCTGAGAGCTGTGATAGGGGTTCTAAATAAATGGAACATTTCAGATAGCGACTGAAGGCTGCGGACGTGTGTGTGTGTGTGTGTGTTTGTGTGTGTGCGTGTGTGATTTGCTAATTAACAAGACTCATTTGACATGTACAGATGCACTATGCTTGCAACACACATGTATTATTCATGTATACAGAAACATATTTCACACACAGCATAAAACTGATGGGTTTTGTTTTCCGCCCCCGTTTCCTTATGCTTTACTTTAAGTGCCTGAGTTACTAAGAGCCCTGAGGACACAATTTATCACAAGTGTCCATCCTCATTAATGTATGCCTGAATTTGAAAACGTGTGTGTTTCTGGGAGATGTAGCATTTTTTTTTTGTACAAATCTAATACATTTCTGCCTCATGAATGTAAATGTCAGGGGGTTTATGCTGGTATCTTAATGCACTTGAAGTTTGTTTTTGTGTGTGTGTGTGTGTGTGTGTGTGTGTGTGTGTGTGTGTGTGTGTGTGTGCGCGTGTGAAAAAAGTAATTGAAAAGCACAGGTGTGTGTGTGTGTGTGTGTGTGTGTGTGTGTGTGTGTGTGTGTGTTTGTGTATGAGAGAGAGCTCTTGCGCAGACAGTACTTGAGTGCTCTCCCCTAACCCAACCCGATTTTGTTTTATTTTATTTTTATTTTGAGCGTTTAATGTATTAAAAGGGCTGTGGTAATGAATTATAATCTTTAATGCAGCAACCGATCGATACATCCACAAAATAAATCAGCTTTTTACTGAGAGCGTCAAAGCCTTTAATACACTAGGGGGCGAAACGGTGGAGGGAGAGGAGGAGGAGGAGGAGGAGGAGGAGGGGAGGCTGGCTGACAAGAGCTGGTGATGGAGGAAGGAGAGGGAGAGTGAACCTGAGGGAGAGAAGGAGGATAGATGAGAGTGGTTGAGATGGATATTCATGGAGAATATGTTTAAGAGCACGCCCCCAGAGACCATACATTCATAATGAATGTGTGTGAGGTCAAGAGGTCAGGACTTGTCACACACTGTAAGTGGCCATGTCTCTGTTCCCTCAGGTTCAGCCCTAGAGCTACAAAGACTCCCAGTCTCTCTCTCTCTTTCTCTCACACACATTTCTGGAAAAGCCAAATCCACACAGACAGTCTGCCTGATTGTGTGGCCAAATTTGGCAAGATTTGTGTTGCTTTGCTGATATTTTATTCTAGCTTCTGGCAAAGGAGCAGAAACACTAATGCACTTTCTTTTCAATAAGGTCCCGTGCCCTTTCCTAACACTTTATTTATACACACACCTACAAATCAGTCAGTAAAAACTTTTAAGCAGAATATTTCTGACACGGCGGGAACTGCAGCCAGCAAAACGACACTGCCTGATTATCAGTCAAGAGTCAGACATGGTATATCATCATTTCATAAACAAAATGCTCGGTGCACTGATGCATTTTGATGAATGTCGCCATGACAACTGCATAATTCATGAATTGTATTAGCGTTCCATTTGTCGTTTTTGAGTTATGATTCACCCAAGGGATTGTCAAAAAACCTCTTTGCTTGCACCCACGATGTTTTAAGATCCTTACCAACACCCAACACCCCCGCCATCAACCCTTTCCTCCTCCCAATTGTCAGCGTCAGCTGGTGCAGTGTGATGCAGGCCGAATTAATCTGCCCTCATAAATATCTTGTTAGCATCACTTTGTGCGAGAGACACACTCGTATTTATTCTACTGGCAGAGACGTCGTGTTCAGCAGCTCCAGAGCATCATTGCTGCCACCGAGTGGTGATGGAAGGGAATATAACTGTCATAATGTTTTATTACTGCTCTGAAACGCCTCAGTACGTGAGTCAGAAAACAGTGAATTCAATGTAATGTACAAAAATGAATTTATTCAAGCTGTATTGAAAATAGATTTGTCTTAAATAATAGTGCAAAACCATCCAGATGCAAATCAACATACATCCTGGTCTATTACAAGCTTATAAAATAGTATACATAAAAATAGTATATGAATGTTGAAATTTGAAAAACTAAAAAAGAATTATCATACATGTCCTATAGTTGCTTGAAATTTGCTGCAGTTTCTAGTCCATGGTTTTGTCAAAACTGGAATGTAAATCTGAAACGGAGATAGAGGGAAATGGGCAGTGGTTACGTTACTGGAACTTTCCTTGGTTGGTTAAGTTTCTGAAGGCTGGGCATGAGAGATAAATCATTAATGACCAGCAGTGTGCGGCTCGTTCTAATCTACTGACCTTCAGCTCCGGAGGAGACACGACTAACATCCGAGTGCTCAGGAGTGATGTTCTCTTCACTCTCACCTTAAACACACACACACACACACACATTTCATAATCACTTAGGTTTCTAGGTTCTTCGACAAATGTCATATAGTTTAATATATTCTACTCTTCTATATATGAATGATTTTGTTTTCACCTGTTATTCGTTCCTTTCCTTTTTACTTGGGGAATTGACTGATTTATTTTTATTTATTGTTTTAATTGATTTATGAATCAAATGATGATTCCTGATTGTTTGCACAATTATTGAAACGGCTAATGACTAAATTGGGAGACAAATTTGGTGAAAATCACCCACTTGAATTTGCCCATTTAAACAGTCATATTCGGAGGAGCATTGTGACGTCATCACAACATGCCTTCAGTCAAAACCCTCATTGATTCACATGCGTCGAACGTGAGTACAGCTAAAACATCTCATTTACCAACAAGCATTATTGTGAAAGACCATGCAAAACAATTTCGTGCAATTACAATTCCACTAATTCAAGTACTTTTCTGCAAAAAAGCACCAAAAAAACCAAACTGAAGTTGCATCACAAATTTTGAAAAAAGCCACAGCAAAGTCAAGCATTTTGGCCACAACAATCACAAAAAAACTCCACGAAATTCTGTACAGACTGTTTAAAGTGCAATACAGTAACATTTCTAGTATTTATATTTCACAAAAAATTTGTTATTAATAATCAGTTTTATGGTGTGTTGTCAGAGTATAACCATAGTATTGTTTTAGTTTATTGTATAATAAAATATTTATTTATAAAATAAGTAAATGAATTAGCTTTTTTAAGGGTTGTTTTTTTTTTTTTACTGAATAATTTACTTTAAGTTAATAAGGTAACTCAGTGCATGGTAACTAACTCTCCTCCTTGCCCCTTGCTCCTTCCTCCTCTCTCTCTGTCCACAATATCCTTTCTCCCTCTCACCTCTTCCCTCCTCACTAGGTGTTGGACTCCCGTCCTGCTCTTTTTCCCACAAAGCACTGGATGGCGTGTTTAAGCGCTGAATAGGTCGTGAGCGACGGTCTCCCGGACTGAAGGATTGGGACACGCCTCCCTCTCGACCCCTGCCTAAACTCCAGCCATGTCTGGAGGAGCCCAGTTTACGGCGTGCTGGCCTCAGGACCACTTTGGATGGCTCATCTGCATCTCCCTGAGAGGACACTCTCCTCAGGATCGATGGAGACTCCGGGGCACTGCTGGGGTCTCGCTCCTGACCTGTACAGACGTACTTATTACAGATCATATTATTATAGCGTTGTTTATAAATATTGTTAACAGCCATGCTGATAAATTATTAGTGGCCACTTGTGACATATTTGCTTATCCTGCGAGGACTTTCAGAACAGACTTCCACAGCTCTATAAAGAGTTACTGCTCTCTAAGGTGGGCTGAAGCAAACACCTCTGGTAGAGATCCAAGAGTAAGAATTATAGCAAGACCGCTTTAGAGTGCAGACCTCGTATTGTAATGGGCTTTGTAGGACAGAGTTTTACAGAGTCTATAGCTGTGTGTGTGTGCTGCTGCTTTGTGTGAGGTCTGAGCTGCATTAACTCTGCTGTATCTTACTGAGAGCTGATGATGTAAGGGAGGAGGGCAGCGCAGAGTCTCCTGACTCTTCCTGGATGTCCATGGTGCCTACAGTGATAAACTGAGCTCGACCTTCCCTGCCTCCTTTAGGCTTTATCAGCTTCTTCATACGGTCTGCAATCCAATTAGACTTCCTGTAGAGTCAAGAAATAGGTGTATGGGCATGAAAAACACTTGTAGCCTTAAGGGAGAACAGTAATGAGGTGGACAGCATGTAGAGCAAAGAAATAAAGTGACAAACAAGCTGGAGAGAAATACAAGTTTACAATATATGCCCTGAGGATGCATGTTTAGCAGAGGCAGTTACTTAAAATCTTAAAAACTTAAAATCTTTTCTGTAAATACATGCCTGAATTATATACTAAAAAACAACCGGCTAAATGTTAAACTGTGTCCTAAAACACATCAACAAAAGTACATAATGTTATTGAATAACTGCGTGCAATCTAAGGGAGATTTTATTACGTGTTGTCTAGCTCTAGTGCAAAATTAAGCATGCTTTAGGCATCAAACATGTCTTGGCTGATAGACAGCATCTGTAGCAGGAGTAATTGTAATTGTAAACATTTAATTTCTGAAAATCTTCCTTCAAATCTGACTGACTTGGGTTGTTTGGGTGCAGGCATTCCAGGCTCCAGAACCCGATATTGATCCATTATCTTCTCCACCAATTTCTGCTTCTCTCTGCGTAGCTCATTCAGTTTATCACTGTAAGACGATAAGGGAGAGGAAGAGGGAGAGATGTTATGTGGTCATTAGAGAAGTAATTACAAGAGGCTTGCAAGAGATTTGGTGAGAGGGCATGTTGTGTTTTCTTACATGTCTATATCTATCTGTATGAGAGAACAAACAAATTACAGCAGAAATTAGCTATTATAATGCATAATTTGAAAATAAAATGGCAAGTGATAATACAGAAGGAAGTATGTGAGTGTGTGTTTATATGATACACACAGGTACTCTCTCTGCTGGTTGTGGTGCTGGTCTCGGCTCTCGAGGCTGCGCTCCAGAAGGGCCCGGTTCTCTTTGGCTAGACTCTGGTTCTGCTCTACCAGGTGCCTGTTCTCCTCCTCCATATTCCCTTTCAACTGAGTAAGAAGCTAAAAGCAAAACACACATACACACAAACACACCTTCAAAAACCTGCATGAACATAGTTATTACCATAATGTGCATAATGTTCTGGTGTTATTAACATAATGCGTGCTATAATCCATGTGTCACAACATTGTGGCATTCTTAATGTTGCTCTTCTTCACAACTGTCACTGCTATTAATTACAAAAAGCATTAACACTTTAAAAAGAACTCCTCCAGGGTGTTACAACAGCTAAATATACAGGGTTTTTTAAAGCACTCATTGTTTGTAATCATCTGGCAGCATTGATGTGTGTTGTTTTGTTGGACCTGATACTGGCTGTTGAGGCGGACATTGTTGAGGTCCAGTTGCTGGTTTTGTTCTTTGAGCATGTTGAGTTCTCCCTCCAGTTTGGTTCGCTCTAGCTGGGCCATGCTCATTTCACTACGCAGAACTGAAATCTTGGCCAGTAGCTCCGACTGCACCTGGACCCAATCCTTCTGCTGGTTCACATACCTGCAGGTAATTCAGCTAAAAATCAGTCAGGCTGTAGGGCAAGTTGTCAGTCCACTTGCTATCTGAAAGGGTTTCACTCAGTCCTGATGTATTTTTAGTTAGGCAAATCATACAAAGTCATATCAAATCACAAAAATATTGACCAGGCAAAATCATTATCCCCTGACTAAATAATGGATAAATATCACTTAATAATGAATAACTCCATTATTCAAAGTTTATTCCATCTAGAACTTAAAATTAGCACTAATTAAATTACAACTGACATGTTGATAATATGCTTATCTCAACTCAATTCATTAAAAATCTCAAAACTCAAAGATCTATTAATACAGTTGTTAATTATTATGCAAAAGCTATAGTGAGCAGGATTTTTTATTTTTTTGGTTAACAATGAAAAGAAAAAGCATTCCTTAATTGGGGAGAAAAATATACTGTAAAACATAATGGTCCTTATTCATTTATTCATAAAAGTTGTGTAGAAATGAGTGAAACTTTGAGCACATGGAATGGTATAGGAATGAATCTGCATCTGATCCATGATTCTCTGCTGTCTTATGACATCAAAACGATTTGAGTCCCTTATGTAAATAAATAAGTCCCTTATGTAAATAAATATATGCATGCGGCCACCCCAATTTACCATCATATAAATTACATTAAACACACCCTAATTTATGTAGGAGATGCAGTAGTGAGCCAGTAAAAGGAACGTCGTTGGTAGACTTCAGATATCCAGGACTCAAGGGAAGAATTCAGTCATGTGGGGGGGAAATATACATTTAAGTAAAGCTGAGTTAGAGCTGCTTTGGGTGGAAAATAAAAATATTTGAACACAGAGTTACAGTTAACAGAAAGAAGCTTCAGCCTCTAAGACACATGGAGCCCCGCGGACAGCTTGTACACTCAGTCCACAAGCCTGTATGAGTAGTGCTGTTATGGCTCACAGCAAGGGGAAGTCTTTCCCCTTCAGCAAGGTCTTGTGTTTTATCTAGCTAGGTAGGGTTAGCCATTAGCTCACTAATATTGGATTTTACTGCATTCTGATCAAATGTATGAATGAAAACAGCAAGACAACGGCACCAGCATAGCAGGAGGAATTCATCATATTTTCTGTGGCTGTATGCGCAATTTGTCAGAATTAATTTGGCAGTAGAATGGAGTGAGATTTTTAAACACAATGGCATTTTTCTACCAGATAGGGCTAAATTCTTTATATCCAGCAGCTTTTAACATTACTTATGGTTTATTAATGAATTGTTAATGTCAAATAATGGTTTAGAACTATAACATAAAGCATTGCCAGTGAATCAGGAAATGGCAGTTCAAATAAGTCAGTGTGAAATATATTTCTTCTGCACAGCTGTCTACAGGCCATATCAATGTTTTAAGTTGCTATGCAGCACAAACCCACAAATATAGAAACTGGGCCATGACTCATTGGTCTGTGCATCTCTCTGACTTACTTATATGGGTTAAGGGTATTTTCTCTGTGGGTTTCTGCATCACTTCCTGTCTTTATGTCCTCCTGACAACAGAACCACAGAATTTCACACTTGCCTCTCGTTCTCCATTTTGAGCCTTTCCAGCTCTTTCTCTCTGTCGGCCTGCTCCTGTATGGCCCTCTCCATTCTCTCTCTCTCTGCTTGTATCTCTTTCTCAGCCTCCTCCAGCTTAGCTTTGCTCTCCATCAGCTCTTTATGTCTGGAGATAAATGGTGCAAAGAAAGCAGACAAAATTGAGAAGCATATTACATTATAAAAGCAAATGCATTTTGCACAAATTGCTGTGACAGTTTCTGAACAAATACAGACATACAGTATAATGAACATGACATTCAGATAATGTGCTACATTCAAACAAGGTTATATGGCTCAGATACAGCATGCACAATAACATTAATGTCAAAATGCTTACTGTATTTGTCAGTTCAGTAGCACCTTGCTGGTTTTACATTTATTAAAAACAGACTTTGAAAATAAAAACAATGCAAAGTGTAAAGTTTTTTGTCAATCAGAAAGTACAAAAAGATTTTACTGAACAGTCTAGGTGATATCTGGGCAAAGACCAGCAATTTCAAGGTGTTTTGAAAAAGAAAAAAAATACCTTTGGTTGGAGTATACCTTGCATCTACATAAGCACACCTAAATTTACATTTCTGACCTTACTATTGGTTATGCGCTAACTTTTCAATGTTAAAAGCACACATTTTCAAGTTCTATTTAATGCACCTAATGTATTACTATTATACAGACACTATATGGCCAAACGTTTGTGGACATCTGACCATCACACTCATATCTGGAGCTCCCCCAAAATGTTGCCACAAATTTGGAAGAACAGAACTGTCTAGACCTGTGGGTGCAGGTTTTCATTTCAAGACATGAAGACATGGTTTGCCAAGGTTGGCGAGGAAGAACTCGACTGGCCTGCACAGAACCCTGACCTCAACCCCGCTGAACATCTTTGGGGTGAACTGGAATTCTGACTGTGCACCAGGCCTCCTCACCCAACATCAGTGCCTGACCTCACTAATGCTCCTGTGGCTGAATGAGCTCAAATCCCCACAGCCACGCTCCAAAAATCTAGTGGAAAGCCTTCCCAGAAGAGTGGAGGCTCTTTATTGCAGCAAAATCTGGAATGGGATGTTCAAAAAGCACATATGGGTATGATGGCCAGGTGTCCACAAACATTTGGCCATATAGTGTTTGAAACATTTGATTTATTATTATTATTATTACATTTGACCTTTGTTTAAAAGGCAGAAGTAGCCACCTGCTCTCCAAAAATAGGATTAAAATCCATAGCGTTGATCAGATGCCTTTATAACCTTGAGTTTACCTTTTTACGGGGTGTTTGTGTAAGGTTCTCAGAGCATTTCCCCATAGTGTAATGAACCTTACCTGGCCTCCAGATCTCTGTACTGAGCCTCTACACCTCGACTGCTGCTCTTTAGCTGACTATGCTTGGCCAGAAGCTCTTCTAGTTCTGCCTCCTGCCTCTGCTGTAAAGCTGTCAGCCTCTCATGGTCCCGTCGCAACGATTCACAACGCACTGCTGACTCTTCTTTCTCCTTCAGCCACACCTTAGACTCAGCTTCTAGCGTAGCGCAGCGCACTTCGGTCTCTCTGCACCGTGCCAACACCGAGGCATTCTGGGAGCTTAGAGAAGCCTGCTCCACCTAAGTGAGAAAGATGAACAGAGAGCAAGAGAATATTACTTAAACAATTTATACCACAGTGCTTTTGAATTC
The DNA here is from genome assembly GCA_024331685.1 of Stegophilus panzeri. Classification (NCBI taxonomy): domain Eukaryota; kingdom Metazoa; phylum Chordata; class Actinopteri; order Siluriformes; family Trichomycteridae; genus Stegophilus; species Stegophilus panzeri. The sequence goes on from JANDJT010000217.1 coordinate 15,729,676, forward strand.
TCAAATGTGATTCATCAGAAGGTTGTTGATTAATTTTCTATAACAGCAACTCTGACAGTAGTGCAGGCTGTAATTCAAGTTTAAATTTATGCACCTGCTCTAATACTTTAGCGTTTCTGCTGTAACTTATTCAACAAGATTTGCACGGCAGACGCTCCACATAATCTAAGGTTAATAATAAATGTATGTTAAAAATGGAGAAACAAAAAACAGAATGGAAAAAAACCCATTTTATTTATATGGTGAAGGTTTCCTTAAGGAGATCGTTATGCAACATTTATGGGAGTCAAGGTGTGTAACAGTCAGCTAGTTTTCCATTACAGAAGAATCCTTAGGACAATTTCTGTCTTAACTTCAGGAGAGAGAGAAGAAAAAAGAGGCAGTTGAAGGAACAACTGTTTATAGCTGTTAAAATCTAAGTGATAAAGGAACTAACTTATCTTGCAGTTCCTCAGAATTAAATGAAACTCTACTGGATAAAAAGTACAATCATTAATAAATGAAAAATTTTAGTTTTTGGCAAATTGCTCTGGTATACAAGGGACGAAAAACACTTTGGGATGTGCTGTTTTTGGTAAATGATTCACTTGATCTTGATCCCATATTTGTAATCTTCCAAAACTGTGATTTCAGTAACAAAATTGTTATCTTCCAAAATGTGACCCTTGTTCCAAATTTATTACCTTCCAATATTTTGATCTTTATTCCAAAATCTTCGAAGACTATGATATTAGTTCTAAAATTGTTATCTTGAATGGGATCACAAATTGGAAAGTTGTTCCATACAATAATAATCCATTCATCACATATTTGGAATTATAGAAATGTTATCACACTTCCACATGTCTTATCCAGAGCTCAGCAGCACTCAAGAAATTAGGTGGTACTGATTTTTTTCTTTTCTTAGAAAATTATTATCCCAAAAGAACCCATGTCACACCCTTCTTCATCTCCCTCCACTGGCTTCCTGTAGCTGCCCGTATCAAATTCAAGGCCTTGATGCTCACGTAAAAGACCTTGTCTGGATCACCTCCCCCTAACCTCTCCTAACACTGTCCTTGAGGTTTACGTTCCCTCACACGATCTGCGATCGATTAATGACCGACGCTTAGTAGTGCCTACTCAGCGTGGCTCAAGGTCCCTTTCCAGAACCTTCACACTATCTGTCCTTCAGTGGAATGAACTTCCAACCTCAATCCGGACCACAGAATCTGTCATTATTTTCAAAAAACAGCTAAAGACCCATCTCTTCCGTGAGCACTTAACTAATCCCTAAAATGCCAACCAACATTATTTAAAAATAAATAAATAAATTTAAAAAACCTATTCTGGCACTTACACCTCTACTCTGCGCACTTTGCTTCTCAAGAACTCAATTATAAATCTTGCATGGTAACACTACTTGTATTGTTCTCTGTTTGATATATCGCTTTGCTTGATATATCGCTTTGCTTCCTCATTTGTAAGTTGCTTTGGATAAAAGCGTCTGCTAAATGAATAAATGTATTATATATTACACAAAAATTCCATTGGCTGCTAATTAGGGATGTGATGTGGATGTAATGTAACTACTACAAAGTTCACTTAAAATGTGACTCAAAACAGAGGACAGTGGAACAGTATAAGAAAACAGCATATTTGTCGGGTTTATTCTGGTTTTCTGTTTTGGTGTAATGAGTGGCATTACCATATAAATACTTTGCGGTGTCACTATAGAATGCACAGTAAAAGCATTCTAATAGATGGGATTTTAAACCTAATTTCCAGTCAGGGCTTAACATGAGGTGTGATGCAAGGGATGACATTTCCTATTATCCTACTTTTCTATCCCTATTAGATTCATGTTAAGAAGATTGATGGGGAACGTGATGGGGATGTGAAGAGGACACGATACAGATATAATGGGAACTTAACGGGGATGTGCTGGAGACGTATTGGCGTTTGATGAGAACATACTGGGCACGTGATGGGGACATGATGGAGATGTGATGGGGACAAGAGTGAGTATGCTTGGCACTGCCTGAAAAAATCTTTAAAGCACCAGGAAACGGGGGAGGAAAACAAAACACATCAGTTTTATGCTGTGTGTGAAATATGTTTCTGTATACATGAATAATACATGTGTGTTACAAGCATAGTGCATCTGTACATGTCAAATGAGTCTTATTAATTAGCAAATCACACACACACACACACACACACACACAAACACACACGCATATAAGCACCTGTAGTTTGGTGTTGAGGTCCTGCAGTTTGGTGCAGTTTTCTTGTAGGGAAATCGAGTGACGCTGCAGATTGTCCAACTGTAATCGTAGCTCAGTACAGGCTGCCTGAGACTGAGCAAGTTGTGACAGCAGCACTTCCCTCTCCCGCTGCAGCACTGCATTCTAACACAGAAACATAAAAACAATGTATTTATTATGTCAGTAGCTTAGCAAATGTATTATATATAACAAGTCATACACAAACCTCTTTCTCCACATTTGTAAGCTTGTCACTGACAAAACCAAGTCCCTCCCTGTTACCAGGAGTTTGAGGTTCTTTATTTGGCTTTTTTGAGTTTTGTAATATTGTTTGGTCATTAACCATAGAATTGGAAGTGCTGATAACATTCTCTGGACTTATTTTGTGTACTGCAGTTTGATTGTACTGCTCGGTCACCTCACTGGAAGATGCAGGGACCGGCGGTGCTCCTTTTATAAGCTCAGTTTGCAGCTCGAGTTGTGCAGTGACAGCTTTAAGATTGCTTTTCAATTCTTCAAGTGACTGATTTAGCTGAGTAACCTGACTGGACAGCTTCTGTGACCGTACCCGCTCACTGGCTAACTCCTGATGAAAGAAAGAAGTATTAGCATTTACAAAACTCCAAGCTTATTAGTAAAATGGCACAAAGTGGGAAGCATTTTTGTCTCACAGCAAGAAGGTCCTGGGTTCAATCCCCATGTGGGGAGATTAAGATTAGTTCTGTGTCAAAATTGCATGTTCACCCCATGTTCCCCAGGTGCTCTGGTTTCATCACACAGTCCAAAATCGTACAAGCCAGGACAATAGGTATTCATTTATACTTAAATTGTAAATTTAAATTTTTTATTCTGCATTTAGTTATTATATTAATTAGTTTGTGTTAGTTTTTGGTCAAATGACAATAACCTCCACTTGAACTAGGTGTAGTAATGATACTTGTTCAATGCATGAATATTATGTATAATCATAAATGTAACCAAATATGTAAAACATCATGTTAAAACCCTTATAAAGAAACAAACAGTAAAAATAAAGGAATAAATTGATTAATAGTTAAAATTATATAATCGGGTTTCCCTGTTCTTACATGAGCTACTTAGATAGATGGACATGTATTTAGTTATATCACCAAAAGGCTTCTAGGTATTAGTTCAGCAGATTTAGGTTTTTAGTGATTAGTAAGCAAAACAAAACAAGTATATTTTAGGTGACAAAAACAACCTGTTTTAACCCTCCTAAGTCATGTGACTAACAGCATGAAATTGTTCAAATATCTCTA
>JANDJT010000217.1:15733301-15759402 GCA_024331685.1 Stegophilus panzeri
GATAGGGTAACAGGGAACAGTGCTGTGTCACATCGCTAGTGACATGGGTTTGATCTTGAGCTCGGGTGAAGGCGCTGGGTTTGATCTTATTTGTTTCTTTGAAAATACATGATCTCTGAAAAAGTCTTTAACGATATAATACATTGTACTTTGCTGTTTATATGACCACTTCAATAATCTGGTAATTACTGAAATCAAATAAAGAGTGTATTACTACTATGCATGTAAAAGCAATCATAGGCACAAACATATACAAACCTCCTTCTCCAAATTTAGTAGTTTCTCACTGACAGGCTGTTGGCTCTCACTGTTGATTTTAAGACTCTGTGTTTTTTTGTCTTCAGGGCTTTTTGTGTCCTCAGAGCAAGAGACAGTGGCATTATGTTCTAAGATCTGGTTATCTGCGATCTGACCCTCAGAGCTGACATGTTCCTCCGCTGGACTTCCTCTCTGCACTGGACTTTGTCTGTTTGATTTAGAATCTTCTGTCACCCCAGTGGCTGAATTGCAGGGAGAGGCAGTGACTTCTGACAATACTCTGGCATGCTCAGCTTGCAGCTGCGCAAGTTGTGAGGTGGCTATTTTATGCTTGCCTTCCAACTCTTCAACTGACTGATTTAACTCTGAAATCTGAGTGGTCAGCTTCTGGGACTGTACTCTCTCACTGGTTAACTCCTAAAATGGGAAATAAATAAGAGAAATCTTATAAATTATTATATTTGGACATCCATAGCAACACATACCTTGACCACAAAAGTGAGCAAAATATGAGAAAATGAGAAATATATTGATCAGACCTGTGTTAGAGAAGTGATCTGTGTGCTGTTCTCAGCATTTAGTGCACTCAGTTGTTGGTTCTCCTTCTGCAGTTCCTCTAGTTGGATGCAAGTCTCTTTAAGCTGGGCAAGGTCCCGTCTACAGAAACAGGGGGTGAGGCAAAACGGAGTCTATGTTTCTTGCAGTATAGTGGTGCCCTAAAGCCTTATGTATAAAACTGCATAATGAGCACAGCTGTTACAGCAGTGTGTAATGTTATGGCACTTTTCCACTGCACAGCTTGACACGACTCGACTCTGCTCGCTTTTTTGGGGGCTTTCCACTGTGGATAGTACTTGGTACCTGGTCCTTTTTTTCGTACCACCTCGGTCAAGGTTTCAAGCGAGCCGAGCCTATACTCAATGTGAGCCACGCACTGAAACGAGTGTTTCTGTATTGTGCCTGAATAAATGTGTAATTTTATACATACTTTGCATATGGTAATATTCTATTAATTGAAAATGATGTATCATTTATCTCATTACAGATAAAATTACAACAAAGGTTTCTGTCTTAGATTTTTAAATCTAGCTTGTTACCGATTTCCAAACAGGCATTTATCGAAGTCACTCCTGTCGTGGCTGAATCTACTTTAGTCATATCGAGGACTACGTATCTAGAACGCTGTTATTTTACATCCTTAATAGGGTCCGTGTTCAGTGAACAGGAAATGCATTGGAATACAGTCTGACTGTGTATTTGTACAGGGCTTTGATAATATAACATTATTCCTGCATGAAGGCGAGTGGAAGATGGCACCCACGTTGAGCTGGCACTAAATTGCAGTGGAAAAGCAAGCTCAGAAAATTAAAGCGAGCCGAGTCAAGCCATACCGTGCAGTGGAACAATGGCTTTAGAGCCCTTTGGTACCTGTAAGGCAATCTGCAATTGCTTGAAAACAAGCCATTCCCTGTAACCAGGTCAACCCTTGTGCCTTAAACTTATGCCTTGTGAGGCAGAGCTGAGAGACTCTGTTATAGGGATGGAGATCATTTGGGCCACAAAAAAAAACATAGGCCTAAAATAAAGAATCTAGCTGATGGTAATACAGTATTGCAAATCACAACCATCAGGTGCTTGAGGAAAACAGCTATAGACACTAGAAGGTTTTACAGTAGAAAAGGTTACTTTCTTCTTTCTTAAACTGCATTAACTACAGCAATTCATAAGAAAGTGTGCATGTAAACATTTATAGTGTTTACATCTTAATTAATAGTAATGATAAGCAGCTTTTTGAAGCTGTCTGAAGTTGTCTGCATTGACCTAGTTATGTCTAGTTATAATTATTAAAATTATTTGTAAAGTCTTAGACTTTGTTGTATGCCTATTAGTCTTGGTCTTAGTCTTTACTTATTTTTTTTTCTCTCTTTCTCTTTATATACAGTGCCCTCCACTAAAATTGGCACCCTTGGTAAATATTAGCAAAGAAAGCTGTGAAATTGTCTTCATTGTTTAACCTTTTGATCTTTTGTTCAAAAAAATTCACAAAAATACTCTACTTTCACCCATCAAACAACTGCAAACACAATACAGGTTTATCAACAACAACAAAAAATTGTTAGGTATGCAACAAGTATTGGCACCCCTATGAATTCATATGAGAAAAAATATATTTTAAGTATATTCCCATTGATATTTACAAAAAAAGTTTTGTACACCTGGGTGACTAGGAACAGGAAATTGTTCAACCATGACTTCCTGTTTCACAAGGGTATAAATATGAGGTAACACATAGGCCAAAGTCCCTTAATCATTCATAACAATGTGATGTGTGACAAAAGGTTGTTAAGCTTCACAAAATGGGAAGTGGCTATAAGAAAGTAGCACAAGCATTGAAAATGCCCATAACCACCATCATGGAAATAATTAAGAAGTTCTAGTCAACTGGAAATGTTATGAAGCAACCTGGAATTGGACGTGTGTCTATATTTTCTCAACGCACTGTGAAGAGGATGGTTCGAGTGGCCAGAAAATCTCCAAGGATCACAGATAGAGAATTGCAGAAGTTAATTGCGTCTTAGGGTCGGAAAATATCCATCTCCATCAAAATCTTGTTTGATATCCATGAAAGCAGAGTATTTTTGTAAAAAATTTTAACAAAAGGTTAAACAAAAAAGACATTTTTTCACAGCCTTCTTTGCTCATATTTACCAAGGGTGCCAATATTAGTGGAGGGCACTGTACTTCTATACAGATAAGTATATATTTAATATCAGTTAACTATACCAATCAGCCATAACATTAAAAGCACTGACAGGTGAAGTGAATAACATTGATTATCTCATTACAATGGCACCTGTCAAGGGGTGGGATATATTAGACAGCAAGTGAACAGTCAGTTCTCAAAGGTGAACCAGTGAACTGGTGATAGGGTCATCATGGGCACCCAAGACTCACTGATGTACATGGGAAGCAAAGAATAGCCCGTCTGGTCTGATCCCACAGAAGAGCTACTGTAGCACAAATTGCTGAAAAACTTAATGCTTGCTATGATAGAAAGGTGTCAGAACACACAGAGCTTCACAGCTTGTGGCATATGGGGCCGTGTAGCCACAAACCAGTCAGAATGCCCATGCTTGAACCCGTCCACTGCTGAAAGTGCCTACAATGGGCATGTGAGCATCAGAACTGGATCATGGAGCAATGGAAGAAGGTGGCCTGGTCTGATAAATCACTTTTTCTTAAACGCATGTGCATCGCTTACCTGGGGAAGAGATGGCACCAGGATGCACTATGGGAAGAAGGCAAGCTGGTAGAGGCTGTGTGATGCTCTGGGCAATGTTCTGCTGGGAAATCTTGGGTCCTGGCATTCATGTGGATGTTACTTTTACATGTAACGACTACTTAAGCATGGTTGCAGACCAAGTACACCCCTTCATGGCAACAGTATTCTCTAATAGCAGTGGCTTCTTTCAGCAGGATAATGCACCCTGCCACACTGCAAAAAATGCTCAGGAATGGTTTGAGGAACATGACAAAGGTGTTGACTTGGCCTCCAAACTCCCCAGATCTCAATCCACTCGAGCATCTGTGGGATGTGCTGGACAAACAAGTCGGATCCATGGAGGACCCACCTCGCAACTTACAGGACTTAAAGGATCTGCTGATTGGTGCGAGATACCACAGCACACCTTCAGAGGTCTTGTGGAGTCCATGCCTTGACGGGTCAGAGCTGTTTTGGGGCACAAGGGGGCCCTACACAATATTAGGCAGATGGTTTCAATGTTATGGCTGATTGGTGTATATTTTTTAGGGATGCCACTGAGAATTTTCATTGGCATACCTAATAAATATAGTTAACTTATATTAATTATATATTTGTCTAATGTTAGCGAAGTCAAACATATATTGATCGATTTTATTTCACAATAATGAATTGAAAATATTAATTTACTTTGACAGAAAGTGCTAACACTGCGCCGATACCTATTTCAAGTGGAAGTTCACTGTATTTATTTGACAGTTAATGAGTCTCAACCTGCTTAGTGTTTGAGGACTTCTGTTCTAAAGCATTACTGAATTTCAATAATGGAGTTCTATAAATAAAACAGGTTATCATTATTGTTAGTAGTAATAGTAGTGCTATAGTAATCAGGGTCTGAACCTGTGCTGGATCTCCAGGCTGCAGGCCCTCTGGTTGCCGTGTTCCAGGGCCGAGGCAGTGCTCTCCAGCTGCTGCCGGAGTCTGGCCATCTCACGCTCCTTCTGTCTCTGCTCACGCCGTTGACTGTCCAGCTCAGACTGACATACTTCCTTATCCTGCTCCAATCGTGTGACCTCCAGCATGGCCTCATCCCGCCGCTTGCTCAGAGATTCGATCTCAAGGCCAGACTCCCTAAGCTCAGCTTCTAGCTCCTCCTCTCGTCGACGGGCAGAGTCCAAGCTCCGGCCTAAACGTTCAAGCTCCGCCTTCAGAGTTTGATTGGTCAACTCAAGCTGATCACCCTTTAAATGTCAAGAAGTGAAAAACTCAAATTCTCAAAACTCAAATTATAATAACAATTTAAGACCCCTAAAACATTATAATTAAAACCTGCTGTATAAATTATTTTGAGAGTGCAACCTTGTCACAGTGTGAAAACTGTCACTGCATGTTTAATTAGCCTTCCATAAGAAACTTTTAATTATTATAGCTAATCTACCTTTAATTTTTTTTTGACCTACAAAAAAATAAGCATGGGTTTTTACAGTTCTAAATGGCACTCATTAAAGTTTTATTGTTGTGCATCCTCACCTTGCGCACTGAAACCCGAAGAGAATCTATGGTAGCTTTGAGGGTTTCTCTCTCCCTCTCCAGTGCAGCTCTCTCTCCCTCTAGCTGTGGAATAACTGCAGCCTCCATCTTCTGCAGCTCTGCCTGACTGCGTAGACGCATCAGCTCCTCCTCCTGGTGCATGGATTCACACTGCAAAATCTAGCAAACAAACCTTGGTATGTAACTGCTGAAAAATATCGTCATGATTAATATGATAACTTCACTGACATCCAAGATTTGGAATTAACCTTTTGTCTTAAACGTCTTTCAACAAGCTGGTCTATTTTCATTTTGACTGTTTCCTAGATTACCCACAATGCCATTCAACTACTTGCTGATGGGGTTCAGTCCTTGCTTCATCTCTACATATAAGGAGCAAAGGAATAGTGCTTTATAGCTTTAGTCTATCCAGCTCTCAGCTTTTCATCTGTACATTACACTCTAAACAAACAGATCAGCTTCCAAATATTCAAATTTCATCCTAATACCGCCATGAACACCATTATGCTCATCATCTCATGTATCACTAACTAGCCGAGCCGAATCTCTTCATAACTAGGGACAACTGTATTGTATAGCTGCACTGCATTCTGGATTTTTGAGTCCGTCACAGATACCTTAATATAAACAGCTAATGTGTTTCAGGGTGGGCTTTTTCATTAAGCATTTCTTTTGATGTAGATGTTTATTGAAATTCTGTGATTGGGTTTTAATCACATGCCCTTATCGAGGATGATGTATCGAGGATGATCTATGTGCTTCCACTGGATGACATCACTCACTAGGTCTGTGACCACCATTGTGTTAGACCTACCATTATTGGTTTGAAAACTTGCCTCTATGTCAGTATCAGTGTTCAAGTGTGAATTAGTGTGTGGTCTTATTTTTCTTTTTTGGATATTGGTTTCCTGTCCTGCACATTTAGTCAGATGTGCGCATAATTAATATTGTTTTGTCCAATAACCGATGGTAAATTATGTAATACCTCTATCTGCTTCCTGGCCTCTGTGAGGTTTTCTGTTGCTTTCCTCAGTCTCTGGCTCTCAACTTCCAAAAGGGCCAGTTTCTGCTCTGTCTCCCAGGTCTTCTTAGTTTGCTCTCCGAGTTTGGAGTGCAGCTCTTGGATCAGATTTGCCTGCTGATCTGCCTCCTCCACTACCTGCTGCAGCTGAGTGGATAGAGCGTGTTTCTCCCTGTGGAGCTTATCCACCTCCACTTCCATCTCTCTCACTTCTTCTTGTTGTTTTCCTTTTTGTATGGGTATCTGATCATCTGATTTGTTTTCCTCCTTTGGTGTTATGCTTTCAGTTTTACCTGTCCCTGTCCATTTCTCTCCTTCTGCTTCTCCTCTTTCTTTTGTCTCTGTATCATTTTTAGTCTCCTCTTTTCTCTCTTTGAGGAGGACTTCCTCACCTTCTCCATCCTCCCTCTGTGCTCTCATTGTCTCCTCCTTTCTCTTCTCCCTTTTGTTTGTGTCCTCATCTTTTCCCATGTCTTTTCCTTCACACTCCCCTCTTGGGATCTCTCCCTCCACCTCTCCAGCTGACCTCGCCTTCTGCTTCTCTTGGAGTTTGGTTTTCTCCAGCTCTTCAAGGCTTCTCTTTAGACTGGTATTTTCATTCTTCAGGTTCTGAAACTGGGGGAAAAAAAGATTTGAAAAAACTGAGACCCAAAGACCAAAAGCAGCAGATCAAACAGACTCAAAACAACTCTGTAGTGTGGGCAGTCTGTTTATTGTTTCTATTGAGTGTGTGCATGTGAAGTGTCTTACCTCTCTGAGGGTATTCTGGTGCTTTTCTTCCAGTTGTTTGAGCCTGTCTGTCTGTCTCTGAAGAGCCTCTGTCAACTCAGGAGAATTCGTCTGTAGAGCCTAAGCAACACAAGTTCAGTATCTCATTATCACCAACAAAGTGAGGAAACCAGGGTTACTGGTCAGATTGGAATCAAACCCAATTATGCATTTTGCTACTGATGCTATCTATCAACTATCAAAGATCATCAACTGCCTTTAGTAGTTCAGAAAACCCATCTGATATACACAAAAAAAGTTATTGTTAATAACTCTCCATGAAAAAATGATTGCATTTCCCAGCTCAGAACAAATTGGCAATTATCTTTTACGAGCCTTAGTGCATTACCCGTCACACCGGACTTGCACATGTGTGCATTAACCCTGCCAGACTTTTCTAAGCACAGTCAGTGGGTGTGAATCTTGTATTTGATACACTGGTCACAGATCATAACTGGTGCATTGCCTGAAAAAAAGGATGTTCTTGAATTAAAGCTTAATCTGATCATGCATCCTATTATGCATATTTTTAATGTTACTTTGCAAATGTTCCAAATTATATGTAAGAGTTCTTTGGTATTCATGGCTGGAGTGTTTAATCGTGACATCGTCATCTGGAGGCAAAAGATTCCTGACAACCTGCAATTACAGCATGCTCTGTAATTAAATATTTGTAATTCAAATGTCTGTCAAATAGACAAACTGGTGCTGGGGTTTTAAATAGAAAAGCTGTTATGAAGTTAAATTCTTGTCAAAATGAATCATTCATAAAAAATAAAATCAGCACTGCATTCATGTATCATCAATCTATAGTCAATACTGTAAATCCGTAAACTGAGCTCTTGAACTTGAACACAAATCTGAGATAATATATGAGAATTGAGAACTGAGATTCATAAACACAGTATAAAAGTTCTCAGTTTGCAAACTGCAAATTTCTCAAATTCAGATTATATTCATGTAAATATGGATTTGCAGATCATAAAATCTTATTGTTGCATTACAGACAATTCATCTGACCAAGCCTGTCATGTGACCCCTAACCTCTTGCTCGGTTTGCAGGCGCTCCAATCGTCTCCTCAGCTCTGCATTTTCATTCTCGGCTCCCAGAAGTCTTAGCGAGGACGCCTCGTTCACCTCTACACTCAGTGGCTTCAGGTCCACTTCTAAGTAGAATTGTGGAAGAAGAAAAAGAGATTATGCAGGAGCAATGAAAAAAATCTGATAAATATGAATAAATAATATTTGGCATGAAGTCATTGCACAAAATCAGAAAGTGACAAGGTGGTTGAGTGTCCTGTGCTATATAGTCACCATGAGCCTCAGGGCTTTTGGGCTCCTGAAGCTCTTCATCAGATTCCAGCTCTGAGTAGAGGACATGAGGATGAGTCACTCGCCGCATGACATCATCAGAATGAGATGGGCGCTTCCTGTCCATCTGCAGACTCATATTCATCTCCAGCAGCTCGTCGACCCTCTGCCTCTCCACATCCCTCTCCTACACATACACACATACAGACACGTTTTACATACACATACCCATACAAACACACACACACACACACAGCTTCCTCTTCCTACTGAAGCTATTCATTATGGGTGCTACTTATGCATTACTATATTTAACAATTCTATTCAATAAACATCTGATTAAATAGATCAGCAGCACTCTCATACCGCCTCCATGTCCATGAGTTTCTGTCTAAGCAAAAGATTGTCTTTTTCCAGTTCCCGTAGGGCAGAACATCGGGCTCGTGCGTCATCCAGTTGCTCCTCCAGCAGGGCCTTGTTCTCCTGCAGTGAAGCGCAGTACTGCTGCTGCTCCTGTAGGGGACAATGGACAAACTTAATCACACTAGCTACTTGACTGTAGGTCTATATTTTCTTTTGGTCTAAAAAAAATTAGGTTAAGCATTGATTATCCATGAGCCTATTTACTCCATACGAAATAGAATGTGATAAAGATCCACCTGACTTCAGTCCATAACTACCACCATAACTTCAGTCAGTGAGAAAGGTATCAGAATTTGAAATTAATATGTTTCATGGCAGAATGAAATAGTCTCAGAGAGCAGTTGTAACTGTTCCAAAGCAACCTTAACCCTCACAAACTTAAAATGGATACAAGACTACTGTAAGCCACACCACAAATCCTTAGGTCCATCATAATTTACAACATAGGTTACTTAGTAAACTGATGATAATATGAACATAATAGCAAGCTAATGTTAAGCTAAAGCCACTGACAGACTGAGACTTTTACCTCTGTGCTGTTACTTGTATTGTCAGATATGGATGGCTACAGCTATCCATTTAAGTCTCTCCTATTCTGACTGTAATAAATCTCAACAAAAAATCTGAATGATCAAACAGCTATTAAATGAAGTGGGTAAGCCTACTTAATAGTAATGAGACACCAGAAATTCATGGCTGAAACCAGTAAATTCAGGAAAAAACTGAGTAACTTAAATAACTAAATAACTTTTTTGCTTTAATTTATTCTTTTTAAGGAAACCTAATTTTTTTTTTAATTAAAGGTAATGAAAACATATAATTGATAAATACTTTTCATAGTACGTAGATTAAAATAGGCAATCAAATTAATGACTTCAGCACACTGTTAATGTGTTTATGTTTGAGCAGTACGGATAGGGAAGTGCTGAAAAATATGATGTTTTCTGGCATGTGTGGTGCAAATAGGACAGGGGACACAGATGGCTCAGGCCAAATGACTCATAAAAAGCACAGCAAGTTTTGTGTTGGACAGCTGTGCCAACAGTCATTGTATCTCATTACATTTCTTTATCAACATGCAATCATCCCAATTTGTTAATAGTCCCTTGGATGACAAGATCAAGATTATTTTGAAGCCCTGCCTCTTCTAGTGGGCATACTCAACCTTTATGAGCTCTGTTCGACCGTGTTGGTGCCGGGGTGTTTACCTTCAGTTGAGTGCGGTAGAGCTCCATGCTGCGCAGACGATGTGTACAGGTCTTCAGGTCCGTCTGTAGCTGCTCTGCTCTGCTTGCACGCTCACGCAGACAATCCACTTCGTCTCGCAGATTCCGACCGACACGAACCTCTCCCTGCAGTGCTCGGTTCTGAGCCACCACACACAGTGAAAAACATTACAATGGGTTAAGTGGTCAGTGGTAAAGCTGTAATTTCAGGATAGATAGTTAATGACTGGGTGTAGCTATTATACAGTAAGTGTTAACAGGAACTTGTTTTGTGGATGTTCCACTACAGTAAACGTAACTACAAATGGAATGGAAGTTTTACATACTTTAATGAATAAAAATTTTTAATCCTTGAGAAATTGCTGTGCTATAAATCAAATTAAAAAACAATAACAGGATGTGCTGTAATAGGAAAATAGTCACTTACAGCTCTCAGTACATGATTTTTTTTTTTAAAATAAGGTTTTTGTTATTGCAGAGAGCTCACCTCACACTGCAGTTTCTTTAGTTCCACTTCCATAGTTTGTATTTCTCGCTTGTAATCGATTAATTGATCTTCTTTATCCTCCCTGAGAATTTTCCAGGATGTTACTACACAACATTGATTTTTTTTTGCCTGGTACATTAAGCTCATTCTTGTTAGCTCATGAACTCATTCACACACTAACTAAGCATAAAAAACACATTTTATTGCACTCAAAGACCGTAACCGTAATCATACACACTGATACACTCACAGTTCCTGTTTAAGTCTGCGTAGTTTGGCTTTGCTATCTGCCAGTTGGATGGACATTCCCTCGGGAACGTTGTGCCAAGGGCCCGTAGGGGGCGCTGTGGGGGACGTAACTGGCTCACACTGCACACTCAGCTCTGCTATTCTCTGAAAAATCACAGTGAGACAATGATGATTAGTGAGATCAAGGCTGAGTATGCCTATTGTTATTCTAATAATGGGAAACATATCTTTCTCCTTTCTGCAAAACCATGTGGCGTTGTGTTTAGTGCTCAGCAGGCACTAAGTTATATGACAGCTGGCTGCACACACATGAAATACAGTTGTATTTCTTTAAAACAACATAAAAATGCCAGTTTAGTCTCAAACTAATCAGACTGTATTAGCAATCTTTAAAAATTCACCCAAAACGAAAAACAATCATTGCAGAAAGATGAAAGTGACGTTGCTTAGTGAACTTCTGAATGTTGATTGGTTATGACTATTCTCTTCCTAATCCATCCTCTCTGAGTGGGATAATTAAATTGTGTCAGTGACAGATTACACAAATTTAGAGGAATATCCCATCCCTAGTAAATACTTATCACAGTTTAATAAAAATGACCATATCTCTACTGTCTCTGACAGGTATGAAGGCTTTAATGTCAGCCTAAGCAAAGACTATTAGACTTATTTAAGAGTGACTTCCTAGACAGTGTCAAGAACCTATATTACATTGTCAGTCAGTACACTTTTTGTGTAGTCTGTGCCAGACAGTCCATCCCATTGAACATTAAGCTGTGTCTAGGAAAAGGTAGTGTTTTTTTCCTCTCACCTCTAGATGTGTGTCTCTCTGAGCCAGGAGGCTCTGGATTTGCCGAGCCAGGGAGCCAAGCAGGGTCTGTAATTCTAACCTGTCCAGCGCACACACCTCTCCATACTGCAGTGGCAGGACTGTGCTCGGGTCCTGAGTCACCTGCAGCAAATCAAAGTTAATATAAAACATCACTAGCTACAGTCAGTAAGGTATGTGAAGTCAGTGATTTTGGCAGATGTTAGCTGAAGCTATCTGTTTTGAAACAAATATAGCTCCTACAGCCAAGTATCTCTGTAATATGTTAAATCTCTGGACAAAGGTTTTTATGGTGTTTTTTAATATGAAACCCACAAATGAATTCCAGTGAACGCTCAGGCCAAGATTTATGTTTAACATGAGCTTTAAATGTGTGGAGGCCTACCCTTAGTAGTGGGGGGGATCTATTGAAGAAATACATTCACATCATTACATTACAAATCTTCAGAGTGAGTCAACACTAAAATTTTATTATTTACTGTGCAAAATTTTTGGCGATATTTCAGACAAGCAAACAAATGTTTGTATACATTTCCATAACTGGAACATTATTCAGGTTTAAACAGGTTAATACTGCTAATTTCACTGACATATGATATGTTTATCAAACCTGCAAAAATAAATATGGGCTCTAGTAAGATAAAAATCTGTTGTTATGGAAGACTGACCTCCTGTATACAGAGAGCGAGTTCTGCTTGTGTCTCAATGTTGAGTGACTGGATCTGCTGAATGAATGTTTGCTTCGTCTCACACTGGCCACAATAAGCACAAAGATACACACACACACACACACACACACAAACACCAAATTAACTGTGAACACTTTTTAGTATCTATATACAGTATATGTGGATGTTAAAGGCACAACGGAATGTTACCTGAACTGCACATCCCAATAACAGCAGCAGCAACCTTCTTAGCTCCTCTAGAGCACCCTCTGTTGGCCATATACAGAATTTGAATAAGTGTAAAAATAAATAAATAAATAAATACATTTTCATGAACGTGTTTTCATTGAAATATATACTTATGCTGCTTATTACTTACTTATTACTTACTATGCCATACTATTACTTGTTATACTTACTTAATATCAAAAAGCAAACATGTGTCTAGCATTTAGTGAAATCTAAATTTAAAAAATAACCAGGGTCAATAATTACAATACTTGAAAGGTGTTAACTTACCTGTGAGGGGATCTCGGCCCAAAACTGCTACATTGGGAAGAGGCATCAAAACCAACTGCTGAAGATTTTCCTAAAGAAATTATAAGAACAAGACACAGAGAGAAAGCAAAATTGGTGCATCACATTATATCACTCTTTTTTATCAATCATGGTATAAAACACGGGGCTAAATTTGTCAAATTTGTCAAAATGCAACACTATAGCTGAGATGCTATAATAATATTACAGTGCTGGCTCTTTCTTTTAGACTGAGGAAGCATGCTTATCAGATATAGCAAAGAAATATTTAGCACCCAGATATATTTTGTAATTTCTGTCAAGTTACTTAAATATTAATTCTGTCCTGATTCTGTTTTATAGAAAACAATCCGCCATATCAGCAGTGGCATGAGAAAAGAACTACAGCTCCGGTAATCAAGTCTAAAATTAAAACAGCTTAGACCAGCATAAAGAAAATGGCCGGTAAAACCAGATTTGCCACCAATGTTTTGCTTGTCTCTGAGACCAGCTAAATTAGCATTAGCATAACCATCTTGGAACAGCACTGAATTTATAACAAAGTGTTTGTTTTAGAAATTAAAGAATCTAATTTAGCTCCCTGTTTTTGAGCTAAATTAGTGTTGGCCTTTGGTCCACCTACAGTTTACACTTTGGAAAGTCCCTCATGTATGGTAGCATCCACCCAAATACATTTTGGTGATGGCAGTCAAAGAGGTTTTCTGAAATATCCTGAAAACTTTGCTTATGCACAACATGTAGCTAGCACTGGCAGTGAAGGTTGTACTTCCAAGGACGTCATTCCCAGAAACTGCCTATCCACTCTGAGCTAATTTCCAAATTATGGACTCAGCTGTTCTGAAATCTACAAACAGACCCTACTGGATAGACCTAGTAAAGCTTCCAGGTGAAACAGTGGTGTGACAACTTGTGTTGTTGTCTCACAGCTCCAGGGTACCCGGTCTGTTCCTGAGCTCAGGTTATTGCCTATGTGGTGTCTTGCAAATTCTCCCCTTGTCCATTTGGGTTTCCTCAGGGTTCTCCTGTTTCCCCCCACCTCCCAAAAAGAAGCTGGTAGATGCCTACTGGTGTCCCATCCATTGTTCCTGGGATAGGCTTCACCGTGACCAGGTTACTGGAGATGAATGAATGGTAAAGGTTCTCCTTTTTCTTTAATGTTAATTACTCAAAGTTTTGTTTGCTGGCTAATACCTTCAAATTATTTATTTTAAAAAATACTGCCTCTGGTCAGAAATACATATTTAGGTGTGCCTATCGACAACAACAATGCCTAAGTATATACACCAAGCTTGGGAATCTTGATAATTTGGTGACAGTTCTGCTAAGCCTGATCTGTGCAAAAGTATTCGTCTGCAGATACCTAATATTATTTTTATGAAAATGAAACCAAACATTATATTGAGTAACGTTTCCATCACACAATCGGCTGTGCCAACTACAGATTTAAGTAGGACAGACAGACTCCTTCACACCCACCACAACCATTTCACCCCAGCCTCACCAAAACTGAAACTCCACCATCCCCCAACCACATCTGGTTCACCCAATGTTTTACTTCAAACCTGTCCAAAAACATTTTTTTTTTACATCGGGTATCTTCTTTTAAGTAAACAGAATAAAAGGCCACTCCTAAAATCAAGTTTAAACATAGGTGCACTTATCTTTTCATAGAACTAATCTTCTAATCCTGTCGTTCAGAAAATGTGTGCTATCTCCTAAATAATAATCACAAAATGTCTGTGTTAATGTTATTTTAAATGACAACTGCAACAGCATAGCCGAGACTGAGAAGAACGTTTAAAATCATGCTGTCCAATAGAGTCTGATCTTTACTCAATTAAAAACAATGTGCACTTTAATACACCAAAGAATTCTATCAAAGCTGGGTTTCAGTGGTGCTTTCTGGGCCGTGCATCCACTGGCTTTCTAACATTCACAAAACATGTCAATGAACAGTGCCACAGAGCATTTAAATACTCCTTAGATATTCCTCATTTTTCATTTGTTATAATAATTAACTGCATAGTGACTGATGACTAATGCGGCCACATGGTTAAACATTTCATTTAAGGAACCTGTGCTTCACATGTGCTTCCCATGTAGTTTCAAAACTTTTGCCTCTGCAGGATTAACAAATCGACTTTAAATTAAATGTGCTGAACAATTCTTGCAAAAGTGAAAGGGAAGGCAGCAAAAAAGAAGAGAGAGAGAATGAGTGAAAAAATGACTATTTCCTTCAAAAAAAAAAAGTGTGAGATATGTTGCTGTTGCTGTTAGGAAACCTAAAACAAGAAGTGAAACCACTTGCAAAAAAAAAAGCAAGATGACCAGAGTTGTTTCGTGTTGTAAATACATCTTAGAAAAAACTAACCTCTCATCTACTTCAACACGTTAGTGTACACAAATGCGCATGTAACAGCAGGGAAAAATAACAATATATATTTACTTAGTTATTGTAACTGCATTAAATAATTACTGTTACTGACCATTTTCTTATAACTCCTTATTATTCCTTTTAAATCATCCATCCATCCATCCATCTTCTATACCACTTTATCCTGTTCAGGGTCACGGGAAACCTGGAGCCTATTCCAGGGAGCATCGGGCACCAGGCGGGGTACACCCTGGACAGGGTGCCAATCCATCGCAGGGCACACAATCACACACATTCACACACCCATTCATACACTACAGACACTTTGGACATGCCAATCAGCCTACCATGCATGTCTTTGGACTGGGGGAGGAAACCGGAGTACCCGGAGGAAACCCCCGCAGCACGAGGAGAACATGCAAACTCCGCACACACAGGGCCACGGTGGGAATCAAACCCCCAACCCTGGAGGTATGAGGTGAACGCACTAAGCCACCGTGCGCCCCCTTTTAAATCATATTATCCATTAAATCCTATGAATTATTAATTCATAACTAGTTAATAGGAAAAACTATGTAGCTATGAGTATGAGGAATGTAGGTCTGGATCCACAAATTCTTCCTGAGACTTCCTGAGACTTTTATAATCATATTTCTGGCCTACAGTGTGTCCCAAAAGTCTCCATACATAGGGGAAATAATCTCTTTTTAGCAAAATGTCTTTCAAAATTTTTGAAATGGTAGTCATGTAGAGGATATAGATTGTTAAGTTATACATTGATGAAAACATGAGGTAAATCACTTTCACATATATTACACCAAACATGTATTCATACTAAATAACTCAACACAGTCATGATGATCCCAGGTTTACAAATTCAAGTCCTTTTGTACAAGCAGGTGAATCATTATCACAGATAAAGCTTTGTCAAATCTGGTACCTGATAGTAAGACCTGAGGTGCCGGTTGAGGATGGAGAAGTTTTGAACTCGGAGAATTTTGTCATCGCCCACGTTGTAATAGATTTGCTCTACCTTTGGATTAGAATCACTAGGGAATCCAAATTGATACAGGTTAGCGCTAATGACTGATGCAGTGTTACTTTTTATCAGCATTAGTGTGACTGTAGGTCTTACATGATTCTCATGACTTCATTGAGGTAGATTCCATTGGTGAGGCGCAGGTACTCCCTTAGTGCATTATGGGAGTTGGAGTTGACTTCCATGTAGTCCTGGCCCTCATCATCAACCATGTCTCCAAAGAGATGTACCTTAGGGAACGGATTATAATTCATAATTTAAACTCAAATTCAAGTTTTAATGGCCACATACACAACCATACACAGTATGACATGCAGTGACATTTTTTCGTCTGTCCGTGACATTATATTTAATATATATTATATTTAAAATATTTAAAAATATGATATAAGGGATACAAAGATTGGTGTCAGAAACAGTATGACTGCATTTTGAATAAGGTGCAGATATATACAGTTGTTTGTGTACTATACTCTGTGCAACATCAGGTTGAGGTAGTGGGTGTTGTGCAAACAAGTCCAAGCTCTAGTCCAACGTGTTGTCCTGGTTCAGGGTCCGAATGGCATTTGGGAAGAAGCTCCTCATTATTCTCTCTGTGTTGGCTTTCAGTGAGAGGAAGTACTTCCCTGACCGCAACTGAGAGAATAGTCCGTTGTTCAGATGGCTGAGGTCCTTCACTATCTTCCTTGCCTTGGTCCAGCACCGCTTGCTTTAGATAGACTGCAGGTCAGGGGGCTCAGTTCAGATGGTAGGCTCAGCTGATCGCATCACCCAACCCGAGCCACCTACCCTTCTTGGTGCTGTTCCAAACCCGGCTGTGATGATTCCCTTCAGGATGCTCTCAATGGTGCAGGTGTAAAAGTTCATTAGCGTCTTAAAGGGCAGTTTAAAGACCCTTAAGCGTCTAAGGTGGTAAAAACGCTGATGGGCCTTCTTCACCAGGGTGTTAATGTGACAGGACCATGACAGGTCCTGCGGTATCAGAAACTGTCCCCTCTCTCCACTGGGGCCCCGCTGATTTTAATTTATTAAATTAATTCTTAACACATTTATTATTAGCCAACTTTTTATGTATTTTTAAGGCATATTCATGGCTTTTAGATTAGTTTAGTTCAGATTTAGTCATATGAAGGCATACAGTCACCTACTTTACTGATTTCTATTATACTACTATATAACTACTTAATAAATTAAGGGGGGGGCGGTTTACAGGTTCTTTGCATATAAAGGTAATTGATAATAAGGTAAGACTCAACAACACCCAAAAACATGAGGAACAAATCATGAGCACATAAAATCTAGTTATAAACATATATACATTTAAAGGACGCTTCACTTAATTACATTAAAATTAGTTTTAAAACTTGTATTTAAAAAAAAAAAAAAAAAAAAAAAGTATATATAAAAAAAGTAAAGCGTAACTTACCCATGTAACAAGTGCGCTTCCCATAAACTCTTCTAACGTTTCCGTGAAGTTAACGTCCATCTTGTTTATCTCACCAGGTGACTGATTGTTCCAAGAATCCTTCATATGCTTTACAGATCATTTCAATTTAAACCGCTATCCATGAGGATTTTAACCAAAATTATACTGAATACTTTTCTGCCTAGTGATAAAACCGTTAGCTCATTTTCCCCCCTGCCACTGCCCTTCTGCTTTTCTGTCACGTTAGTGACACATTGTGTAACCACCCCGGAATCAGCAAGTGCTCTATTACACCACGAGCACTGCGGTTCCTCTCCTGAACACTCTCTGTCTGTAGAACAACAGAAAACACCGTGTGTGTGTGTGTGTGTGTGTGTGTGAACATTTAAAGGAAAGTTCCACACCAAACATTTAAAGGAAAGTTGCACACCCTCAAAACACATAGGTACTTTTCATGTCACTAGGTGGAAAAATCGGCGAATGTCTTAACATTTCACTCCTCGTCACTGCACAGTCAGGAGGATAGTATTCTCACAGTGAGAAGTCTTGACCAGCTTTACTCGACAGCGCCATCGTGAAGTCTTGACCAGCTTTACTCGACAGCTCCATCGTGTGGAAAAATAGGGTACAGTGCCCTGTTAAATGTGAAGGAAAATGTGTTCATATTGGAAGTGGCTTAGTGGTTAGCACACCTGCCTTGCATCTTGGGATTCGGTTGGTGGTTCGAATCTCGCCTCCACCCTGTGTGCACAGTGCATGACTTAGGGGCTTCCTCTGGGTACTCTGGTACCTCCCCCAGTCCAAAGAGTTGTAGGCTGATTTGCATATCCAAACTGTCTGTAGTGTGGGAATGTGTGTGTGATTGTGCACTGCAATGGGATGGCACCCCATCTAGGGTGTCTCCTGCCTTGTACCCCGAGTTCCCTGGGATAGGTTCCAGGCTCTCTTGTGACCTTGTGTAGGATAAGCAGCATGGAAAATGGATGGATGGATTTTCATATTTAAATATTTGTTGTTTGCTTAGTGACTCGTGCTAATTTGTTGGTTGGTGCTGGATTTTCATTATTCCTGTGAGAAGTTAGCAGTTGTGCATGTGCTGCTCTGACGTCACACAGGTACATTGCGAGTACAGTTAGTGGTGTTTAATAGGAGGATTAGGGGCTCCTAACAGTAAGAGCTCCTTTTGTCAATCACCATTTTCATGTGTTCATAAGTTCATACTAATGAGAAAGCCATTGTAGAAGTACACTGTGGAGACTCAAAGTTCCACAATGCAGAATAACTATGTATACAACACTGAGCTGAGATATAGCATGATAACATTGATGGTGGCATTAATATGAAAGTTGAAGCTTTGGATCTGATCTGAAGAGATGAGGAGATGAGCGAGCTGAAGAAAACTAAAGGGCCAAAAATGCTGCTGCATCAGTTGCTTTAAGCAGAGATGAACCACAGACTAAAGCCAACACAGACGTAGTGGAGACACAAAACATTGCTCTCAGAGTTTCAGAGTGAAATGTAGCTATATGGTGCAGTTGCTATTTACAATAAAATTTAGATGACTAAATCCCATTAGTGCTTTAAAACAAAAATGTCAACTTAGAATGTAATCATAAAATTAATAATATATTTTTTCATTAGTCAGGACATGTGACTAGGCCTCCATATCAGCCTGGCATGCCAAGCCTTTATATTAGTTTCTACTGGCCTATAAACATGTGCGCAGGGTTTGCATGTTCTCCCCGTGCTTCGGGGTTTCCTCCGGTCCAAAGACATGCGTTGTAGGCTGATTGGCATTTCCAAATCATCTGTAGTATGTGAATGGGTGTGTGAGTGTGTATGTGTGATTGTGCCCTGCGAAAGGTTGGCACCCCATCCAGGGTGTCCCCCGCTTTGTGCCACGAGTTCCCTGGGATAGGCTCCAGGCTCCCCGTGACCCTGTGTAGGATAAGCGGTACAGATGGTACCGTGGATGGATGGATGGATGGCCTAAAATCCTCTCTCTCTCCCTCTCCCTCTCTCTCTCTCTTTAGGTCTCTAAAGAGGAGGCAATCACTAAGAGGATTCAAAATCCATTACATAATAAAGTAACATTGACAGAGTCAATTAGTGCTCAACAAACTGAACATTTACCTCATTTGCCCAACTTTTATATCCAAAGCAACTTGCTACTGCTGGGTCCTTGCTGAAGAAGCCAGCAGTGGCAGCTTGATGAGGCTAGGATTTTAACTCATGGCCATTTGATCAGTAACACAATGCCTTCACCTCTGAGCTACCACTGCTACCTACCACTGAACCAGAAGAATGTCAGCCATGTCAAAACCTTCTGAGGAGGAAACATGGTTGTGAGCATTTATAACTAGTAGCATATTCAAATTTCATTCTGTTTCATATACTGAAAAAAACAACAACCAAATAGTAGCACAAAGCAGATACAAACTCATGTATTTATTTGTCTCATGCATCTTTTGCATTTGCTCTATACTGATAACTTTACAGCCATGCATAAAGCAGAAACAATGGTCTACAAACAGCATGCAATATAGTTTCCTTTAAGTTCCACAGTTATGTGAATTTTTAAAGTAATTGTAAAATTAGAACGAGAACAGAAGAATATTGTCAGGGTTTAAAGTTGCTAATGGTCTAAATTGATCATATAATTTCAACACTGTAATGGTAAATGGATGATAAAGATATAGTGTAGGAGAAGGTTGTGTTTAGGTTTTTCTCCTTCTCTGGATTATGTATTAATATTAAAGAGAAATCATAAATTCTTTCCATTGATTAATCCACAGGTCACTTCATTTAGCTGGAGGCCGTGTCTGCTTTCTCTGCTGACGCTGCTGCCTCTAGATCGGCTGCTGGAGGAGCGGCCTCCACCTGAGCCTGCTGAAACAACTTCATCACCTTATTTTTCAACTCTTTGGCTGTCTCCTTTACACCTTTCTCCAGGATATAACCTTCCGTCTCGATCTCCACATTCTCCTGGCCTTCCACGGCTTCCATGGAGGTCTGCAGGTAGCGCAGGCCAATTAACACAGTCATCTAGAGGGGACAGACACAAAGTGCAACTCACTGAGTACATGTACTTTTTGAAAAGAGTTGTAATGTGATTTTTTTAAATGATACATTTACATTGTTTTACTAGAACTATCATTACAGAATCAATGCAACAGTTTGCATCCCCTTGGTTTCAGGATGAAAAAAATAAATTTATACAGTGCCCTCCACTAATATTGGCACCCTTGGTAAATATGAGCAAAAAAGGCTGTGAAAAATTGTCTTTATTATTTAAACTTTTTATGTTTTGTTACAAATATTCACAAAAAATACTCTGCTCTCATGGATATCAAACAATTGCAAACAAAACACAGGTTTATATAAAAAAGTATTTGTTACGTAACTCTAACTGTAGCTCGAGAACAGAACATCAACATGGAAGTGCCTCAGTTGTGAACTGATTATGTATGGATGCCATGCATGTATTTGAGGTGACAACTGCCCTTAGATCTCTATTATAAGTACATTTAAAATAAACAGATTTTCCTTTCTTGGCTCATTACAGAGAAATGGTGAAATTCTTATCCATGATAGACACATATATGCGACAGATGTGGTGAATAGTAACTAGGTTTATAAAAAATAATAGTGTATTCCTATAAACATAATCTTTATCCACTGTACCTGAACTAGAAATACAGAAAGTACTCCAGGCCCAATCGTGTTCATCAGACCCATATAGTAGTTAACCAGAGCCTGACGGCAGCCACGGTTATACAGATTCAGCTCCTCACTCTGGTACTCGTAGTTGTGATGGGCTGTGTTGTCTAAAAGGTGGTACTGGATGCAGGGTCTGGGGGAAGCTGGGTTACAGCAGCTGAAAGGGACTCCGTCCACTAGGTAACGGCCATCCACATTACTCTTTACGCGGCTAGACAAGGGACAAAGCACCACAGGAAACAAAATAAGGAGTTTGCTCAGATATGAGCATAATCTATTTTTTTTTCTCTCAGTCTTCTACTATATGTTGATTAATTGAAAATGAAAGTGTGGAAATTTAAAACAACTCATTTGTATTACTACAAAGATAAAGCAGATTGTTTTTGGGTCACTGGGTGTTCAAGGTCATTTGCCTGGATCACTCATAAGGTTCAGTATACACATGTGATTGATTTGTAATGATCAATGCAAATCAACCGTGTTGAGACATGTGATCTGCAGTTTCCAACCATTCATTAATTTAAAAGTAAGAGTGTAGGACTTGTAAGAAACACAGAAAGCAAATTCACACCACATGGTGCTAATTTCATTTTCACACCTCAACTCTTCTTCTTTAAAAATGTGCTAAGAGGAAGGATGAAGAAGTCTGTATTTGCTCTGCATATTACTCACTCTTTCACTTCCTTAGAGGTGAAGTCCAGGTAGCGGTTGTTGACCCACTGCACTTCAAACCAGTCCCTGTAGTTGGTGTTCCCACAGCACTGGAACTCTATCTGCAGTTGGTCAATGGTCTCCTTCTGGAAGCACCGGCCTGGTGTGTCTGTGTCCTGTGTGATGGATTACAACTGCACACTTGCAGCTTGTGCACAATGAACATGAAACATAGCCTAGTCTTGAACTAAAAAATACAGTTAACAGAGATTGTTCGTCTAGAACTTAATCAGTACATGAAACTAATATGTAGATCATGAAATCCTTTAATTGCTATTGAGTGCTTAATATCAGTTCCTTTATGATGTTCATTTGTAAAAAAATTTAATGGTTGATCTCACTCTCTTTAGCTCACTGTTCGAGTGCATCCTCGTTATTAGCTGTCATCTTACATCACAGCACACTGAAATGGCCATTACCCCTTAAACTTGTGTAAATGGTTTTTAGTCAGAATACATCCACACTTGGACAATAACCTGGACACATTCTTGGCATTAGTCTGGGGAGTAGCATTTAAGACCTATCCTATGTCAACATAGTATGATACAATGATGATTATTACCATTTAACCAATACCATGACAGAGTGATGGTTTACGTAAGTGATGTACTCACTATGAGTAAAAAAAAAGTGCAAGTGCATCGTATCCATGTGCAAGTGCATTCTTTCACCTTATAGAAACGAATGCCGTTCTTCAAGCCCACTTTGAGAGATTCCTCCAGGCTGTGCTGCAGGGCGTAGCTCAATATCATACCAACCAGCAGCAGAGATGTAAAGAAGAGAGAGATGCTGAAGAAGGGAGTGAGGATGTTTTTCCAGCGTGGAAACCGTGAAGCATCCAATGAGTCCTGACACACTTTACCAGCGCAGATGTTGATGCCCACAGATGTCAGCCCCACCACTATGAGCAGATTGGGCACGATATGGATGTCACTGTTATACATCACCTAGGATGTTAGGTGAGAAAGAAAGGTACAATAAATAATGTAGATTTAGCAGATCTGGAAACCTACCAATAATACAGTGGATTTGACACCTAAAAATCATAAGCACGGTGTGAAATAAAATTAGTATAATTAATTAATCAGACATTAATCACTGTCTCTCTCAAGATGCATTTTTAAGCTAAATATCAGAAGATATCACAATTTTGGACTACAAGATAAAATTTTATACAGAAAGTTTACAGCACTACTATGAACAGTCTGGAATACATTATTTCTATTCAAGAAATATTGGTAATATTAGGTTTTAGTAAGAAAGGTCAAATCAATTTAAAATGAACAGGGCTAGGTCAGTATCATGGCCGCCAATGCATTGGTGTATTTTACATTGGTGAGGTTGACAGAGGTTTTGATTTCTTGTTCCATGCTATTATAAGCAAGATCCTGCTAGGGATCCTTATAATAAATATGAGGAATTATGAGTATGCAATTTGTCCAATCCCCAAGTTCATCCTGCCAACATAATCAAACCCTTCCCCCACAAACCTGGTTGCTATGCTATGTAAGGAACAAACATGATGTGACATGCTGTTATAAAATAATCAACGATGCAAAGCAGAGTTACTGTTACCATGCTGAAATTGATTATTCTTTAATCATTATTCTTCAATGATTTTATTCCTCTCATCCCACAGTAATTTGCCAGCAATTACAATTTATCCACCCAACCATTCATTTTCCATACTGCTTATCCTACACAGGGTTGTGGGGAGCCTGTAGCCTATCCCAGGAGACTAGGGGCACAAGGTGGGGGACACCCAGGATGCACACCCATTCATACACTACAGACAATTTGGAAATGCCAGTCAGCCTACAACACATGTCTTTGGACTGGGGAGGAAACCAGAGTACCAAGAGGAAACCCCCGAAGCACAGGGAGAACATGCAAACTCCGTACACACAGGGCAGAGGTGGAATTCGAACCCCCAACCCCGGCCGTGTTGGACAACACATCATTCATTTTTAACAGTTAAGCTACACTTAATGTTGCGCAACAACGTGTGAGACAAGTTAGTTCCTGTTATTCTCTTGGCAGCCTTTTTTCTCTCTCTCTTGACATTAATAAGACAAAAAATTAATAAAACTTGTCATTTTACCAAGAAAATAAAAAGACCTGAAGACTTTCCCATGGGGGAAACTTACTAACCATTACAAAGCAAAGACACCTGAAAGTCCTTCCATAAATGACTGTCAAATATCTGTTTCACTACAGAAAACCTCACCATATCCATGACAATACATTTTCTTTGTTAAACGATAACACATTTTTTACAATCTGTTTATTATTATGCTTAGATTATGTGGTGTATCTGCTATACATGTCGTACTCTATTAGACTCAGTGCATTAATACAAAACTTTGCTTTAAATTAAAGCTGGAACTACTGCAGCAGCTGCTTTTATATAAAATTAATGTACATCTTCTGACCAATCAGATCAGAGAACAGTATTTGAATTAAGCCCTGATATAATTGGGTGTATTGAACTACTCTATTGCCTGAAATGGCACCACATCTCTATCAGTTCTCACTTCAAGTTTAGACATACTGATTGTTGTACTGAGTTTGGTTGGAAATTTATTCCCCAACCTGCTGTAATGTACTACACAAAAACAAGAACAACCTGCCTCTGGTTTAATAAAAATGCTGACTAAAAAGATGGGGATGACTGTTGTTTAATCTCAGTAATTTATGCACAACAAGTCAAAATTGCAATAAGTAAGCAAGGATGATCTAAACTTGCCATGTATCCTTGAACAGTCTTAGCTATGAGCTCTGTGACTCAAGAATTTTATCCTATACTGCTGCAAAGAGCTTACGAAGCTACATTAGAGAATCTAAACACTATTTCCAGGAAACGTGGTCTTTTTTTTTTTATTTTAAAAGTAAATTATTTTTATATTGCTAGAACATGAAAGACTCATTTAAAATGTAAAACGTACACCTTCAGAAAACAATAAATTTTAAACCTTTTAAAATATTAAGTCATTTTACATATCTTGCCCTAGGATGCATTTGACTAGTGAGAAAAAATATTCTATAACAGAAATCTACATTAATAAAACACAGCTAACATGGACGTATTAATATTCGGCACATTTTAATAAAAGCTTAGTACCTCGGCCCTGCGGATAAGCTCAGTCTTGAGGAAGACTCCCAAGGCAAAGGTGGTGGCTCCAGAGACCATGGCGACCCATGACAGTAGCCACACACCCTGGGCCAAACGTACCCTCTTCTGGAAGGGAAACTTGATCTTGAGAAGTGCCATGCTAGAAAGAAGAAGGAGAGGAGGGAAATAGGGATGAGTTGGAGGAAGTGAGACAAATAAATGCAAACTCTTAGTTAAAATTGTCCTCTGAAATTATTGTAATTAAATTACAAATATCGAGGCTACTCCAGGGAAGATGGGAGAGAAGTCAAGATTGACAGTTTAGGGCTTTGAAGAATAAATATCTGCCCCAGTGGCTGATTCAAGGGTAATCCTTAAATCTACTGTAAGTAAAAAAAAAAGTTATGTATAATAGGTCCAATTCAAAGGAATTATTCCTTTTTTGCTAATTGTTTTTGTAAACGTTTATTAATCCATTAATCCAAGCTTTGTTGTAAAAATAAATTAATTAATAAATCAGAAGCTTCACTCAGCTACTTCATTTCTTTTAGAATATGCAGAAGATTTATGATTACCTTCAAAGATTGTTTTGCGTCCTTCACTTGGGACTGAAAACAGCACACTTTCTACAGTTCTGCAGCCATTTTGACAAGGACTCTGGAATATAATATAAAGTATTATGCCTTGGGTGTCATAATCTCATCTGTTCAGAGCTGATCCTATTAAACTAACCAATAAGAATAGCCAATAGCAATTCAGACACTTGTCCTCTGAACAAACCTGCCCTTGACCTGCAAAGACAAAGAGAAGAAGGGAGAGATAAACAAGGTACATTTTGGATAGGAGGTATTCTTGTGTGAGGTAATAAAGGACGAGAAGTAGAATTGATGAAAGGGGAGACTGGAACAATGAGGGAGAAAGTAGGAAGAAAGTTGTCTGTGTGTAAGAGAGACAGATTATGCTTCAACAGGTTTTTGTACAGATCTTTAGTGCTGTATTTCCATCGAATGTGAGTACAAGAGAAGCTGAATTCTATAATATGAATAACCACAGCTATGCATGCTAAAATCTCAGCCACGGAATAAGAATTTAGAATTATATATATATATATATGTATATATATGTATGT
>JANDJT010000217.1:15771017-15802559 GCA_024331685.1 Stegophilus panzeri
ATCTGCATCTCTGTGTCCTTATGTAAGTTTTTTGTAAGTGTCAGGATTTGGTGTAAAAGAGAAACAGGATCCAAAATATAAAGGAACGCAAAATTGAAAAATGAAACCACTAAAACAAAAGGTGAGGTGACATCTGAAATCCAAGGGTTGTGAAAATAAAAGGTCACAGGATTACCAAGCTTCTAACTCCATTTGCCCACTCAGGGAGTGGTTGACATTAATACTGCACTGTTGATGGGTTAGTGCAGCCCCCAAAGTGGCCCAGCTGCATTACTGGAAAGATTAAGGTTGATGGGCACTAAAGCACATCCAAATCAAGTTGTTTAATTCTAGCTCTAAGGGGGTTTGGCCATCCTGACTCAGAAGTACTTGTGGAAAATACAAATTAAATGAAAAATAAATTGAACACTTTTACCGATGCATACATTCAAGTTTCTAGAGCTAGTTGTCTCTTTTGATGACTCTCAAGTAAGTCCAAAGTCTTTGTGTTGACCTGGATTTAAAAACCTGACCATTTCTTCTTATGTGATCAATGTTCCTCTCTACTGAAGCCATTCAGATTCTCATTTAGTCTACTGTAACTTATGGCTGGACTACTGAAACTCTTCTGCCAGCTCCTACTTTGTCCACTTAAATCTTGCAGCTCATTCAAGATGTGGCTGCTCACCTGGTGTTTAACCAACTCCAATACAGCCATCTCATCCCTCTGTTGCATTATATGTCTTAGCAGCAGCACACATTTATTTTGAAACATTACTGTAAGTTTCATGACAATATAGCACTATAATCAAATGGGCGTCGCAGTGGAACTATTTTTTTTGCAATAGGGCGGAAGGGTTTTCCTTGTCACAAACCGAGTAACGATAGTATATAAACAAGGGCGAACCAGGTTTCAACCCACATTTGGACGGTGCGATTGTGCTTTTGTTGCTGTTTGGAACGGGTCTGGTCTGACTTTTCTTTGTATTTGCGTTTGATTTTACTTTGTAGGTTTGATTTTGTTCTTTTATTTTCCACATTTGTAGTTGGGCAGTTTATGAAGGTGCTTTATTTCGGCGAAACGATACCCAAGTTAACGGTTGTTTGTTTTTGTAACAGTTCTTGATTAATCTTCAAACGTAGTTTTAACTTTATTTTACTGTGTTTTTATATATTTATATATATATATATATTAGTTGACTGTTGATAATTTGGTGAGCGCACTAACTGAACCGATTTTTTTTTTTTTTTTTTTTTTTTTCATTTTTAAACAAAACGGTATTTTTATTATGGACAAGAAAACTAAGTCAGTAAACAGAATTGTCTATGTAAAAATTATGATATGGCGGGGATTACGTAAGGTTATATGGACAAGAAAATACGAGACCAAACTGCGCAGCCAGCGAGTTTGTGGCGTAGACAAAATGGCGCCGCTGCTAAACAACAAAATGGCCGCCGTTACAGACGACCTATTTTTAACGCAATCTGTTTGTTTGTTGAGAAACTAACAACGATGTTCTTTACTCTCTTTCTACGAACCATTCGTATAGGCTGTTGACGTTACTTAATGACTTCAGTTTCTGTTAAAGCCGGGGGCATTTTATGCAGTTTGCTAACGTGAGCTTAATTACGCTTAACTCGCAAATTGAAGTGAATCTCTTTATTTTTCGGTTTTTCTTTTGGTGTTTTTTTTTTTTTTTACGTAACCAATCTGCCATACGTTTTCAACCGGCATTCTATTGAGTTTGTCCAAAAAAAGACCGCTTATCGAGTTATGTCTGAAATCCTGAGGGGTTTTTTTTTTGTTTTTGTTTTTTTTTTTTTTTGTGGAAGAATGGACTGAGTTTAAGCTAAGGACTTAGGCAATTAGCTGTAACCACGGAAAGAAGATCTCTGGCTCAGAGGGAGAAGTGAAGATCAGGAGAGCTCAGGCCAGGTTGGAGAAGAGGCGAGCAGGGAAGTGAAGAGGGGCAAGGCGGTGGTCCAGAGAGGAAAAGAGGTCGAGACAGAGTAGCGACAGCACCACAGGTGGCCACAAGAGGGAGCACAGCCGATCTAGACCAGACGAAGCCAAAGACGGCAGATGGGAGGGAGAGGGATGTGCATGGGCCATCTACATTGCATATTAATGTTATTAGAAGAGGGCGTTTGGTTTGTATAATGGGTATAGGTATCTGTACAATTTTTAAAATAAAAATTCCCTTTAGGTTTTTGTAGAATGCACTTGCTCGCGAAGCTCTGTTCTTTCTTTTCAGACGTGGTGTTTGAGTGTGTGAAATTCACCATCAATGTGTGAGCCAACCTGTTGTTGATCGAGTCTGGTTTCTGCCGAGATGAGTGCCTGTAATCAACGATGCACCTGTGCTCCATTTCGATGTAGTCTTCCTGGAGAAAGGCGTCTGTTTTGTCCTACTTGCAATCCAATAGGTCTGACCCAAGGTCCAAGCTACATGAAGGGTTGTTCGGAGTTGAAGTTCCTCTGCGTCGCTACACTACTACACCATCTACTACACTACCTTCCGCTACTCCAGTCACATCCATGTCCTTCGTGTATTCGGTGCTGAGGCCATTGTGTATCGTTCGCTGGTAAACTTGACCTCCAAGTTTATGCATGGTGTTTTAAAAACAAACCTTGAGAGCGCGTTTGATTTTAAAGGGAGTAACTATTCCCTTGTAGAACTCTGATGTAGACTTTGCAAATGCAGTCTATAGGCATTTATTGTAGTATTAACATTTGAACTGCGTCTTTTGAGGGAAATGGGGAGGGGCAACTGCGTTTCAGTTTTTTCTTCCACAGGCCCAATCTCTTAAAGCAATAGCACCCAAGGCCTCCCTTGCTGTAGTGCACCCAGTGTTCTAATCTTGTATGCAAGTGAATCGTCTGCTTTGGTTGGATTTAGAAAGGTACCATACATTGGCTCTTATTTTTTTGTCCTTTTTTTTTCTTTTTTTGTTATACTCCGTATCAGACAATTCTGTGCATTTCCTTGTATTTACATATTTGGGATGTAATTGTGTGTGTGTGTGGGGGGGGGGGGTGTGTTAACTGAAATCTCTTCCTAGCCTTTGCAGCTTTTCAGAGTGGCTTAGTTAGAGAACTGTGAATAACACTGTATGGGAAGGAACCTGCAGTCTGGATGTGACCCTTCAAGGCATGGGATGAAGGAAGGAACCCACAGGCATCAAAGAAATACAAGTTGTATCGTAAGGTGGCAAGTTATCAGGATTGTGTTGAATGTGTACCCATTCAGTTCATGGATATTGAGTCGTGGGGTGACGGGGCCGGGGACTGCTTAATTGTGACTTTTGCAGATTTAGTGACCCAGCCCCTCAAAACCAGTGGTTCAGCTGTGAACTATCCCCCCCTTGTAAGGAGCAAAGCTGCTGAATACAGGCTTCACATGGTTTTTACCTGTTCAAACGGCAAGTAACTGGTATTTCTGTAAATAAATTTTCACTTGCATTAGTGATTTAAGTGTCATTGTTTGGGTTGTTTAAATGGGTGGGGTTGGTTGTAGGCTCTTCTCCCCTATCCTTTTTTTTTTAGTGTGCCGTGTCCAAGTGCTTTCATGCTCAAGATCTCCTGATGATCACACTCTAACACATTGTGTATCAAGGTTTGCTTTTGCATTTGTCAGCCTCGTTTGCCCTTGCAAAGTCTCAGTGTGGCTCATACACTTAACATTCATTGTACTTGGTAATTGTCAGTTTCTTGTGAATGCTTGAATTCTGTAAATTACACATTCTTGGTTAATAAATTCGTAGTGTTGTGATTGGAAAAAACTGGTATGTATTTTTCTTGGTGTTTTTTTTGGGGGGGGCTTGTCTTGGGTATTTCTTGTGCTTTTTCAGGTGTGAATGTTGAGCTTGGCGCATTAGAACACAGGATGATCCCAGGGCTTGATGGCAACTCTTTTCAAGGTGGAAAGGAAGATAGCAAATGTCCAGTCCTACTGCTTTATGGGAAGTCCATGTGAAAAGGCAAAAATGTACAAATTCAGTTTACTGAATTTTTGCTTGATGTAAAATTGCTCAAAATGGTTACATGAATACTTGTTGGATATGGCCTAGCTTCCTTTCAAAGGAACTGGCACAATACTGGTTATGTTTTACAAGCACTTCAAAAATATTTTGAATGCTCTGAGGGATGGGCATGGGGGTTGGTTTTTTTTTTTTGTTTGTTTTTGGTTTTTTTTGCCTTTTGGTCTTTCAGAATCGTAAAGCCCTTGAAGAATGCCATCTATCCAGGAAATAGCATGTCCAGGATTCATCCGCTCCCTTGATTTCCAACAGGCAGGACAACTATAACTACTGAGGCAAAATTTCATTAAATTACTCGGCCACTGCACCTGTGCAACTGTGCAGGTGTTGATCTACTTATTGCTTTGCAAATGTAGAGCAAATGACTTTCAGCTGTTGTGCAACTGCATTGCAGACTCCCAAATTTACAGTGGCTGGGTTGAGCTGTGCAACTGTACAGTTTTGAATTGATCAGCATATGTACTTACCTAGTGTATGAGAATCTAAGTGTGGGCTTTGGAAGGGGGGCTCTCTACTTCTGTTTCTTCTGCAGAAATCTTACCAGTTGTCCAACACAAACTAGATGCAGGGTCATGTGGAGCGTGTAGAAACCAGGTGTCTGCTAACTTAAACTTTTCTTAAAATGGCTAACTTGAATAACACTCATGCTTAAGTATATTCTTTGTTTAAGCCTTTTATGGTGACCTATATTGCTTGGCACTTTTTGGTTTTGTATTGCAATCAGTGTGGTGGAAATGTGTGTATGTGTAGAAGCCTCTTTGTTCCAGATCACTCGTCTGTCAACTTGATTCATAACTGCATCTGAATGCCTAGCCGTCTGTGGGAGCTGTCTGTGATCAATGAGTGTCCTCACTGAATGGCGATCCTACCTCCTGTCCGCTTGAGAGCTTAGTCCAAACCTCTGAAGGCCTCCATCAACATTCTCTGCGTGCTGTCTGTGTGTGCGCGTGTGTCTTCCTCTTCTGTTTCCCCTCCATTCTCTCAGGTTAATTTTGCTATGGGGGGAGGGCAAAATTTGTCTTGAGTGTGCCGCCTTGGACAGCCCTAACTTTGATGGAGCACTGGGATATCCAGTCACTCTCTGATCAACTTGAGGCTTGTCTTGCTGCTATTTGAGCATCACTCTGCTGCTACCTGATAACAGAGTTAAGTAAACATGGTTCTCATTTTAATGGGTACGTGTATCCTTAAATTGTAACTGCATGCACACTAGCTTTGCACTACATAAACACAACTTCAAAATTAAATTAATGTTGAAGGTGGCTTATCTGAAAGTGTAGCTGGTTGGGGGAGGGAGGGGGGGGGGGGGGGGGGGGGGGGGGGGCAACTATTCTTCTCTTGTTTTTGCAGATGCACTCTTGGCACTACTAATTTTGCAACTGTCCTGTTACATTGAGTGGATGGATGAGTGTGGTCTTGAATTCAAACATCCCTACAATCTGGAGTTGTCCCAACTGTCTGCAGAAGTTGTAATGCCTTGTACACTTTGGTTATTAAATGGGTGGATACAACTACATTGGGGGGGGGGGGGGGGATAATCTCTGCCTTCTTTTTTTTCCCCTCTGTTCATTGCAGATCATGATGTTGTGGTGATTGGAACTTGATTATAAGGCTTCACTGGAGAAATTGATAAGTTTGATTAAGCTTTTAAAAGATTGATTCCTTAAAGGCATTTGGGGCTTGTTTGGGAAGGGACAACCTGCAACTTGTGTCTAGTTACAGGAAAAGCAATCAAGCACCGAGTTTCACGTCATACTGTTTCGGCCATGTGTAACTACAGCATCAACCAGGAGGATTGAATCGTGGTAATCACCATTCAATTATAGCATTAGCTGGGGTGTGGGGGGGGCATTTAAACCTGTGTTCTTTTGTCATTTCAGATGTTGACATGGGAATGAACAAGGTGGTTGCCCAAAATGAACAGCCTTTTCTTAATCTTTGTTGGTCAGAAGTCAAGTTTGCTTTCTTTAAAGTGAATTTTTAGAGAACTTGACAAAGTGACTTATTTGCCTTTCATTTCTGTAAATGTAAAGGGGTTATGTGGGGATGGGGAAATCTTCCATCTTCTGTGTAGTTTCAGGCAAAAAGAGAGGCCAGTGAGGAAAGACCTGAATATCATAGAGCAGCAGTTGAGGTTTTTCTTTTCCTGAGGGAACTATCTTGTTCCTTCAGGTTTTGCTTTTCGCCTCGAGGGTGGGGGAAAAAAAAGCAAAAGACTCCGGTGGTGGCACTCCTGGTTTTTCTGGGACGGGGTTCAATTCCCTGCGGTGTCTTTGCTTTTCAAACTGTTGCTCTTAAGCTCACTCTTGTAACTTGAAGAAACAAGTGGGAAGTCAATAGCATAGTTTAAATGCATGATGAAAGTTTTAGTTAGCTTAATGTTAAGGCCAGTTTATAATGCTTCTTTAAAATGTTACCTTATGTGGCTGTATAGTGTTGTCTATCAATGTCCTTATCTCAATACAAGCATCTCAATCAACATTGTCTTCGGTAAATATTCACACCATTGAAGCCTTTAGTGCTTCTTTAATCAGATTGTCTTATTCTGTTAAGTGAACATTTGAAATGACTGGTGTCTTTTAAACTTGACCCTGTGATTGGAAGTGTTGTAGTCTTAAGCATTACCACTTGGAGAAGAAGCTAAACATCAAGATGATGGTCCTGTCATCTGGCTTCGCAATTCTAGTCAACCAATAAAGGCATAATCACGATTTTTGGAAGTGTTTAATGTTGAATAGTGCTCAGATTAAAACGACTCCTCTGCAATGGCCTTTTGAAGACAAGTTTTTGCAAATGTTAGTTCTGGAGTCTTATGTGCTGATGTCTGTGGTAACTGTTGGATTCTAGGGGATCTGGCCACTTGGTGGGTGTACAGGCATTCCTAATATAATTCATGCAATAGTCCAATCAGGCTAGTGCAATGCATAAAATCCTGCAGATAAAGGTCATTGTTCACATCAGAATTGAACAGACTGTCAGTAACTATTATAAGGAAACTATATGGTATGGGAAACTTTAAAATGACTAGAGTATGTGTGTTCCTTGTGCATGCAGGTTTGTCCCACTAACGTGGATCAACAGTAGTTTCCCATCTTGCAGCTGGCAATGCCAAATATCTGAAATTTCTATTCAGAATTTATCATAGTAATCTCTCCTTAAAGATGGTACTGCACTACTGGGACATGCACAAACAGTCTCAGAGACTCAGTTTCTTCCAATAGGACGAGAGACACTGAGGAAAATCCACTCAGTTCTAATGTATAGACTGCTCTACACAGCTGCACTCAACTCTTTCCTTACCTGCCCAAGTTCATACATATACTACTATGCACATAGTCATTAGCCACAGGCACATTCATATAAAATTATCTAGTCTGTCAATGGGGACTTTGCTAATAAGAAGAACTGCTGACCTCAATTGCTGTGCTATTTCGGTCATGTTGTAACATGTTTTGTAGGTTATCTGCAGAACAAACCTTTGCACTTAACTGTATATGGATAAGTATAATGTATTCTAGATAATTAGAAAATATTCCACTCAACAGTTCCAAGTTAATGATGCACATAGGAATGAAACTATTAAATTTATTACATCCTGTTGAGGTGTAAAGGACATAATGGAAAACATTAGGTCAATTTCTAGTGGTGGAAAAATCATTTATTTTCTAGAAATGACAGCATTATTTTGGTACAGTGATCTTGGGTATAAAATCCTCTAAACTTTTCCTGCAGAAGGTTGTGCACACTTCTGTAGCTGATCTTGAAAATGTTTGTATTTCTAGAGTTTTGCATTTCTAACAGTGTAAAGTAGGATGAACTACTGGCATGAAGAAAATTGGAACATTATAACTTATTTATTTTCTGGCCTGATGAGTGAAAATTAACTAGAATTAAGCTTATAAATTGTTAGTCATGTGTTAAAAAAAAAATGCCAAGGGAAATTTTTGTTTTTTTCTGTCTTACAAGCCAATGTTTGATCCTCTTTGAAACATAAAGGTGATGCACTCTATCAAATGACACAATTGACATTTTGTAGTAGGGATGCACTGATACCAGTACTTGGGTGTTGGCCTAATACTGTGCTCAGGTACTTGTAAAACTATCCCAATACCACTTTGACAATGTGCCATAGCCTAACCTCTTGTCAGGTGAGCAGATAGTCGGAAGAGGAGCAATGTCAGCAATTTGGAGATATTTTAAGATAAGTGATAAAAGTAGAGCAGACTGCAAACCATGCTCTGCTAAACTGTCAAGAGGAGGGGTAAAAAAAAAAAAAATAGCTCATTTAACAGAAGCAATTTGATTAAACATCTAAAGAACAAACATAAAGCTGAGTGCAGAGTTTGCTAATGCTAGCAGTGGGAAACGGCAACAACCAACTTTGCAGCAAATGCTGAAGAAGCAAGAGAAAATGTCCAGAGACAACCCATGGGCAGTAAAAATAACAGAAGCTCTTACCCAGTTCATTGCACTTGACCAATCGTCAGTTGTAGATAATACAGGATTTCGTCGTTGTCTTGGTGTACTTGAGCCGAAGTATGAGATTGCCAGCAGGTCACCACATTAGATACCGCATTACCAAAGCTGCATGACTTGGTGAAAAAGCACATCAGGAACCTGTTGTAGAACATTTCGGCCTTCAGCTTCACCACTGATATTTGGACTAGCTGTGTCAGCCCAATGTTTCAAGTTTAACAGCACAGTGGATTTTACTCGCCAGAGAGTTGTTTTACAAGCAACGCAGTTTGGGGATTCGCACACTAGCCAAGCCATAGTGGGTGCATTTGATGACATGCTTCAGATGTGGGGCATTCCGAAAAGTTATGTTCATGTTGTGTTGCGGGACAATGCCAACAACATGATCAAGGCTATGAGTGATGCTGGACTACCTAGCTTGCCATGTGCCATTTACACCCTCCAGCTGGCTGTTAACGAGGGTCTTTTGGCTCAGAAAAGTGTTGCTGATGCAGTGGCAGTCAGATGTAAAATAGTTGGACATTTTAAACATTCCGCCTTAGCCTACTCCCGGCTGGAAGACATTCAGATGCAGCTCAACATGCCTATAAGGAGACTCCAGCAAGACGTGCAGACCCGCTGGAATAGCATGTACTACATGGTACATTCTCTCATCGTGCAGAAGCGGGCTCTGGGAATATTTTGGTCCAAATATGAGCTCCCCAGCAATCTCACCACTCACCAGTGGACATTTCCAGAAAAGACTATTTTCTTTCTCCATTTGAGGAGTTAACCTGAAAAATTAGCTCCTCTGATGCTTTGGCATCAGATGTGATTCCTGCTTTGACTGTGCTTCAGAGACTTTTGACCAAACAGATAAGGACCATTGCATCAAAACAATGAAGGGAACCCTAGCTACAGCAGTCACAAGACGCTTCACTGACACGGAAAAAAACCCACTCTACTGCATTACAACTGTGCTCGATCCAAGGTAAAGTGTGTGTGTGTTTACTGAGCATGTGAGAAAGAGAATGATGAAAACAACTCATTATGACTGAACTAAAACTTTTTACTACTTAACTTTTACATAATCAATTTACTTTAGTGATTTAAAGGCAGTATAAAGGCATTCATTCTGACAACGCTTGTCTGTTACCAGCTAAAATATAATCTTCTCTGATTTAGGTATAAAGACTTTTTTTTTTTTTTTTTTTTTTCTCTCCCTCAAACATCAACACTGCTACAGAGGCTAAAGAGATGGTGATGCAGAAGGTGTCTGGAGGAGAGGCAAACAAGCATGAGGATCTAGGGGAACCACCTGCCAGAAAGCTATGCAAGGCACAGGCCAGCAGCACCCTGGATAGTGTGTTTGATGAGATAGCATATGTGCACACATCATCACTGAGCAGTGCACCAGTGGGTGCTGCCATTTGGTTAGAGACATACCTTGGAGAGACCACAACTTCTCTGGAAGACAAACCACTGCAGTACTGGGGGGTTAACAAAGTGCAGTTTCCCACTCTTGCCCAGATGTCACGCAGATACCTCTCAGCACCATGCAGTAGTGTGGAAAGTGAAAGGCTGTTTACCTCAGTGTCACATTGTAGATGAAAACAGAAACAGGTTCACAGCTGATAATGCAGAGAAGCTCCTTTTCATCAAAAAGAACCTGCCTTGCACTTCTCCAAAAAAGCCTTAGTCCTCACAGACAGCATTAACATTATGACATATCACTGCACTTATTCTATTATGTTGGGTGGTACTGAAATCCACTGAATGTGTTACAGGTTACATTTATGTGAAACAAAAAGTTGAATGTTAAAATGTCAGCAACAGCAAGTTGTATACTTAATTTGTTACAGTCAGAAAGTGAACATCTGATGAAAATAAAACATTGTAAGAACTGTAATGGTATAATTGTGAAGTACTCATATTGGTACTTGGTATCGGCAAGTACCCAAATGTAAGTACTTGTACTTGGTCTGGAAAAAAAGTGGTATCAGTGAATCCCTCTTTTGTAGTTAGCTTCACATTTTAAATTAACAAAAACAAACAGATCAGTCACATGGAAAAAGTAAGTATACCCCTACATTATCACACCTTCAAATCCATAAAATTAGAATCAGGTATTCAAGATTGGGTGCCAGTGATTAGATCCTGCTTAGGGAGTGCAGGTGTTATTTAAACCTCACATCTAGTGTCTGGTGTTCCCTTTGTTATTGAGGAGTGTGGTGTCATTCCAGGATCTAAAGAGTTCAGTAAGGCCTTCAAAAAAAAAAAGGTTGTGAATTCTTATAAGTCTGGCAAGGAATTTTAAAAGATCTCCAAATTATTTGAAGATGTATTATTTGAAATACATCATTCCACTACAAGGAAAATAATTTACGCAGATTTCAAACGACTTCAAATTTGTCCAGGACTGGCCGTCCCTGCAAATTCAACCCAAGAGCAACCGTCTGATGCAAAAAGAAGCCTCCAAGAACCCCAACATTTCATCACAGGATCTGCTAGCAAGTCTGTTGCTGTCAAAGTGCATGCTTCTACAATCAAAGAGATTGCACAAATTTGCCCTGCATGGGAGACATGCCATTGATTCAACTATGAATTTTGCATCATTTCAAAGAGTACTTGAAGATAATTTGATAAATTAAACCGAAAATGGACCTTTCAACAGGATAATGATCCTAAGCACACTAGCAAATCCACCAAGGAATGGCTCAAAAAGAGGAAATGGAGGGTTAAGGAATGGCCTAGTCAAAGCTTGGATTTGAATCCCACTGAAATTATGTGGGGGTTTTGAAATGGGCAGTACATGCAAGAAAACCCTCAAACATCTTGCAACTGAAAGAATATTGTGTGGCAGTGTGGTCAAAAATTCCAGCAAACCAATGTCAGAGACTGACAATTATGTAAAATGCCTACAAGTTATTTCTGCTAAAAGGGGCAATACTAGCTTCTGAGGTCAAGGGTGTATTTACTTTTTCCACAGAAGATCATCACAGCTATTGATATTTATGTTGGATAAATGATTGAAAAAGCTATGTTCAAATATATAAACTATTAATAGGTACTGTTTCAAAGATGATCAAATGTTTGCTTGTCCAAATATGTAAAAGAGAAAAAAAAATAATTTCCATGTGGGTGGACTTTTTTTTTCACATGACTGTATAAGGCTTTCCAGTGGAATTGTTTGATTGAAATAACTTAATGTGAGATGATATAAGGGAGTGTGTAGTCAGCATCAAACAGCTTGAAGTAAGGATAATTATATCCTTTAGCTAGTTTTTTATAAGGCTATTAAATTGTCATGACTAATATATTACATTTATGATGTATACACGATGTACTATTGTTACAAAGTAAGCGTGATAGTCTAAATCATATATGTATGTTTATGAACTAAATTAAGATGTCTCAAATTACCAAACAGGTTACAGCATGGTTCAGGTTAATTGGTCTTTCCAGTGAAATTAAATACACAAAAATTAATCTATGCTTATAGCCCAACAAAACTTTTTAAATTTATTTCAAAGTAGAATGGCACCAAGGAGACAGACAGAGATGAAGAGAGAGTACAAGTAAAACATATAATACAGAGATTTGTATGAATCTACTATTTTCATATTTTTTAAATCCTGATGCAGCTACTGACAGAGCTCAAGTCTATATTACTTACCTTTTAATTGTTTTCTACTGTGAATTGTACTTCATGTTTTCATATAAAATTTTAGAAAACACAAGTTATGAATAATTATTTCTTCTGTTTTTGTGTCTCATACTAAAATTGTTTCAGAAATGAAAACAAAATCAAAGATAAAACAAAGGCAACCTGAAAACACAAAATACAGTCTTTAAATGATGTCATTTATTGAAGGAAAAGAAAAAAAAAAAAAAAGTTATCCAATATCAACTGGGCCTGTGTGAAAATGCATTTGCCCCATAGTTACCAAGTCCCCAAATCTATGAAACTGCATTCATAATACTGTTCAGCTTGACTAGACACAACCAGGCCTTTATTACCGCACACCCTGTTCAATCAAATCAAGGTCTTACCCAGTAATACACTATGCAAAAAGGTAAAGAAATTCCAGAAATGATGAGGAAGGTGATTGAAATGCATCAGTCTGGGAAGGCTTGCAAAGCTATTTCAAAAGTTCTGAGATTCCGAAGGACCACAGTGAGAGCCATTATCCCCAAACGGAAAAATGTGGCACAGTAGTGAACCTTCCCAAGAATGTCCAACCTTCCAAAATTCCTCCAGGAGCACAGCAACTACTCATCCAGCAAGTCATAGAAGAGCCAAGGACAACATCAAAAGGACCTACAGGCCTCTCTTGCATCAATAAAGGTTCATAACTCCACTATCACTGGGCAAAAATGGCATCCATGGAAGTGTGGGTGAGGTGACTCACTGCTAACCCAGAAGTGAAATGTTGGATCAGTCAGTCCATTCCTCAGTACAGAACAGCTTGAACTCTCAGATGTTGGTGAGTTTCCTTACCTTCCACAACATTTCTATTGGATT
Source organism: Stegophilus panzeri (assembly GCA_024331685.1). Classification (NCBI taxonomy): domain Eukaryota; kingdom Metazoa; phylum Chordata; class Actinopteri; order Siluriformes; family Trichomycteridae; genus Stegophilus; species Stegophilus panzeri. The sequence continues at coordinate 15,784,018 of JANDJT010000217.1, forward strand.
AAGGTCAAGACATTTACTTGGCCATTCCAAAACGTTAACTACGTCTTTAACCATTCTTTGGTAGAACAACACGTGTGTTTAAGGTTGTTGACTTGCTGCATGGCCCACTTTCTTTTGAGATTCAGTTCAGACAGATGTCCTGACATTTTCCTTTAGAATTTGCTGGTATAATTCAGAATTCATTGTTGTCTTGACCCAGACGCATCAAAACAGGCACAAAGCATGATACTACACATCTGTTTCACAGATGGGATGCAGTTTTCCTTTCTCATTTAAACCAAAAATTCTATTTTGGCCTCATCCGTCCACAAAACAATTTTCCACTAGCCTTCTGGCTTGTCCATGTGACCTTTAGCAAACTTCAGACAGAGCATTGGCTTTCTCCTTGCAACCCTGCCATACATACCATTCTTGTTCAGTGATCTCCTGATGGTGGACTCATGAACATTAACATAATCCAATCTGAGAGAGGTCTTTAATGACAAAGGGCTCCTTTGTGACCTCGGACTATTACACATCTTGTTCTTTGAGTGACCTTTATTGTTCAACCACACTTGGGGAGGGTTGTCTGTGGATTGGTGGAGTCCAAATTCTTTAGAAATGGTTTTGTAACGGTTTTTGAGCCTTATAAGCATCAACAACTCTTTTTTTTTCCCTGAGGTCCTCAGAAATCTTCTTTATTCACACCATGATACACTTCCACAAACATGGATCAGACGCTGATAAATCCCTGTTCTTTAAATAAAACAAGGTGCTCACTCACACCTAATTGTCATCCCACTGATTGAAAACACCTGACTCTAATTTTACTTTCAAATTAAACTGCCAATCCTATAGAGTCACATACTTTAGCCACTCACAGATATTTAAAATTGGGTCATTTTCCTCAATAAGTAAATGACCAAGTATAATATTTTTGTCTAATTTGTTTAATTGGGTTCTCTCCGTATACTTTTAGGACTTGTATGAAAATCTGATGATGTTTAGGTCATATTATGTACATATATAGAAAGTTCTAAAGGGTTCACAAACTTTCAAGCACCACTGTAAACATGTTCCTTCACAAGTAGATAGACTGTTTAAGGATTTCAGTGTAACATGTGTTCGGATATTTTTGGTTTATTGTGGCAAGAAAGCTTAGACGCCGTAGAAATTGTAAAACAAAATTTAATCTAAATGAATTTTAAACAAGAATCTGAATTCTCCCTGTTTGTATTATTTCCACATTTCCCCTCGTGTTAGTGGTGAGTGGCTCCCTCTTGCGGTGTGATTATGATTTCCTCGTCCCGGTCTTAGACCGCTGCTCTTCTCTGTGTTTAATGCACGTTACACGATTAAAGGATGTGGTCTTTCTTTGCGAGGGATCCAGTTAAAGACTTCAACTATGAAATTTTACTAGACAGTCAAGATAAAACGGGTATATGGACTCTTCATCGTGGTAAACGCAAGGTAATATACTGAGAGCCTATTATTATAACCGCTGTGCTTTTCCTTTGATAACAGGCCGCGATCTGCATCCTCGGGCTAGAGTTATGGAGCTAACCGGTTAGCACTAACAGTAGCACGCGCTACATTGCCAAAAGCAGAAGGTCGAACGACTTGACAGCGTATACTTCTCGTCGGTTTATCGCGTATATATTTGCCGTTTATGTAGAATTTTTTTTGGTTATATGAAAGCGTTTGATACCGAAACTTGACGTGAAACCGTCTTAAAAAATATCTTGTAAACAGCCACGTAGCTCGATTAGTAAACTAGCATCTTCGCCACGTCAGTCTGTCCACTGTGGCAGCAAATCTAGCTGTTAGCTGGATTAGCTAGCTAGCAATAGTAGTGATGCTGTGTGTATGTATATGTATGTGTGTGTGTATACACACACACCCACACACACATATATAAAATCTCCGCAGTGAAAACATCGGAGTGCTTATATGCAGCAGACTTTATCTTAAATATGATCTTGGGTGGTGTTTTTTTTTTTTTTTTTGTGGTTTTTTTAACGCTATCACAAACTGTTAACGCCTGAAGTTGTGAATCCTAGTAGTCTTTGCTAGCCTTTAAAAAATACATACCGGTAGCTGTCCTTAATGATAAATGAATAAATAACAATTAATTCATATATCTCTGTAAAAGTAAATCATATAAGCTGTAAGCTGTTTATTTTTGCCCGTTTTCCTTGGGAGTTTATGGAAAGGAAATTATGCAGTTATTTATTGATGATCAGTACTATGCCATATTAAATGAATACCATGATGTAGTTTGTATTCATTACATTTTACTCATTCATTCATTCATCTTCACTAGCTGCTTTGTCTTGGTCATGGTCACAGCGGCTGCACCATTTAAAAATGTTTTAATTAAGGTTATCATCTGTGTAACTGCTTAGTTATTCAGTCCTCTGATAGGGATACACCATCTGATACTGAGCACCTGAAATAATGAATTGGTAGCAGATTGGATTTAATGTATTTCACAATTTGATCCACTTGTGTATTTTATTCTGCCAAGACATGGGTAGACCGACAAAACGCATATATTGCATGTGAAGAGAGGACCGTCAGAACGTCATACTGTCCTCTCTGAAGTTGTCTATATAGTTGAATTTTGACTTTCTGTGCATTTCCTCTGTAGACGACTGGGGAGCCAGTGTCTGTGTTTTTGTACGAAGTGGCCCAGGGGACAGAGGAGCAGACACAGCTGGCCAAAGCAGCATTCAAGCGCATGAAGACACTGCGGCATCCCAACATCCTGGCTTATGTAGATGGACTGGAGGTGAGGACGCATGGAGGTGGACGGGGAGAACATACAGCAGTGCTGACTCATCCAGCATAATGCAAAGCTCAGACAGTGCAGTCATTGTTCTTCCTGTAATATCATGCTTGCTGTTTGAATTGTGTATTTGATGTAACAATTCAGAAGAAGCAGTGTGGAGCATTTTTACATTTGGTTGCTTGTAGTCAACTCTAGAATTATTGGCAAAAATGAACTTGTAATATGGGGGTGCTATATCATTTTATTTTTAACACCGTGTTTTTAAACATAAAAGTAATGCAATTTTTGTCTGCAAAGTGCTAGTTTCAAAATTACTGGATGCCTGACAATGAGTGTTAAGTGAAACCTTCCCCTGAAGAAAATAAACGTTCTGAAACTCTTCCTATAATGTTGGACAAAGGAACAGCCATGAGCCTCTTCCTGTAATGTCTGACAAACAATGCACTCATACCACTCCTTTGTGTACACCATTTCATACTAGTTTGTTGTTAGGTTTGTATAGCATACAACTCAAGAGGCTGAGATGTGTTCTTGCATCCATATCTGTGTTTACTTTGATCTATGCTTTAGGCAGTTTTTAATCTTGTCCAGGATTTTGAGCTAAAATGTCATGGCACTTTGAAGTGTGCACGATTACCAGCTGCAAAATACAGCGGGATGCATTGTTTGTGTTTAATGTAAGTGTATTCCTTGTCAATAATTTTGCCATGTACATTTTTCAAGGAATGGGTGGTGTGATGCAGCCTGATGCAAACAGTTTTACTGTTACCAACCCATTGTTTATTATTTTCCAATAACAGCATGTCTCGCAGTGGGTTTTCCCTCCCTCTTATACCAAAGTAATTAAAAAGTAAATAGCGTGGACTCTGGAGACTCCTTCCAAAAAATGATAAATAAACGTATCCTGACAGAAAGCTTCACCATATCAACAACTACACTCGTTTGTTTCTTCTGACTAATCAGAATTGAGCATTCAACAGTGCTATAGTGTAAATTCATCCTCTCTTAAAGCAGAAGATTACAGAAATAGGCAGTGAAAATAAATAGTCATGTTTAAGATGTTCTTCGACTCTTGTGTCTGATGGCAGACGGAGAAAAGCTTGTACTTGGTCACAGAGCCGGTGACTCCTCTTGCAGCACATTTGAAAACTCAGGCAGAGAAAGGTGGGTCAGGAGAGCTGGAGATTTCTTGGGGCCTTCATCAGATTGTGGTGAGTAAATGAAACAAACATGTCTGACCTTTCCTGATAGCCACTTGGGCTTCCTATTTCTCTGATTTCTCGTTCTTCTCCAATCAGAAAGCACTTAGTTTTTTGGTGAATGACTGCCATCTCCTGCACAATAACCTTGGGATTTGGGCCGTGTTTGTGGATCGAGCGGGCGAATGGAAGCTAGGAGGGTTGGATCATGTGATCTCAGACCAAGGAGAACCTTCCTCATTACCCCCTGGCAAAGTAGTGAACCCAGACCTGGAGAAGTATGACCCACCAGAAGGCCCCAAAAATACAGGAGAAAAATGGTGAGTGGGATATTGAGAGGGAGAAATGAGCTGACCTGCTTCTTTGAGCCAGCAGAGTTTTCATAGTCTTTTGGAACAGTATTAGGATCTTATCTGTCCATCAAACAAGGCTGCAGTTCTGCTTCGCTCATCAGTCCTTTAACTGGATTGAACTGGTCCAGATTGATGAGAGCTGCATTTTGCATCTTGTGCCACAGGAAATGGAGTCTCCAGTAAACTGTGTCAATATCTGCCTACAGTTTTTTCGCAGCTTTCTCACACCACATGTCCATGATTTTAGTTTATTTATGAGCTGAAGTGGGAATAAACGTGAAAACAGATGTCCAGAAAAGAAGGCCTTTTATAGACAGTACAAGAAAAAGAAAACAATACTTTACAGATCATTTTTCAAATATTTATATATGTTTTTTTCTACTCAGGTCGGGAGATGTGTGGAGGCTGGGTTGTCTAATTTGGGAGGTGTTTAATGGACCTCTGCCTCGTGCCTCATCTCTGCGATCTCTTGGCAAGGTAATTTACCTTGCAAATGACCCCAGAGCAAACCTGATTCAAAACAGATCATTTAAACTGAGTTAGTGATGAATTAAACCTCCTTTGATGCTGATTGTTAGAGAGATCTTTTTCATTATCTGGCAAATGCTGAACACCACCTTATATACTTTAGTCATATTTTCCCCACAGAGATATTTTCCCCACCTGGGAGATCCTGGTCAACAAAAAAATATTTTTAAATCTACCTGAATTACTGAGTTCCTAGTGGTAAAGATGTGCCATAATGTGTGTTGAGACAGTGAAAGGGACATGGTCTGTGCTAGATTTTATCTAGCAGAAACCCAAAGTAAATTTATCAGTGACAGACATGTTTTGAAGAGAGGAGAAAAAAACAGAATTTTCTACCTTCATTGCGATTGTGTATTTGAAGAATTTATGCAAAAAAAGAGTACCTGTTTGTTTTTTCACATGTGCACATTTTCTGTCTGGTAGATCCCAAAGCAGTTAGTGCCACACTATTGTGAGCTGGTAGGAGCAAACCCGAAGGCTCGTCCCAACCCGGCTCGTTTCCTGCAGAACTGTCGTGCTCCTGGAGGCTTTCTGAGCAACAGTTTTGTGGAGAGCAACCTGTTTCTGGAGCAGATCCAGGTAAATCCATACCACTGTGTACATGTTGCATCCTTCCTAATTACTTTACAGCATTAGATTGCTGACTAAGGGTAAAGCCAAGGTGATTTTGGCCTTAACTTAAGGTTATCTTGCTGAGTCATTAATCTTTGATGTTAACATACTGCTGTTTCTTACATATATTTGTTTTTTGTTTTTTAAGTTTGTTTCTTTCACTGACCATACTAAAGATGGGAATTCCCATTGAAAATGTGAATTTTGTTGTGGGCTGCCTTTCGAGTGCTTATTTTAATTTAAAGTATGAATATGTCTGTGTGTTCAGATCAAGGAGCCAGCAGAGAAACAACAGTTTTTCCAGGACTTGAGTGACAATCTCGATTCTTTCCCTGAAGATTTCTGCAAGCATAAAGTCCTGCCTCAGCTCCTCACAGCTTTCGAGTTTGGCAATGCTGGTGCCGTCGTCTTAACACCACTTTTTAAGGTAGTTGTAGATGAGTGTTTATGGTGATTGTGTTCATTCGGGTCTCATTTTGCTTTTGTTTTTTCAATCAGACAAACATTTTTTGGAAAGTTGCAAAATATCATTTATTAATCAGTATTGTAATATTGGCCTTTGCAATACTGAAATCTCAGACAGTTTTTTGTTAGTTTTTTGTGATTGTTGTGGCCAAAAATGCTTGATATTGCAGCGGCTTTTTTCAAAATTTGCAGTTTTTTTTGTTTGTTTGTTGTTTTTGGGGGGTTTTTTTTTCTTTCTTTTTTTCCCTCCCCACGCTGGAAATCTACTTGAATTGTGAAAAACTGTTCAAAACAATTTCGCCAATGAGTTTTGTTAGTAAATGAGACCTTTTAGCTGTAATCGTGTTTGACACATGAGTCGAAGAGGGCTTTGGCTGAATGCGCATTGTGATTACATCTTGCAATATTGCAAGCTCCTCCAAATATAGTGGAGTTTGCTTGCTTTTACGTTCATTTCTGCGATCACAAAATTGTGAAATTCTGGAGAGACTGGATAAGTTTGGATGGATGAAAACATGATTGATCATTGCTTGCTTGATGATTGATAAATGCTTGATAAATGATTGATGGTTTGATACAACAGGAATTAGTAAACCCATAGGAAACTATTCCTCCGATTACAACCTAAATGCAGCTTAGGGCTGTGATTGGGCAGTCATTGCATTACGGTGTGACGAAAGTGAACTGCAATACTGTGGGATATTACATTCACCTCTGATGCATAGTCAATGTTTAATTAGTTTAAAAAAAAAAAAGTGATCCCTTTGTTCATCAGTGAAGAGATAAAATGATGTAAGAGTGAAGGTTTGACCTTTCAGGGTGGCATGTCCTCGTCACAAATGAAACAGTAATGTCTGTGTTAGGTTTTTCTATTGCATTTCCCTGTCAGTCTGATTTGTTTTTCTATCTGCCACAAATTCTTATCCATAAAGGATATATCATATGGCATGTAGTTTATAAGAATGGTACAGTGGAATGACCCCAAGGCAGAACATGACCTTAAAATTCATCTTGATCAATTGTTAATGTTTTTTGTAATGTGTTTGGCCTCAGGTGGGAAAGTATTTATCTGCAGAAGAATACCAACAGAAGATCATCCCTGTCATTGTGAAGATGTTTTCCTCTACTGATCGTGCAATGAGGATACGGCTTCTGCAGCAGGTCGCCTTTCACATGCAAACATTTGCACTCTCAATATATGCATAAGCACGTAAGCATCCCCATTAAATATTTTTTGTTAATGTTAATATTTTGTCTCTTTCCCTCTTTCTTGTTGTCTTTTTTTCTAACACAGATGGAGCAGTTCATTCAATATTTAAATGAAGCAGCAGTCAATTCCCAAATCTTTCCTCACGTAGTTCACGGATTCACAGACACAAATCCAGCCATCAGAGAGCAGACGGTCAAGGTATTGGTTCACTTGGTTGTCCACTTTTAGCCAATTATACTTTTAAGGGTTTTTTTGGGGGCATTAGTCAGTTTCAAGAAAACTTCAGTATTGTGCAGTTTAATGTTCCTTGCTAGAACATGTGGTTTAACTTCTCAATTAATTGTCAAGTAACATCAGGGAACAACTGCAGGGAAATTATTGCTTGTGAAGAGATTATGTTCCATTTTTTTAGGCTCCAGCACTCTTATAAAGTGTTTGATCAGATGTGAATGCCATGTTTGTTTTCCCCTTTGTAGTCTATGCTTCTGTTAGCTCCCAAGCTGAGCGAGGCCAACTTGAATCAGGAGCTGTTGCGTCACTTCGCAAGGCTGCAATCAAAAGATGATCAGGGTCCCATCCGCTGCAACACCACAGTTTGTCTGGGAAAGATTGCCCCCTATCTCAATGCTGGGGTAAATTATTTTCTAACTTTTGCCCTACTCATCCACATCCTCCAGATTTTACCCAAAAGCCTCTCCTTCCAACGTTGCACACATGCACTGTGTGCAGGTTTGATCATGACCTGGAAAGTGTTTTTCATCTTCACAACAGTTAGGTTATATAGATGTGTGTGTGTGTGTGTGTGTGTGTGTGTATGCTGCTCCTATTCTCATTATCAGCAACTCTGCTGTAGACTACTTCCTGTAGACTACTTCCTGTAGGCTACTTCCTAGGCTTATCTCCTTCTCAATCACATAGTTTTTCCCTTCTTCTTCATACTGTTTTATGGGCATATGCAACTAATGGACTTCCAAACTTCACTGATTAAATCACACAGCCTTACTGTGTTGCAATTTTCAGTTGCTGATTATAGAGTCCAGAACAATCAAAAATATATTTGCCCTAGAGCTTTTTTTAAGGATGTTTTTAACATTAACTTTCCAGGTAAGCTAATTTGTAGTTATTCATCACAAGTTTGTTCATGAGTTGTGACAATGTTGGTCCAGCACTATTAGAAATATTACAGATGGTGTGTTTTCTATCTGCAATCTGAATCAGATGCGTCAGCGGGTGTTAACCTCGGCATTCTCCCGTGCCACTAAAGACCCATTTCCTGCGTCACGTGCAGCAGGAGTACTGGGCTTTGCTGCCACACACCACTATTACAGTGTGAGTGAGTGTGCCATGCGCATCCTGCCCACCCTCTCCCCACTCACTGTGGACCCTGACAAGAACGTCCGAGACCAGGTGACCCACCTCTCATTGAGTGCAGCACTCATATTGCAATGATCTCTTACACTGCAATCGTGTAATGGTTCTGATATATATATAATTTTTTTAATTATTATCCTGTAGGCATTTAAAGCCATTAAGAGTTTCCTAAATAAGCTGGAGACTGTTTCTGAAGACCCATCTAAGCTAGCTGAAATAGGTATGACCATATATAACCATCAGCTCCTATTTTCCCACTTTTACATGTGCAGGTAACAGCCATCACTTAGCTTTATCTTTTCAGTAACCATGCTGGTCTCTGTTCCTCCCGTCTCAGAGAAGGACGTGAGTGCGTCTGCACAAGCAAGTAGTTCAGCAGCGACGTGGGCTGGCTGGGCGGTAACAGGAGTCTCCTCTCTTACGTCCAAACTCATCCGCAACGCTCCTGCAGGCACAGAGGGGGCAACGGCTGAAAACGCCCCAACTGCTCAACCTGCAGCTGCTACCAGTGCCACAAATACAGCAGGTAAAATACTCACACTGTAGAGCCTGGAAATTTAAACTAAGCAGAACTTTATTTCATTTCAGACATTTTATTTTGCTCTCTGGTTTAATTAATTGAATATTCTTCTCTCTGACCTAATTTATTTAATATTTTTGTAGCTCGGTTCTGCATTTCCTTTGCTTATTTGTTCTGCTTTATCAGGTTCAGAGACAAAAGCACACACAGCCACTGTTTCATCCTCCACCACTGTTACTAATCAAACAGAGGACACGCATCCGCCAGAACAGACACAAGAGCCGGTTGGAGATCGGTGGGATGATGAGGATTGGGGAAGCCTTGAGGTGACTGATTCAGCAGCCTTCCTCACACAAGTTACTTGGATTACAGTTTTTAGTTACAGTTAACAGTTGGGAGGTGTTTGAGTTATTAGAAACATCTGTACATCTGCTCATTCCTGCAGTTGTCTAGTCAGACATTCATGTAGCAGCAGCACAATGCATAAAATTATGCAGATACATGTCAAGAGCTTCAGTTGATGTTCACCGTGACATTTTTCCAATCTTCGATGTGTAGTCTGTTCTGAAACGCCTTTCTGTTCGCCAGGGTTGTAAAGAGTGGTTATTTGAGTTACCATAGCCTTCCTGTCATCTTTTCTGTCCTCTCTCATCAACAAGGTGTTTCTACCTGCAGAATTCCACCACTCCGTCTGGCACCAGCAGCCATGCCACAAAAAAAAACTGAGATCACGTTTTTCACGTCATTCTGATGCTTGATGCGAACAGTAACTGAAGCACTTGACCTGTATTTGTATGACTTTATGCATTGCTCTGCTGCCACATGATTTGGCTGACTGACTAATTGTTTGAAATTGCAGGTGTAAACGTGTTCCTACTAATATAGTAGTTGTAATAGTGAGTGTATTTGAACTGTTTCACTGTGCTGTTAGGACCCTGAGAAAGCACAGACAGACCCAGATGACTGGAACTCTGATTGGTCCACTATGTCTTCAACACAGAAGAAGGGCAGTGTACGTACATTCTGAATTTTTGTATGACCATAGGAGACATTTAAGAAAGTTATCCATGGGGTAATGTCTGAAGTAAAGGAAACTTTGGAGTTTAGTGGTATGTTATTCAGTGTGTGCTAAACGTACTAAACGAAATGACAAGATAATACAAATATGACCAAAATGAAAAATATTAAGAAATCTGCCAATTTTCCCATATTGCCATTCTTTGCTTCTTTTAATATTCATTTACTTGCATATTTATTTTCACTAATTCATTTTGAATGTTGAATGATGTCATCACTTGCTGAGTAAGTGTGGCTGAGGCTCAGAGGACATCCCATGTCAAATTCTAATTTACTTTCTTTTAAGGTCCTATCATGTATGAAAAATTTTGATTTGTTGTGATTTGTAGTCGTGTTGTATTATGCCTGTGTTTTTGTATTAATTAATAAATTTTTTTGATGCAGGGTGGGCGGACATCCTCTGTTGCCATGAAAAAGCAGAGCTCTGATTGGAGCAGCTCTGGCTGGGATGCTGATGATAGCTGGTCCAACGAGAAGGATACGGACGGTCAGGTTCAGAGTTCACCAGCAGATGAGGGATGGGGCAATGACTGGGAAGATGATGGAGAGCTAGCAGAGAGCTTTACCCCAACCCCACGGAACACTTCATCTGGTTCTTCATCCTTTCTTCCTACAAATAGCTCTGGACAAGAAGGCTTACGACTGGCTAGTGAATATAACTGGGACAGTTCGGGTGCAAAAGGGACAACATCTGACCTGTTCTCCGGCATGTCCCAGAGGGCCGGCTCTACCTCAACTGCTATGGTGAGGAGATTATGACAAAGAAAGTATGGAGAAATGATCGCAAGATACGTTTACGGGAAATGAAAAGTTGTGTGTGTGTGTGTGTGTGTGGTTTCTTTCTAGAAGACTGATGATAGCTGGGGAGCAGATGCTGGAGGCGACTGGGGAACAGAGAACTGGGAGTCCTTGGATGGTGATCAGGGTTTGTTTCGTAATTAGCTCCATGTTACTTTGTTCAGGAATCTCCCCTTTCCACACCACTATTAGAGTATCAATATTCAAGTTGCAGGGAAGCCTACACTTCTATATTACATCTATGAAATGGAGCTTGACCTCCTCTAAGAGCAATAAAACCTGAAGTGTAAGGAAGGTTTAAAAAGCAAATTATTATTAATATGACCTTTTTTATAGTTCTACTCAGTATATGAATCAGTATAAAATATTAATAGACTCAAATCTACCCAGAATCTGTCTGACCTTCAAATGTCACTTAATGGTGGAGGTAATTTTAGTTCTCTTTTTAGTCTTATGTATTTCATTTATACTTATTTTAGAGATTCAATTTTAATTCAGTTGAAATGAAAATCATTTGTTCTATGACAAAGTTCATGCAGAAACATACATTACTGCAGGTTGGTCTCAAAACAAGAAATAATAATCTGATAAATAATATGAATAATGATCTGATCTGAAAGAGAAGGTATTTTCTCCTGTTGTTCTGACCCCCTACTTGTCTTTATGTAGGGTCAGGACAACCTAAATTGTACTGAAACGTTACTTTCAATATTTACATTAAAGCCTGTTTCACATGAGAAGACCACATGAACATGAAAATGCAGTGTAAAGATATAATACTTCGTGGTATTATTATTGTGTCATTAGTTTTTGAAGATGTATGTTGTCTGTATTCTATTTTAGGTCTCAGTAAGGCAGAGTTAGCCAAGAAGAAGCGTGAGGAAAGAAGGAAAGAGTTGGAGGCCAAACGAGCAGAGAGAAAGGCAGCTAAAGGTCCCCTTAAACTGGGTGCACGCAAACTGGACTGAGAGAGAGAGAAGTGTCCTGGAACAGAGGCTCGTCAGGTCTGAGAATCATGGTAGACCAGCAGCCGAACAGAGACGGAGGGAAATTTGGTTGCTGCTTGTTCTTAAGGCAACATTCCGTAATTCCCAACTGGTGGGATGAAAGTTATCGGAGCTGTCTCTTCATTGGCTGTTGGATGGGGTGGGGTGAAAGAATGACATCCTACTGTTCACCCAGTAACCTAAATATGTCTGAGTAATGGACCATACACCCTAAACTAATGACTTTTACTTTATCTCCTGATATTAGAATAGAGGAATGGTCCTTTTCTACAGTATAGGTACATCACTTGTGCATGGGCACCTTTGTTGGTAAATGGCACTGGGAGTTATACGCTCTTTTTTTTTTTTTTTTTTTTATATTAAAAAAAAACAAACATGTTCTTCAGCTTAGATAATGTAGTATGTGTGTATGTTGAATATACACTTCATACTGTATTCTCATGCCCCTTAATGAACAGTAATGATCTTTGACCAAGACTGAAAGGCTGCTTCTGTGTGTGTAGCACTCAATCCTGTCACACTTCCAGGTGGACTTACATAATTCCAGTGCATGTATAGACCGTAATATATGTTACAAAACAAAATACCTATGACAGCTGCTGCGATGGGGCCTATGACCATGTGAGGAGGAGGAGGAGTGTATTCACTGTTTTTATTGTGCCTTTTTCATTTCCTTTCTGTCTGGGCTGGGATGTGTTGAGATATTGAACAATTGAGGATTTTTTTTTTTTTTTTTTTTGGTGTTTTATTTTATGAAATGATTTCAGTCTGAATGTTAGTTTTATGATCAGGTGCAATATAAAACTAAAAGAAGGACAAATCCTGTATTACATACACCCATTACAACCTTAAGAAATGATATTAATAAAATCCTAAGGGAGCTTGAATTTCTCCCACTTTGACTCTTGCTCCAATGCAGTGTTTTACTGCCAGGCATTCACTAAGCATCAACAAACATCTCGTCCGTCAGCTGAGCTGGACATGAATGACAGGATTTATTTTAAACACCTTAAATACAGGAGCGGTTATATAATCTTTGAATGGAACCACTAGGCTAAGGATAGCAATGGCAGTCTTAAAGAGAACATTTGTTTACATACAGGTATGCTGTTATAGGAAAATAATCAATGATCATGTGAGGTGATGCTGTTACCACCCTGAAGTTGATTATTGTCCTATAACGACATGTCCTGAAGTGTTTTATTTCTCTTATACCACAGCAGTTTGCCAGCGATTACAATTTTTATTTAGTAAAAAAATGACACGTCATACGTTTTATTTGTTTATACTTACGTTTTATGTTGTGGACCCTCCTGTGGCAAAAAACGTAAACAACTTTACCTCTTAATGTTAAACTATGTTGGGGTTGAAAACATCTTACAGAAAGCGTCACCAAATAAACAAACATTGAATTTGTTAAATAACACATTTTATTCTTTTTATTTGGAGGACGGTCATTTGTCAGTGGTCCACCATACAAGTCCCTATGAATTGTTACAACAGAAACAATAACATTTAAATGAATTAATATAAAGCGCATTCATCTAAACCTGTGACTTGAATTACAGCCAGCACTACTGTCAGAACTGCTGCTATAGAAAATTAATCAACAACTTGGCCATTCAAAATCAAGAATTCAACAGTGGTATAAATGAAACATAACCAACTTTATTCAGACATGTCAAAGCACAGTTGGACATTCGAAAGTAAATTGGCACCAACATATAAACTTGATCATGATTCACATTACTAGCTCATCAGAAACAAGGGTCAATTTGGTTTTTGTAATAGTGTCTTGTAGACCTGACCTCTAGATGTCTGATGATGGTAGGATTTATTAGAAATTACTTGCACCTGTATCTCACCTTACATTCTTGAACTACATTATTAAACCCCAGTTTAACATTTTGTAATACCATAATATACCCTAAACCATAGTTTTAAAGCAGTATTTATCAAAATCCCATTGTTTTAAGTAAAACTAAAGTAATCTGTAAATTGGTTTTTGCTTAAACACTTGTAGCTAATTTGTGAGACCAACTCTTTGGTCTTTTGGTCTTTTCTTTTAGGGGGTTGGGGCAGTACAATGCATTAAGAAGTCCTAAGAGATATATATATATGTTCTTAGTTAAAATCCAATTGGTTTGCTGAAGTAGATCCTTTTAGTGGTTGGCTGTTTACTGCATAGAAGATTTGGGTCCAGCCCGAAGGCCTGCTGGTGTTTGTCTTTACAGCTACTCCCATCTCAAGTTTCACTGTTTATTATTCTTCTCCTTGTTGCTTGAGCCAAAAAAGGCTGATGCAGCAACGAGAATTCCTACACCAATAAATGTGCCAATAGTAGCTACTACTCCTACTTCCACAGCTTTCCGCACCTGCAAATACCACAGAGATAATCAAGTTCAAATAATCATAGCAGCTTCTTTGTTTGATATTTTTATATAAAGCTCACTTTATTTTGTGAGTCTCCCCTAAAGGGATGTGACCTCAAACTCATGTTAAATGGTTGATCACGTACCTGTCGAGATTCTCCCTTCCCGTATCTCAGCTCTGTTACAAAATGCTCACAATTCCCACGGAACACGCAGTAGGGCAGCTCCTGTCCCAAAAGGCTGTGTGCTTCCTCGAGGATGACACAGATGGGACGTGGCTCATATTTTTTATCCAGTATATTGTTAATGGTGTACTTGTCAGTGCCAGCCACATCCCAGAGCTGCTCTTTCTTCACCACTGCCTTATCACACAGCACAGACATCATGCTGTTGGCACCAGCTTGGGCATACTCAGCTACGGTTTGAACACAAGGACAATAAGAGTCATGAGTGCATGCAAAGGTGAAAGAACAATTCCCACTAAATAAATATTTAAGTACACTGATAATTTTTTTTTTTTTTTTTTTGCGCAATCTTCTTTACTTTACAATTTGTCTGAATTGTGAATAGGCACCAGCTTGGGTATACTCAGCTACGGTTTGAACACAGGGACAATAAGAGTCGTGTGCATGCAAAGGTGAAAGAACAAATCCTACTGAATATTGAAGTACACTGATCATTTTGGGTTTGTTTGTTTTTTTAGTATTCTTTTTTACTTTACAATTTGCCTGAATTGTGCATGACAAACCAAATCAATACTAGAATGATAAATGATATAAAACTTTTGTGTGTAAAGGGCTACATTTCTCAGGGACTGACAAGGTTTTGTTATCACCAAAAACCAATCGTATACAAAAAAGAGAAGATAAATGAATCTGTACACCCAGTAGCACATATATATGGATATCATAAATATATCTTGAATATAATTGTTATATAATTGACAGTCAACATGACTAATGGGTATGTAAAAAAAAGATACCTTTTTTGTACTGATTAATTGGATGTTGATGGTCCACATAATTCATTCTCAGTTTTGCCAACTTATCGACTCCGGCAGTGACTTTATTTAAAAAAAAGAGCCTAGCAACAATTCTAACAACATTTTAGCAGACTTCCCAACAATAATGCCAACAATCAATCACCACTGTTTGTCCCACTTTTGCATTTATTTGTTCTTCATATTAAGCTGTCTTCTTGGTTATATTTACAATTATACAACAGTTAGTTACAGTCCACTAATTTGATTGGTTTAGCAGTATTCCAAGAGTGCTTATGTTTCCTATAACCACACAGACATTTCACTGTGTGCATCACTCCACACGTATGTGTTAGTCACGTAAAATTACACTTCCTAGATTGAAAAGGTTACTACAGTATCAGTGGACATGGCAAATGATACTTTACAGGAATATTAGTTTTGACTTAAAATATGAAAGCCTGTCAGATGATGAAAATAAAGAAGGGACACCAAATTTTTTTACACTTACAAATCATTGTGAGTTAGCTAGCCAGCTAGCTGACAGGCTATAAAGTGAGTGTGGCTTCTCATGGATCTATTTCCGCTAGCAGAGCAAATATAAACAACATTTGGCCATATTGTGTCCAAAATATCACTTACTCGATATTAACTTCTTGTCTATAGAACTGTTATAAATATAAAGCAATATCGCACTCGCACTCTTGTTGTGCGATATTGTTTAAGTAATAAAAGCTAATTATTCCATCCGTAACCGTTTCTTTATTTCTTTCTACTCACTACCACTGCTTCATTTACTCTGCTTTCTTTAATCAAAATCATAGTTCTCTGTAAATAAGTAGTTTGTAGTGCCATTACCAAAGACGACTTCTTTAAAAAGAAATAAGTCGTAATTTATTATTTTCTATTTTTGATTTTTTTAAAAAACTGTTCTGTTTTGTTATATTCTATTCTGATATGCAAATGATCACAATGCATTAATAAATATGCAAATGAATCCTGCCTTCAGCAAATTTTGAGCAGGCACTTGCTACTTCCCCTGAAAAGAGCTGCAACACTTCATTTACATTCTTCCATTTACAGAGAGTGTGTGCCACAGAGACCAGAATTTTTTCCTCTGAGCATATATTTTATGGACATTAGGGAGAGCTTTTACAAAAAAAAGTGTTCTGACTAAAAAAAAATCTCTCATTCCAACTTTATACTTTTTTTCCCCCATGTTAAGTGATTCAGAATGTCCTACAGAAAATGCATCCTATAATATGTTAATATACATTACATTATTTATGTGCTTTATGTAAGCTCTGTGCTATATGCATAATGGTGCTTGAAAGATTGTGATTAGATTTTCTATATTTCTGCATAAATATGACCTAAAACATCAAGATAAAACATCAAGTCCTGAAAGCAGATAAAGAGAACCCAACAAATGAGACAAAAATATTATACTCTCATTTATTTATTGAGGAAAATTATCCAATATAAAATAACTGAGTGGCAAAAGTATGTGAACCTTTGCTTTCAGTATCTGGTGTGACCCCCCTTGTGCAGCAATAACTGCAACTAAACATTTGCGTTAACTGTTGATCAGTTCTGCACATCGGCTTGGAGGAATTTTAGCCCATTCCTCGGTACAGAACAGCTTCAACTCTGGGATGTTGGTGGATTTCCTCATATGAACTGCTTGTTTCAGGTCCTTCCACAACATTTCTATTGGATTAAGGTCAAGACTTTGACTTGGCCATTCCAAAACATTAACTTTATTCTTCTTTAACCATTCTTATTTTATGATTCATAATTTTTATTGTCCACAAACTGAAAGAATACAGATGTGTATACAAATATATAACTTCTTTAACCATTCTTTGGTAGAATGACTTGTCTGCTTAGGATCGTTGACTTGCTGCATGACCCTCTTTCTCTTGAGATTCAGTTCATGGATGTCCTGACATTTTCCTGTAGAAGGACTCATGAAAATTAACATAAGCCAATGTGAGAGAGGTCTTTAGTTACTTAAAAGTGACCCTGGGTTCCTTTGTGACCTCCCGGACTATTACATGTCTTTCTCTCGGAGTGATCTTTGTTGGTTGATCACTTCTGGGGAGGGTAACAGTGGTCTTCAATTTTGAACACAATCTGTCTGACTGTGGATTGGTGGAGTCCAAACTGTTTAGAGATGGTTTTGTAACCTTTTCCAGCCTGATGAGCATCAACACCTCTTTTTCTGAGGTCCTCAGAAATCTCCTTTGTTCATGCCAAGATGCACTTCCACAAACATGTGTTGTGAAGATCAGACTCTGATAAATCCCTGTTCTTTAAATAAAACAGGACACACACTCACACCTGATTGTCATCCCATTGATTGAAAACACCTAACTCTAATTTCAGCTTCAAATTAACTGCTAATTCTAGAGGTTCACATAATTTTGCCACTCACAGATATGTAATATTGGGTCATTTCCCTCAATAAATAAATGACCAAGTATAATATATTTTTTTAATCTCATTTGTTTAATTGGGTTCTTTATATCTACTTTTAGAACTTGTGTGAAAATCTGATGATGTTTTAGGTCATATTTATGCAGAAATATAGAAAATTCACAAACTTTCAAGCACCACTGTACATGATTTAGTTAGCTCTATTATTAGGCGTGGCCACATATCTTCTTTATTAGTGTTTCAATAGACTTACAGGGTGGTGCCAGGTGAATTATGTAGCCATCTCCAACATATATGCCCCAGTGCTGATATGTCCCACGGAAGATTTCTATCAAGTCACCCGGCTGTGGTTTCTCCTCAAACTGAGCCACAATTTCAAGTCAACATTTAAGTCTGCCTTCATTCACTTCATATTCACTGTTAATTTTAAAAGTAGTGCTTTTGTAATTTAGTCAAACATTGTTACCTCACAAAAGTAGTAAATTTACATGTCGTTACATCGTTCATAGTTCCACATTATAACGGTGTAGAAAAGGGGAAAACAGCTTAAATGTACATATAGATGTAGGTTTACACACCTGTCCTGGCGCCATGGTAATGCAGAGGAAAGTTTATATGGGCTATATGCAAACGTTTGGTAATGCTTTTGCTTTCGTTTTCACAACCTGTTGGAGATTTAAAAGAAATTAAATGTCAGACAAACATGTAGTCTACAGTAATAGGCGTACAAATAATAATAATAATAATAATAATAATAATAATAATAATAATAATAATAAATCAGCAGCAGCATAATAATAATCATACACAGTAGGTGAGTTAACTTTTACTTGCTCCACATT
>JANDJT010000217.1:15802564-15820091 GCA_024331685.1 Stegophilus panzeri
ACACACAGTAGGTGAGTTAACTTTTACTTGCTCCACATCATATATATATATATATATATATATATATATATATATATATGCTAGTAAGATGAGCTACACTGTGTTTACCACAGAAATGCCATTGGTAACTAAAGCAGATGAAGCAAACACAACTACAATCAACAGCAGATATCAGAATGTTTACACCCCTACTGATAAAAATTAATGCCGCTCACAGAAACTAAATGATGTGGCATGTTGGTGGACTTTCACATCTAGATGTCCCGAGCTGTTAAAATCCATATGAAAGCACTTACCTCTACCCGGTTATTTCTCTGTAATGGAGTCTGTGTTTGTGTCTGAGCAAAAAAACAGCAGCGCTTTTAAATGTCAGCGATCAGCTGTCGGGGGAAAAAAACGCAGAGGGACGACCTTAAAGCAGTCGCGCCCACATTTTCTAAAAGCCAGTGTACAATACACTAAACCATCTCCCACTGTACTGCTACAGTTCCTTCGTGTCGGCAAAACGGAGCAAATGATGTGAAGGCACAGCCCAGGATGTGTACTACGGACCGTAGACCAGAGGCACGCGCTGTGTAGGTGCAATACATGTTACACAACATATTTGCGCATCCTGCAAGCCACGAGTGCTGAGTGCTGATTTACACACATTCACACACAGCCCCCTGATGACAGCCGTCATAATAAAAAATAGCACGTGGCCACAACTTATTAACGCCTAGGAAATTAAATCATGGCTACGACTAAGTAAAGCCTAAAAGGAAGATAATTACGTCATGGCTACGACTAAGTAAAGAGAAAAGTGAAGTGAAGACCAGGAGTCAAGAGATGCAATCAAGTGAAGAAAATTCTACTGAAGAATAGTTTGCAGTTTCATCACCAGAAGTCAGCTTCACACTCAGCAAGGAATTCGTAGGCCACCCTGCATACACACTCATTACATCTCACAGAGAATCTATGAGAAACAACAGACCCAACAATACAGATCAGCTGAAATCCGCTATCAAAGCAACCTGGGCTTCCATAACACCTCAACAGTGTCACAGGCTGATTGCCTCCATGCCACACTGCATTGATGCAGTAATTTGTGCAAAAGAAGCCCCAACCAAACATACTTTTCAGAAGATCGACATTTCTGTATTATAAATTCTTTATTTGAATATTTTGAGATACTGGATTTTAGATTTCCATGAGCTGTAAGCCATAATGATCAAGATTAAAACAAAAAAGGCTTGAAATATTTCACTTTATGTGTAATGAATCTAGAATATGTGAAAGATCCACTTTTTGAATTAAATTACAGAACAAAATGAACTTTTCCATGATATTAAAATTGCTTGAGATGCACCTGTAGTGTCATCATACAACACAAAAGGTTCAAGGCTGCTTTTCCTCCGACATTACCCAGAGCAATTAATCCCAGGAACTTTTTTCGACGGACCATTTGGTTCCTCCAGTCCAGTTTTCTGTGTTTCCATCGCGGTCTAATGTACAGCGAAGATAAGACAAATTAGTCTGGTGACTATTTACTACTTACAACTTACTACTCTGGTGACTTAACCATCCAACAGACCCTTGAGTAACTTTATCCCTAAAAATGTGCTCATGTGATCAGTCCACATGTCCCATACCACAATGTGTGTTTTGGCTGCAGTGCTTAGTGGTGTGTTGATGGTTTGTAAACAATACACAAAAACACAACACACATATACCTGACAATAAGAAATATTAAAACAAATAGAAACTGAAATGATATATTTAAGTACCCTACAATAATAAAGTCATTCATAGGTGTATGGCCCCTACTTACTAAATCATTACATATAGTCTAATTGAGATCAAAGTTTGAGATCAAAGATTTCAATAATAAACAAACAAATTAACCAGAAAAAACCCTATAAAGTTCTGCATATTACAATATACAGAGCATATCTGAACAAATCAATTTTACAAACAAATTTACATCATACAAAAAAAGTACACCATTTGTGTGGTTACATGAGATGTAATTAATGAGGAGTCATTTTTGAGATCTTGATATAATTCAATTAAATTTAATTAAAGTTTATTTGTATTGCGCTTGGACATTGTCACAAAGCAGCTTTACAGAATAAATACATTTAGGATATACATTAAAAATGTATTAATTTATCCCTAATGAGCAAGCCAGAGGTGACAGTGGCAAGGAAAAACTCACTGAGATGATATGAGGAAGAAACCTTGAGAGGAACCAGACACAAAAGGGAACCCATCCTCATCTGAGTGACACCGGATAGTGTGATTATAAATAATTCCCTTCTATAACTGTGTCATTATAGTTTTCACATGAAGTCTATTTTTTTTAACTTATCCACTATTCACTGATGGAGACTTGAGTGCAAAACTGTTGTGGCAAATGTAGTTCTAAGCCATCTTCATGGTTTTTAAGTGGTAAGATATAAGATGGTATATATATAGTTAGTAATCTTTCTAGTCTGTTATCAATTTTACACTTAAAATCACCCAGTATACCTTTGTACAAACATTTGCAGTGTGAAATTTGTCAGTGGGGCCAAAATGCATTGGTTTTTATTTAAAAACAAACAAATAAACAAACTAAAACCTTAGTCTATATTAATCATGACTGTATAACCTCAGTAAAACCATGGCTCGTTTTTTTTAAGGGATGTTCGTCTGCCTAAAACATCCATCCATCCATTTTCTGTACCGCTTATCCTTCAGGGTCATGAGGAACCTGGAGCCTGTTCCAGGGGGCATGGGGCACAAGGCAGGGTACACCCTGGATGGGGTGTCAATCCATCACAGGGCACAATCACACATACATTCACACACCCATTCATACTCTACGGACACTTTTGGACATGCCAGTCAGCCTACAATACATGTCTTTGGACTGGGGGTGGAAACGGGTGTACCCCCAAAGCACAGGGAGAACATGCAAACTCCATACACACAGGGCAGCGGCAGAAATCGAACCCCCAACCCTGGAGGTGTGAGGCGAACTGCCTAAAACCTATTAAAGAAAACACTTACCTACTTGCGTTGGTTTACCTCGCGTTTATCACATGGGCTCCTTCCAAAACCACAGCCATGACTTTGTGTAGTTATCCTAGGTAGAGTACTGTTTTATTTCGACCCGTTTATTAGGCTCCAATAAATAGTAGTTTTGGCTTTGGGACGGAGCTTAAATCAGTGAGTCAGTCTCCGCGCCAGCAGAGGGCAGCAGTGTGCTGAAAGCGAACGTGGTCTAACACCAGTGAGAAAGCGGGCATGAACTTCCGCTGCTTTATGTATACTCTCTATCATTTATTAAAGCGATTGTTAAGGAGAAACTGGTGTTATATTTACGCAATTAATCCATTTGATCCAGTCAGTTAATAAACTGGTAATTGTACATGTTGTGTTCGGGTTGAGCGCGTGAACGATGTCTGCCATGTTTGATGGGAATACCTTGTCATCGATGCAGACTTCTCAATGCCACACTCAAAATAACTACAGGTGGGAACCACTACACTTCGCACATATTTTCTGCATTAGCATGTTTTCTGGGTGAAAAGTTCAAATAGCAAACGAAACAAGCACTTGCACTAGACGATAAATAAAAGTATGGTAATAATATAGATGTTACTCACAGCTTTGGCTTCATAAAACGTTACTGGTCCATTTTACTACACTTTCCTTTTTAATACGTGTTTGTGATATAATGTACTGTTTGCATACAGTTTCAAGTAAATAACGTTCAAAAATGTCTTCAGTATATCATAACTTGTCCTCTCTACAGTCCCCAGGAACTTGCTTTGGAAATTAAAGCATTCATCAGTGGTGTCGACCAGACGCAAGGGCGTAAACTCAGTGTTCGTGATCATGCCCGCTGTGCTGTCCGTCTCCTCCGCACTGTCCCAGCTTGCCGAGGGGCAGTCCTAGAGCACCTGCGGGGTGTTTATGACGAATATGTGGCGTCCTTTTTTCAAGACCTGGAGGCTGAGAGTGACAATGGCAGTAACAGTACCACTACAGGAATGAACACCAGTGTGTCCAACCTGGAGGATGTGGTCAAAGAGATCCATGCCGTCCTGCTAGAGTTTATTCAGCTTAACCCGAAAGCCTGGGCTCCACTCGTGTCATCTTGGGCAGTGGACTTGCTTGGGCAGCTCAGCAGTAAGCATGCAGGGAGAAGAGCAGCTCCTCACTCGTCTAGTCTGAATGAGCTCCTGCAGCTATGGATGTCATGTGCCGCCACTCGCTCCCTCATGGAATGTTACTCCCAGTGTCTGGCAGCAATGTTGGCCTGGTGTCCCGATGCATGTGTGGATGCTTTGTTGGACACTTCTGTACAGCACTCGCCTCATTTTGACTGGGTGGTTGCCCACATTGGCTCTGCTTTCCCTGGCACCATCATCAGCAGGGTACTTGCCTGTGGACTCAAGGACTTTTATGCACATGGATACCCTTCAGGTGAAAAATCCAGTCAGCTGCAAGCAATGGACAAAAGCAGCAGAGTGCCAAAAATAGGCTCGGTGGTGGGCATCCTTGGGCATTTAACCTCTAGGCATTCTGACAGCATTAAGAGAGAGCTCCTCAGGATGTTCCAGGATAGCTTGTGCCCCTCACCACAAAATGCACCTCCGTCTTCAGGGGCTGCATGGTGGGAAAACTCACCTCATCTCCGCAGGGCCACTGTGCCTTTCCTGCTTCAGTTGGCTGCTCTTTCGCCAACTCTACTTGGTGCCGTGTCAGTCGAACTGGTGGAGTTCCTCCGTCCACCTGTGCTACTCCAGCTGCATGCTCAGTTCCAGGGTTTGCCCAGAGAAGAGCTAGAGAACATGTTAGGCTTAACAGTGCACCTGATCAGTCAAAGCCCTGCAGGTGGGGCACGGGTGCTGCGCTTTCTCGCCGACACTGCCACACCAGCCTCTGTTATCATTTCAGGCCCCACGCCCTCGCCGCATGATGGTGTACGCGAAGCTTGTGACCGTCTACTTCAGATGCTCCTTCTGCATCTCCACAAACTTGTGTACAACAGACCTGATGGTGATGAACCATATCCACACTCGGCCTCCGCCTGTGTGGTGCCACGCGTGATCCCATTTCTTGAGGAGCTACAGGCCCATGTTGGCGAGCTATGCGCTGAGACTCTCAGACTTGAAAGAAAAAGGCATCTCTGGCTGCATCAGCTGCTATGTCTGCTGTCTGTTTATGGTGGACCTAGTGTGGGTACTGAAGCCTTGTGCCAGCTGCTCACACAAGCCAGGAACCCTGAGGAGCTGGCATTAGCCTCACAACTCCACTCCCCTCTTTCCTCCTCCATCCAAGGACTACTTCCAGCAGCTGTGGCACGCTGCGTTGCTCAGATCCACACCCAAAACTTGAACAGTAGAGAGTTAGCACAGCTCTTGAACAACCTGGCTACAGCAGTACAGAGCCAGGAAGAAGATTGCAAAGCAGGCAGTGCTGCATCTGGAAGTTCAACACACTCCTCAATGGCAGCTCAAGTTGGAGCTGCTATTTCCAGTCATCTCCATGATTTCTGTCCACTGCTCCTTCACGGTGACACCATGGTATCTAGAGCCGCTGTTCGCCTTCTGTCCCTCAGCCAGTTACCAAAAGCTTGCACACCAGCTCAGCTGTTACTTATATCACGGGCAGCGGTGGCACATTTCTTCATAGCACTGCGACAGAGAGGGGAGGGACTGAAGGTTGGAGGTCAGGGTGGTGGAGAGGCAGTTGGTTACTCTATGCGCTTGCTCTCCCACCTGGCAGGTTACTCCTCCCTGACACTCAAAATCGTCCTGCAGCAGCTTGTGGAAGGAGCGTTACATAAGGGCAACCGAGATCTGTTTGGAGGCCAGAAAGAAACCCCTGGTGAAAATGGTGCCCTCACACCCACTCAAGTTCCAGACTTGGGTGCTTCACTGCTGGACATCAACTGTAAATTTGGCACAACTGTCAACTTCTCCGGAAGTGTGTGGTCTGTATTCCACGCTGGCGTGATTGGAAAGGGTCTGAAACCTCCTCACATTTCTTCACAAACAGACCCTGATAAAGTTAACCAGAACATGCAGACTTTGCTTGCCGTCACAGTGCAGTGCTGCAGCTCGGGTGGAGGAGGAAGCAGCAGTAATGGATCAGGATCTGGAAATACCCGCTACCATCCAGCTGGTGAATCAGTTTTGGATGAGCCCTCCCCGATCAATGCAGAAGCTGCCAAGGTTATTGCAGTAACTCTGGTGGAGAACGTTTGCCCAGATGTAGCAAATGGAGAATTGTCCTGGCCACCTGAGGAACATGCCAAGACTACCGTTGAACGAGACATTCACGTCCGCCGATGTTTTGAGGCCAATCCTGTGTTGTTCCACCTTCTTCGAGTGGTCGCAGCTGGACGTCCAGCTCTCTGCTATTGCTCTGCTGTTTTGAGGGGACTTCTTGCCACACTATTGGCCCACTGGGAGGCTTCAAGAGAGCCTTCAGTAGCAGATTCCCCTTGGCATCTTCAAGCATCTTGCCTCCTAGTGTCCTGTATGGGAGAAGGTCAGCTTTTGCCACCGGTGCTAAGTAACATCCATGAGGTCTTTCCTCATCTCACCCCGTTTGAGGTTAGACTTTTGCTGCTGGGTGTGTGGGAGTACATGCGTGGGAACAGCCCTATGCCACAGAAATTTACTTTTATTGCTGAGAAAGGAATGTTTTTCAGAGATTTCTCTCGAGACGGTGATGTAGCGCGTTACGTCGCACCAATCCACAGTGTACTACACAAGAACATTGACCGGCTCGGACACTTATGTTGGAGGTTTCAGATATAGCAAACCTGTTTTAAGGATAATTGATGTTCATGAGCACTGATATTCTATTTGCCATAAAACTTCCTAGTAGTATTAAGCAGTGTTTATCTTTGAATTCCTAAAATACTTTATAGTCAACAACAATCTAAGTGGAATGTTCAGCTGATATGATTAGTTCACATAAAATTTTTTTGTTTGTCTTGGATTGAGGATCCTTTCAGATTAAACAAAAGTGTGAATTAACTGAAATAGGAGGAGAAATGCATTCTTTTATAATTGTTTAAAAATGTTTTTTTAAATGGACCATTAAAAGTACAAGTCTTTTTCTATCTTGTGATAATAATAAATAATAATAATAATAATAATAATAATAATAATTACATTAGTAATTGTTTATATGGCTTTGGTAGTGATAGTTTCAGGTTAGCGCTCCTGTTTGGAAACCGAATAATATGTATATAACACCTGTATGAATGCTTTCAAATGCTTTTTTGAATCTTGTTCTTTTCAAAATAACCTGTTCTTTGTAAAGGGGGAAATAAAAAGATTTTGAAAATCTGTTTTGAGTTGCTACGTTCTTTGAGCATTTTGATATGTTAATATAGGCTAGAGTTCATAAAATAAGGTAAATGTGACAGAAATTTGTTTACAGTACATTTGAATTTATTTGCATAAATCATGATTTACATGCCAGATTTTTACATAAGGAGTCCACAACCTTATTAAAATGACTCTAAAGCGTTTTGTTTTAATATAAAAATCCCGCCAATTATGCGTGTCCACGTACTGATAACTGACGTTCATGGCAGTTTCCATGGAGACAAGTCATTCGCGCTTTGATCGAACGAGCTGAGCGCCAGTGGGCGGGATTAATCCAGTCAATCCAAGATGGCGGCTGCCTTCAGTGAAAGGTAGATTAAATATTTATCGTCCTATATTATTTGCTTTCATTTGTGCTGTCTGTTTGTGTTTTCTGCATGCGCGATGACACCACGTCGTGTTCATTCGTTCCTGATGTGAAAACGCTGAAAATTCATGCAGGTATTATTCATGAGGAAGCCGGATGAATGCGTGGCTTTGGATTTGATAGCGTTTGAATTAGCTAGCTAGCGACCGTGCTAAATAATACTTGTGCCTTGGCCCGTCTTTATGGTTATTGACGAAGCTGTTTTATATCAAGCATATTTGTATACATTTGTTTTTAAACTCTCTTTTAAACATGTTGTTCACGCGTCCTGTGCCACTGGCGTCTTTCTTGCATCGAATTATCTGTAATGATTTCTCTAGCTAGCTAGCATCGGAAGATGGCCGACTGAATTGATCTCAAATGAATGTGAGGATCTAGTTAAAGCAGTTTTCTTCAGTTTCTCCCTGTCCTGTAACAGCAGACGCACCTGCTTCCAACAGTTGAAGTACCATTTGGACGTTTATGTCTTTGGCTCCTTTTTGTTTTTGGGCGTTTGCAGTCATCTCTGACTAATCACTGTCTCTTCCCCCACGTTTCAACTGAAAGTACTACTGAGATGTATTTTAGTGTCTTCTTTTCCACATAGGTCTGTATGTATATAATACTTGGCATATGTTAAAAAGTTCCTTCTCATTCCTTGGGTTTACAGAATGGTGCTTGAATTTGAAAACTTGTGAAGTAAGCATTTTGATTGAGAAGTGTTTAAATGAAGGATAGCGTTTTATATGTAGCATGTTACCTTTTAAATACACATCCATTTAGCAATATTTCAATTATTTGAGTTTTTTGAAAAGGGGGAAAAAACCCCAATAGCATTGTACAAATACAGTACTGAATTTATAGAAAACAAATACCCGATACCTACTTCCTTATTTTACCTAACTGAAGGATGAATTCTTTTGTGAATTCTCCCCCAAGGACTGGAAAATAAGAAATATATCATCTGCTTAATTGAGGATAATAAAAATATCAGTCACACCTTGGGTTATTTCTCCCATACTCAATATGTATCACGTTATATAGCTTTGCTTAGAAACTTCTAGCAAAACACTAGTGTTATGTTAAAAACCTGTAGGAAAACGGAGTCTACAAAAATGTCCACAAAAATAAATTAATCCTGAAAAGAATCTTGACTAATTATGTAAAGCTTCAGTAACAAATTGAACATCAAATCCATACCATTGCTTCCAATTAGTCTGTAATATTCATATTTTAAAAATGTTATGAAAATATATTGTAATATCTACTAAACTATGTTGTGAGGTCATTTATCACAATATTGATATATTACTCAAACGCCCAGCCCTAGTTACAGCAGCTGTGAAAGTCCTTAAACAAATAGAACATGATTAACGAATACAATTTTTTTTTTTTTTTTTTTTTTTTGCAACAGCATTTATGTCGCCCTTGACCACAGATTTGTGCTTGAAAAGCCGTTTTTCATTTAGTTGAATCTGTATGTATGAATGATGGCATGTTTTCCTTCTCTTTCCCCTTGTTCAGAATGGGGCTGCTATTTGGGATCTGCATCTCGTTGCTTTTAGGCAGCACCTGTGCTGTGGACCGGGGAAACTTCAAAACCTGCGATCAGAGTGCCTTCTGCAAGTAAGTGACGGCTGCTGGTTTTCAAATCTAAATTCCATGTACTTTATGCACTGGGGTAAAATTGACTGTCTGTTTGTGTATTTTATGTCGAAACACCACATCCATACACGCTGTGTATTTCAAAACATCAACTGAAGCTTCATGTTGTCTGTCCCCAGGCGTCAGAGGGCCATGAAGCCTGGTCAGTCTCCATACCGAGCTTTACTGGACACTCTGGAGCTCAGTGACTCCAGACTCACTCTACAACTCATCAATGACAACAACAAGGTAAATATTGAAATAAATTCTATCAACCTTTCTATCAAAGATTTTCTGATGTAAATTCAACCAGTATGGTTTTTTCCCAGCAGTTAAAACATGGTGTTTTTTTTTTTTTAAACTGTGCCTCTGTAACTGTCCCTGATGGCAGGTGCACTTGCTGTTGGAGCTCTATAGGCTGCAGGGGAACATCACTCGTGTAAAAATAAATGAGCTGAAACCCCTGAAGCCTCGATTCGAGGTGCCTGATGTGCTGGTAGGGGAGCCACCCACTGAGCCGTGAGTGTCATCAAGCATTGCAGATAACTCTGAAATGCATTATACTTAATTTGTTTGCAGCGTGATGCCTTATGTGTGTGTGCTTCTGTCTGGTTTAGTCTCTCAGTGCTGTCTAAGGATGATAATGGTGTGGTTTTGTCTCTGGGGTCGGAGAGCCAGAGGCTGATAGTTAGCGCTCGCCCCTTCAGGCTGGATATCATGGAGGGGCCTGAAGTGCTGCTGTCGCTTAACTCCCGCGGTCTGCTCGCTTTTGAGCACCTGAGGCTGCGGAAAGACACGTGAGTCTCCCATCTGACCTCTCTTCTATTCTTGCATCTCCTCAGAGGTTTGGTTGAACCACTCGTGTCTGGTCCTTTTCTCTAAGGTCTTTAGATCTGAGTGATCTGATCAGGTTACACTTGTTAATTGTGTTCTCTTAGCAGTTGGGTGGGGGGGTAGAGGAGGAGAACATGGTGTAAACAGTTTGATTTGATGTATCTAATGTCTGTCTTATAGTGACACAAGTTAATTAAAAAATAAAGCAGACATTTGTCTGTTGCATGAAAAGTCACCATTGGGGTCAATACTTGGCAGAACTACCTTCAGCTTCAAAGTCTTCTGAGATATGTCTCTATCATAGAAGGGAAGAAAGTATATTTTCTTGTATCCAACAGTCCTTATTGTTCCTAATGGATTTTTCTCTCACTTTTTTATTTGGACAAAATTGTTTTAGACATTAATGCTGAACTTAAAATAATCGGAGCACTTATATTTTCTTGTCTGTGATCTTGAAATTTAAAAGAACGTTAGGTAGGTGTACATGCAAAGAAGAATGTGTGCTGTGAGCTTCCTGTGACTGCATATAAAGGAAACTGTCTGTGCACTGAGCATTGTTCAGTGTTCCTCAGAATGGAAACTGTGTCTACAAAACGACTGTGGAGTGTAGTACAATGCTGAGGAAAGAAACATATCCATAGACTGCTTTCTGTTTGGAAACTTGTTATCTACAGAACTGAATTATTCTGTTAATATAATATTTAGTCTGAATTATTCATTCTCAACTTTACCCTTGTAACTTTATCCTTCTCTCTGTGCGTGTGCGTGCGTGTGTGTGTGGGTGGGCGCGCATGCATCACAGTCAGGCAGACCCAGAGAGTGCAGAAGTGAAAGAGAATGTTGATGGAGCTGAGGAGCAGGACAATGAAGAAAAGGTGCTGTGTGTGAGGAGAGAGAGAGAAATTACCTGTTTAGTTTTGTGTTCTGTCACAATACACTTTTCTATCATCATTATCGTCAGGGCTCATTGTTTTTATAACCCTGTTTTACTCACTGTAAAAAGTAACTCGCTGGACATAGTTTTTTAAAAAAAATTTTTTATTTATTTATTTTTTTACACACACTAGTGAAATACTTAATTAAAATTTTTTAATTGGTATCCGGAACAAAAAAAGCTTCGAAACTGTAATGGCCCTTGTATGTGCCTTGATAGCAGGACCTCAGCAAAAGTATTGCTGTATATTTTCCATATGGCCCACCCTAACCAGAGTCATGTCTTTGTATCTTTGTGCCACAGGCAGAAGATGGAGGGAAAGATAAAGAAGAAAAAGATGATGGCTTGTGGGAGGAGACGTTTAAGTCTCACACAGACAGTAAACCCAATGGTGTGTGAGCTCAGCAGGATGTAGTCGTGTTTAGGAAAAAAAAACCCACACACAATACAGGAAATAAGAGATCCTTTTTTTAAATGCAGTACTTTAATAATCAGGCTTTTCAGTTTTCCCAGCAGTGTAATGCTCATGGACTGAGGTTAGATTTAATTAGAATTGTCTGAGATGTAATTAGAAGGGAGTTCACTTTTCTGAACTTGGCCAGATATCTTAATTGTGCAGAACACCTTTGTTTGCAAGCACTACAGTTTGGATAGTAACGTCTCCCTTCCTCAGGGCCAACGTCGATTAGTTTAGACTTCTCCTTGCCTGGAGTAGAACATGTATATGGCATACCAGAGCATGCGGACAACCTTAAACTCAAAACCACAGAGTGAGTACACCTAAAGAACTGCTGAATTTCTGTATAGTATCATTTTATACAGTAATGTGAAAAAGTATTTCCTGATTTCTTCTGTTTGTGTACATCTTGTATTAATAGTTTTACATCTCCAAATGAAATACAACATAAAACAAAGGCAAGTTGAGGAAACACACATTGCAGTTTTTATTTATTATTTTATTGACGCAAAAAAAAGTTATCCACCACCGATCACCAGTGTGAAAAACTAATTGCCCCCTTAAACTTAAAATCTGGTTGTGCCACCTTGAGCAACAATAACTGCAAGCAAACGCTTCTCATAACTGGAGATCAATCTAGGTCTTGGATTTACTCCTATGCTTTGGATCATTGTTTTGCTGCGTAATCCAGCTGCACTTGTGTTTCAGCTTACGGACTGAAGACCGGACACTCTCCATTAGGATTTTCTGGTAGAAAGCAGAATTTATGTTTTCCTCAAGTACTGCAGTGTGCCCAGGCCCTGAAGCAGCAAAGCATCCCCACACCATCACACTTCCACCACCATGCTTGACCATAAGTATGATTTTTCTATTTGTGGAATTCTGTGTTTGGTTTACACCAGATGTAACGGGACACCTGTCTTCCAAACAGTTCCACTTTTGACTCATCAGTCCACAGAACATTCTTCCAAAAGGTTTGAGGATCATCAAGGTGTGTTTTGGCAAAATTCAGACGAGCCTTAGTGTTCTTCTGGGTTAGCAGTGAGTCACCTCACCACTTTTCCATGGATGCCATTTTTGCCCTTTGTCTTTCTGATAGTGGAGTCATGAACACTGACCTTTATTTATGCAAGAGACGCCTGTAGGTTCTTTTGATGTTGTCCTTGGCTCTTTTGTGACTTGCTGGATGAGTAGTTGCTGTGCTCCTGGAGGAATTTTGGAAGGTTGGCTACTTTTGGAAAGGTTCATTACTGTGCCAAGTTTTTCCATTTGGAGATAATGGATCTCACTGTGGTTCTTTGGAGTACCAGAGCCTTTGAATAGCTTTGTAACCCTTCCCAGACTGATTTATTTCAATCATCTTCCTCATCATTTCTGAAATTTCTTTCAACTTTGGCATAGTGTGTTACTGGATAAGACCTTTTAACCAGCTTCATGCTGTTGAAAAAGTTCTATCTAAATGTTGATTTGATTGAACAGGGTTTGCAGTAATCAGGCCTCGTTGTGTCTAGTCCAGCTGAACCCCATTATGAATGCAGTTTCATAGATTTGGTGATTTGGTAACTACGGGGGCAAATACATTTTCACACAGGCCCAGTTGGTGTTGGATACCACCCCCCCCCCCCCCCCCTTTTTTTTTTTCTTTTTTTTTTTTTCTTTCTTTTTCTCTCTCTCTCCAATAAATAACATTTATCATTTAAAAACTGTTTGCCCTTGGTTGCCTTTGTTTTATCTTAGATTTTTGTTTTAACTTCTGAAACAATTTGGTATGAGAGATACACAAAAACAGAAGAAATCAATACAAAATACTTTTACAGCACTGTACTTTGTATTTATTATTTTGATAGTCAGACGGTTTGCCATTAAAGTCTTCAACAGTGAATGTTGTGAATATTAACAGCTTTTTTTCCTCTGCATACTTATGATTTTGCTTTGTTTCATTGATGCAGTGGTGGAGACCCGTACAGGTTGTACAATCTGGATGTGTTCCAGTATGAGCTCTATAACCCCATGGCCTTATATGGATCAGTGCCAGTAATGCTGGCCCATAATGCTCAGAGGACCATGGGCATCTTCTGGTTAAATGCTGCTGAGACCTGGGTGGACATCAGCTCCAACACTGCTGGCAAAGTAGGGAGTGTTATTTTGTATTTTTGAGTTATAGAGCATGAACATAATGCTAGTCTGTGCACTGTGACTCATCAGAACATTGCGAAGTTTGTGATATCAAATACATTATGTAAGAAATAAAGCATGACACAGGGAAAATGATCAGTGAGTGGTGTGATTCTATTACACCTCAAATTGGATTATTTCCCCATTCATTTTAGTTAATAATTTGAGATAGCTAACATACTTTTATAGTTTTTCACTGAGAATTTGTCAACTGAATGTGAGCGCAGCGTCTGATTGAAGGCCAAACATGCAGAAGATGATGTTAGGAGATGTAAAATGTAAAAGGAGATCCAGGGTATTGGATTCTGAGAGTTTATTTCTGAATGCATCCTCAGTGATCTCGTTTCACTTCTCATTTTATGCACAGTATGAAAGGAGGCAGACACAGACTTGTCCTGTGATGTAGTCTTAATATTGTGCAATACATTGTAGAGCAATCAATCGACCGATTAATCTGTACGATAACCGATTGCTCGCTGATAGTTTTCCGCGGTTGCATTGTGGAAGCGGCTCAGAAGGGTCTGCTGTCATTATACAGTACGAGAGCAGCCTCTAGAGGCTAAATAAAAACTATCACTGACAAATTTTGTTTCATTATTTGATTTTATTTATGTATTTATTTTTTTGAGGTTTCATTTTTGGATGTCTCTATTTTTATTTATTATTTGTAGCGTTACTTTTTGGTTCAGTTTGAATGTATGTCTTTTATTTATTTATTACTTTAATATTTATTATTAATCAACATGTATTAATCTTTATATTTATTTCATTTAAAAAAAGTACAGTACATTTTCATCATACAGTCAGCACTGTTTATTTTTGTAATAAAGTTCAGCAATGTTTTTAATTTAAGTGTTATGTTTTAATTCAATTGTATCAATTTTAAAACGATCAGTTGATTAATTGGTTATCTGCAGGTACTGCCTGACTTAGCGGATTTTACTGATAACTATCGGCCGACCTTTAATAAAATGTTTGAATTTGTTGTGTGGTTTATATTTTTCCTCTTGAGGTAAATCCTGAGTTCTGCTAATTCACACTCTAAGAAACTGTTGCTGTTTCTCCTGCTCTTTGCTGCAGACTGTGTTTGGGAAGATGCTGGACTTTGTTCAGGGCTCCAGTGAGACTCCTCAGACTGACGTTCGCTGGATCTCTGAGAGTGGCATCATCGACGTATTTATCATGCTTGGACCAAAACCATCTGATGTCTTCACACAATATGCCTCACTTACAGGTACACATGCTGTCCATTCTGTAAAGCTTTTAGGCCCTCTGCTCTGTATGTTGATGCCAAGTCACTACATTAAGCTTAATAACTATAATTAAATGCATCTTGGGGCTTCTTCAACCCAACTGCAGAATGTAAACCAAAATATGCCATGTATTTTGGGATATTTTTTCCCCACATAGTACTATGTTTAAGGGCCATAGAAACGGATCATTCAAAATCTTTACTTAGAGTGCGCAAACATTCATATTGATAAATCTTTGCATGTCAACAGCCACTGGTTACTTAATGTTTTAACTTTAGTTTCCTGCCTTTCTCTTATTTCTATACACACATACACCAGGCACCCAGGCCTTCCCTCCTCTTTCTGCGCTGGCCTACCATCAGTGTCGCTGGAACTACAATGACCAGGATGATGTGAAGGCAGTGGACCAGGGCTTTGACGAGCATGACATCCCATATGACTACATCTGGCTGGACATCGAGCACACAGATGGCAAGCGCTACTTCACCTGGGATCCTCACAAGTTCCCACAGCCCAAAGAGATGCTGCAGAACATCATGGACAAGAGACGCATGGTGAGTCTAAGCCTAGCACAAGTTGCCTACTTACTAAAGTTTAACAAGTAAAAAATTTACTTTACAAAAAGCTCTCGGCATGATTTAAAAAAAAAAAAACCCCACACAGTACAGTAAATATGAATTTTTTATTATTTATTTTATTTTTTTAAAATACAGTACTTTAATAATCATGATTAATTACAATGTGCAAGACTTAATTAATTATGTTGAGAATAGATGTTTACATATCATTTAAAGAATGATGCATATGGTTTGAATTATTTTTTTATTTTATTTCAGTCTTAGTCTTCAGTTTTAAATGGCTCTCGGGTACACTTACACCCACATTTGTATATTGCTGATATTTATTGAGCTATAAACCTGATATTCAAGACTTATGAAATGGCCAGGTGGAATTGAGGTCTAACCGTGCAGAACAACAG
This sequence comes from Stegophilus panzeri, assembly GCA_024331685.1. Classification (NCBI taxonomy): domain Eukaryota; kingdom Metazoa; phylum Chordata; class Actinopteri; order Siluriformes; family Trichomycteridae; genus Stegophilus; species Stegophilus panzeri. The sequence continues at coordinate 15,818,566 of JANDJT010000217.1, forward strand.
AAGTAGCATCAGAATAAAGTATGGCATAAATATGCTGCGCAGACATGTCTTCCAAAAAGGTAAACTGTAGCATTTTAGAAATGTGAAGAATCCGAATCCCCTGAAATCCTGTCCTTGCCAGATGGTGGCCATCGTAGACCCTCATATTAAAGTGGACAGTGGCTACAAGATCCACAACGAGCTAACTGCCAAAAACTTCTACGTCAAAAACAAAGATGGCAGAGACTACGAGGGGTGGTGCTGGCCAGGTCAGAGTGATGTCTGCAGACAATAATATGTATACACATACGTCTTTTATTAATGAATATTGTGAATGATCTGATTCACATTATTGTGTAACTCAAAGTTGCTCTTTGTTTCTCACATACAGGGAACTCTGGTTATCCAGACTTCACTAGACCAGAGATGAGAGCCTGGTGGGCCAGTATGTTTGCATTTGATCAGTATGAGGTAAGACTGTTTTTTAAAATTTTTTTTATTTGTTTGCAGTACATCACATTTAAACTGGCATGGGGGTATCAAACACAGTCCTCTATACTAGTCCCAAGCCCTGTCATTTTCTTCCACCCATTACTTTCTATTTGCTGCAGCCCACCATCTGTACAAGCTTTTAGCACATTAGAAGGCATGTTACTGTTTTGTTTCAGACGTAGCCAAAAACATGCCTGAGCCAACACTGGGTCCAAGTAAGACTGGGGATGATGTCTACCCATTTCCAAAGATTAATTAAAAAGAGAAAAAGTAAAAGTTTGGATTGGTCTATGACTAAAGACAGCTCAGAAGTATGGCATTTCATTTAAATACACTACCTAAATAAGCTGGGTATATAAAAATAAATAACCCTTAAACAACTGCAGCCATAACAAAACAAACATGCCTGAAGTTAGCCGGCCTACTAAACATTTGCTTACTTGTTTTGACTAAACAAATGTTTATAAGGTTCAAGACTAACTTTTTAATGCTACTTTTCCTACATTACCAGAGCAGTAACTTCCTCCAGTAGATGAAATATGTTGGCTAACAAAAAATGAAACCGTTCAAGCTGTTATGCAGCAGCAATTCTTTTGTGTTGCTGACGTGTGTTGTTTAATGTATACCTAAGTGCTGTTTCTGATCGGTCAGAAGGGTTTGATTAATTCTCTGTAACAGCAGCTTTGACAGTAGTTCCGACTGTAATTCAAACCACAGGTTTATATTAATGTGTTTGTTCTGATCCGTTATTGTTTCTATAGTAACAACTTGCACAGGGACTTGTATGGCAGACGCTCCACACATACTGATTTTGATTGTGGATATGGTGACAGCACTTTCCAACAGATGAAGCTGTTTTTCGACACAGCAAGTTGGTTGCTGGAGGGGATCATGCTCTGCTTCAGTATGTCACAGTACATGTTGCCATTCATGGTTCCCTCAATGAACTGTAGCTCCCCAGTGCCGGCAGCACTCATACAGCCCCAGACCATGACATTCCCACCACCATGCTTGACTGTAGGCAAGACACACTTGTCTTTGTACTCCTCACCTGG
>JANDJT010000217.1:15820900-15852687 GCA_024331685.1 Stegophilus panzeri
TCAAGGGTTCACATACTTTTTCCACAAGCACTATGAGGTTTTTTTGGTTGTTCTCAATAAAGACATGAAAGATCAGATTTTTTTTGTTATTATTTTGGACACATTATATTTGTCAGTACTCTTGACATAGATGAAGATCAGATCACATTTTATGATAAATTGATTCAGAAAACCATGAAATTCCAAAAGGTTCACATACTTTTTCTTGCTACTGTGTGTGTGTGTGTGTGTGTGTATAATATAATATATATATTCCAACCTTTTGGAATTTCATGGTTTTCTGAATAAATTTGTCATAAAATGTGATCTGATCTTCATCTATGTCAAGAGTACTGACAAATATAATGTGTCCAAAATAATAACAATTTAATTTCCCCTATGTATGGAGTCTTTTGGGACACACTTTATAGAGCAGTATAGCTGCAATGTGGCAAATATTAAAAAAAAAAAAAAAAAAAAACTCCAAAAAAAAACCAAACATTTAATAATAAATTTAAATTCACCCTTGTCAAGAGAAAACCAGCAAAAGTTATAGTTAATAGTTGTGTTCTTTGCTCAAACTTTAGGGTTCGATGAAGAACTTGTACACTTGGAACGATATGAATGAGCCGTCCGTGTTCAATGGCCCAGAGGTCACCATGTACAAAGACGCAGTACATGGCAACTGGGAACACAGAGACCTCCACAACCTCTACGGCCTCTACGTGGTGAGCTAGAGTTCATCTCAGTTTATGTGCTAATGTAGTGAATTTTTTTTTTTTTTTTTTTTTTTTTTTTTTTTTTTGGGTCTTGTTCTTGAAGATTAAATATCCATAATTCTCTAAACAATGAATCTGCCATCACATTCCCTATTTGGCACAAATCCTCAACTCATTGTTTCTGTCCTGGGTAGCAAAGGGCCACAGTTGAAGGTCTGATCCAGAGGTCTGGGGGAACAGAGCGGCCATTTGTTCTCACTAGAGCCTTCTTCGCTGGCTCACAGAGATATGGTTAGTACTGAGAACACCCTCCTTGACACACTGGGAGAGAAGTATTTTCTAACAGTGAAGTGACACATGGTACACGTTTTCATTTGTGCACATGCACAGGCGCTGTGTGGACTGGAGATAATGCAGCTGAGTGGGACCACCTGAAGATCTCTATCCCAATGTGTCTGAGTCTGGGGCTGGTGGGCATCTCGTTCTGTGGAGGTCAGTTTATAGCCATTTCATAATACCTGTAAAAAAGCTAGAAAAGCTAATATCTAGGTTATCACACACTGCTTTCAATACAAATATAGTTTCAATCATATATTTTATTCATAATTTGGGTTGTGCTTCAAGAAACCAGTGCTATGGCCAAGTCTATGAAACATGCCCAATGCCAAAGATCAAAATTGGACCCTTCCTTATAGAGGAAAAAAAAAAAAAAATCACCTAGGGAAAATACCAGTTTACATAAGGGGAAAGGATGTGGGGGAAAAGTAATGCAGGTACTTTCATCTAGGTAACTTTGTCCTGTGAATTTGCAAACTTGACTTGAAAACCAAAGGGAGAGTATTTTGAAGTTCTGTGTTGATACAGTTTGTTCAAAAACTAAAAGTGAAGGGTAAAATGTGCTGTGTGTCACCATTTAATACTTTTTATTTCTGTTTGTCATATAGGGGTACTTCATACTTTTCTTTTTAATGTATTGAGCTTTCTTTTCATGTCAGTAATAAAAGTGTGAAGATTGTTCTTTTGGTCAAAGTTAGCATACTTTTTATTATATGTTTATCTACTTTTATTACGTTTTTGTTTTGTAACAGTTGTATAAAATAAGCTCAACCACTCAGCTGATTGCTTATGAATTTCAGACAATGACGCTTAAATATCAGTTCAACCAATACATGTTTTATCATTTTATACTGTTATCATGGTGCCATCCTATCCACCGACATGCGCTACGTTTTTTGTTTTTGTTTTTTGTGATAAAATTGTTTTTACTCTCGGTCTGCTAAGATTTCTAGTTAGCAGTGTTTGTGCTTCTGTACTAGTATCATGAATTGATACAGTATTAAAAGCACAATTTTTCTAAACCGTTCATTCAAGTTTCTCATCTACCCATATACATAAATATTAGACTGTGTGTTTTTACTGTTTGCATAAAAACCTCAGCTTACCTATTCCAAAACATGGATACAGTTAAAGGACCCAACCTCCAGCCAGTGGACAGAACAAAAATAAACCCAAGGCAGCACCTCAGAAGCCCAATCCTACAGGAAGACCACAGACCTGGCAGCAGTGTTTAAAATAATATATTGAACTTCTGACTCTGTAATAGTTAAGCTGTTCATATAAGAAATGTCCCAGTTAGATTTTCTCATTGCTCTTCTTCCATAGCTGATGTTGGTGGCTTCTTTAAGACCCCCAGTACTGAGCTGCTGGTGCGTTGGTACCAGACTGGCGCCTACCAGCCCTTCTTCCGTGCACACGCCCACCTGGACACCCCCAGGCGTGAGCCTTGGCTGTTTGGCCCCGAGAATGCTGCTCTCATCCGGGAAGTTGTCCGCCAGCGCTATGCCCTCCTGCCCTACTGGTATGAGCAGTTCTATCATGCATACAGGACCGGCCAGCCTGTCATGAGGTCAGTAGAAAATTCTTACCTCACTCACACACTCACTCATCCTTTTATATGAAAATAAACATTGGGTTGTAAGAACAGGCCTTTTGCTCTGTTCTTACAGTTTGCCATTTATTTTATTCCTTCCTCTTCTGTGTTAGGCCTCTGTGGGTTGAGTATCCTAAAGATGCAGCTACTTTCACCATTGATGATGAATTTCTGATTGGTGAGTGATTCAAACAAGCATATAAGTTACATAAGCGCATGTGTGTGTGTGTGTGTGTGTGTGTGTGTGTGTATATATATATATATATATATATATATATATATATTTAAATTTGTGTGTGTATAATATAAAATATTATATCTCTTTTTTTTTTTTTTTTTATTTACTCTGCAGGATATTTCTGAACAGATGAGTAAGTTGTAGTGTAATGAATGTGTTTCTCTGATTCAGGTCGAGATTTGCTGGTCCACCCTGTCACTGAGGAGGGGGCACGAGGAGTCACAGCCTACCTGCCTGGATCTGGGGAGGTATGCAGATTTTTAAGTGCTAAATCCTTTAAGATAACAGACTGCCAGTGGTTAGTGTTAGTTATCCTTTGACCAGGCCTGGTCTGAAAATATGTCAAAATTTAGATTCCTTTCCTTCTTACAGTACTTATATTACCTGATTTTTGTTCCCTTTTAGGTTTGGTATGATGTCCACACATTCCAGAAACACAGTGGTGCTCAATCCCTCTACATTCCAGTCACCATGAGCTCTGTATGCATATCTTCATATTCAAAAAGAATAAATAGTTTTATTGTTAATGAATGTTTGATTCCATGCCATCTGTGCTTCTGCTTGGTGTAGATCCCAGTCTTCCAGCGTGGCGGCTCCATCATTCCTAGAAAGGTCCGAGTTCGTAGGTCTTCTACGTGCATGGAGAATGACCCCTACACCTTGTATGTGGCCCTTGGTCCACAGGTAGCGTACCTTTTTTATTGTTGTACAGTCTTTATATAGTCCTTCTCCTTCAACATAAATTATAAGATTTTAGTTTTACAGACATATTTTTCTTACTAAATACAGAATAAATCCTGCCTTTCTTTTCTCAGAGAGTTGCTGAAGGGAAGCTCTACATAGACGACGGCCACACCTTTGATTTCCAAGCAAAGAAAGAATTTGTTCACCGGAGCCTAATGTTTTCCAACAATGCTCTGACATCGGAGTATGCCATACACAATTCTTGCTTTGCTCTTACTGATATTTTCTTTGCCTAAATAGTGTTGACATGCTGTTCACACCTGATGTTGATGGGGGTTCACTCAGGAATATTTTGTCTTTTCAGGAACTTGTGTCTGGATTGCAAGTTCAATACTAAATCTTGGATTGAAAAGATTTTCATATTGGGAGCCAGTAAGCCTAACAAGGTTACTCTTCAAATGGATGGTATGTCTTTTGATGTGCTTAGTTCATTTACCTTTATCTTATGCCTAGATTAGAGTATTAAATAAGAATATTTAATATGTTGAAAGTTCTACACACACAAAATAATTTTTAAAAAAAACTTGTATTCATTGAGTTTGCTTTTTTTTTCCTCTAATTAAAATGTATGCAATTATTCTTTTTAACTATTGAATCAAAGAACCCTACTCATATGCACACATGGGTGCATGTAATGTTTAAATTAACAGCTCTAGTAGTAGAGTACAAGTTTCACTGATTTTCTTCTCATTCTTTCCAACAGGCCGAAACACTGATGTGGAGTTTGAGTTTGATGCCTCCATGTCAGTGTTAACCCTTCGCAAACCAGGCATGAGCGCTGCAGCAGACTGGACCATCCTGCTACAGTAATGCACTCGAGAAGAACAAGAGCCTGGAGCAGTGGGTGCGGGATCCAAGCACTTAATCCAAGCGACCAAGCGAAATTGACCAAGAAATACAAGACTACTCAGCAAAATACAATAACTTTTTTTACAATCATTAACTCATACACTGTGTTCTCACACGCACACAATCAGGTAAAGAGGTGAATTATGATTCAGTAGGAGGGTGTTTCAGATTAGTTTGGGGGCTAAATAGGAGTGAAATGGTAGATATTTCAGGTTTTAAGTTTTGTAAGCCTGATGTCCAAAAATTAAGTAACTTTTTTCAAACTGTTTTTCTGTAGTAAATGATGTAGTCAGCCTGTTCTCATATGCCTGTAATTTAAAAGGAATGGAGAGCATGTTTCATGCACTTGATTTATTCCAATTCATTTCAATTCAATTTAAAATAGAGGACATGTGGGGTGGGTTTTTTTTGGCAATTTTCATTGATTTTATAGTAGATTGATGGTTAAAGAGTGTGTAGTACATGCTAGACCTCCAAACCTGGAATACGTTTAGGGGAATTAAACCACTGACTTAGTGGAAGTGTTTCCAGTTTCTTTAATGTTTTTGTTATTGACTTTTCTGGATGGTTTTTTTCTTTCTTTTCTTCTTTTTTTTTTTTTTTTTTTTTTTTTTTTTTAAAACAGAGCACTTGGATACTTCTGAGGGTGATTAGACGTTTTGAGCAAAACAAATATTGACCCTAGGTTGACAATTAATGCAGCAATGTTGGCTATGTAATGATAATGTGAAGGATACCATTACTGAGGAGATACTGACAGCATCTTTCAAATTAGTTACATTATGTGCAATCTCAGCTGACTTTTTTTTTTCCTTGTACATTCCTGCCATGTTTGCTGATATGAATATATTAAAAACGTTCCTTGGTTGCTCTAGCGAGGACCACACCGCTCTTCCCCCCCTCACAAATATGTAGTGTCATGAAACCTTACAGAAGATCTTAAAAAAAAAAAAAAAAAAAAAAAAATGTGGTATGTTTGTCTTGGTAATTTTTACAGGCTGTGACGATTTAATCAGGCAAGCCAGTAATAAAAACATAATGTTCCCAAAGATGTGGGCGTGTTGTCCTTATTTTCGGAATCTGCGTTCACATTGACATGAGGATCTAATACAATGTATATTAAGTTAAGCACAATTTATCATTAATAGCATGTAAGCTTCCTTAACAGTTTTTATTGATTATATCACAGTAAGGCCAGTGGTAACTCTGTAGTTAAGTTTCTGCACTAGTGATGGAGCTTGCTTGATTAAAAAAATATTGGATTCTTAAACACTCCTCTTTTTTCTTTTTTCTTTGAAATGTGAATATGCCAAATGGAACGCTGAACATTTAATATGCTCATTGTAGTAAATAGGAAACACAAAGACCGGAAATGACGGTTACGCAAACAGAGTTGTCGCACATTAATGACGTAATTCGTTACCTCTCATTATGGCGGCTGAAGGCGCGGAAGAATTCAGCGACACCCCGGAATTCACAAACCCTTCAGGTTTTTACATATTTTAAATATATCGTTACATATATTTTGAAATGTTGCATAATATCTTTTTAAATGTTAAATAAGTCTTTGAGTGTGTGTTTTTTTTATTCATCTGTTAGTTATGCATTTCGGACGTTAGCTAACAAGCTAGCTTAGCTTAGCTTGAATATCATTATCTGATGATTCGTCTTGTTTTCTTTTTCGAGTACCCAACTTCATATCCTAGTTTTGTTGTACATAAACATAAAAAGAAATCAAACACTTATTTAACTAAAGATTACGTTTAATTCTGGAGGTACATAACACGATCATAGAACTAGAACTAATGCTGTTCCCAGGTTTAAACTTAACAACTTTGCCAGAAATTGAAAAAAGGAAAACTCCACTACACATTTAGTGGTGTGTTGGAGTTAAGCACGCTATATATGGTCCAAAGTATGTGGACACCTGACCAGCACACCCAAACTGTTGCCACAAAGTTGGATGCACACAGTTGTATAGGATGTCTTTTGGCCATGTCTTTTGGCCAGTATGTGTAATATATATAATATGAAAAAGAGAGGCTGCATTAGTTGCTTGTTAATAAATCTAAACACTTTTAAATGATGTAATGAAGTAATTATTTGTTATACTCGCAGGGTGTGAAGCTCCCGAGGTCGCTAACTTTCCCCAGCCTGATTTAGGGGTATCTGAAGACATGGGAGGAACAGACATGGCAGATCCGTCATTAGCCTACAGCGCACCTCCAGTGACCGGAGAAGAGGAAGAGGAGGGTCGAGAATTGCCAGTGGAATTTGACAGACAGTGGAATCTGGTGAATGACAACCCACAGGATTTCAACAGCTGGACTGATTTATTACAGTACTGTGAACAAGAGGTGAGGAGAAACAGTGTGAAGTACATTTAATACATTGAAAATAACGTAGGCTTTATTAACAATATTGCATCATCATCTTGTCACTCTGAACCAAGGCCCAGTCGTGCATTTCCAACCAAACATCTTCGAACTGTTGCAGGGTCATTTGAGAGCATCTCGTCAGGCCCTGGGTGCATTCCTGGCGAGATACCCGCTCTGCTATGGCTACTGGAAGAAGTTTGCAGATTTGGAAAGGCGAGCAGGACACAACCACAAGGCTGAGGAGGTGTGGAATGCTGTAAAGACTGGGAGAGATTGAATTTCCTGAATGATGGGCACGAAATGTTAATATACACAGTTGAACAAACACTAGTTACCATTTATTCAAGATGTAGCTTTTAGTTTTTAATTGTGTTTATATAACTGTTGTAGTCATTTAATTTCGAAGGCACTATAGAAAACCTGCTGTACAAGCAGCCTGTATTTATTTAGTGTTATAAATATGACTCATACAGGAACTTCTGCCATAGTGGACAAAAGACTGAGTTAAAATCAGTCAGTGTTTATCTAAATACCTTTAAGCGCAAACTACATAGAGATCTGAATGTACTATGAGACTTTGAAACAGGTCCTGAACCTGAATGGCTTCTCTTGAAATCTTGAGCATTCACATAACCTGCTTTAGTAATGAAATATAATTAACTGAATGACTAAAATAAAATAAAAAATGGTTTATAACTCTTTGCTATTGTAGATGGACTCGGTCTAAACAGTTGTCAATTCTGTCCTTGTGGACTGCAAGTGACATGGGTTTTAAATGTGGAAAATCCTACATTTCAACAAATGTATGGGAAAAAATGTCAATGCTTTTGTTTAATTTTGGGTACGCTGTCCATATTGTATTTTGTATTTATGACAACTGATTCAAGAATTAAGTTATTCATTTACAGTATAAATACCCACTCACTAATTTATGTAAATTGGCTTCAGGTCAGCGAAAAGTAGAAATCAAAATGTGTGTTCATTAGTTACTGAATAATAGCACATGATACTGATTTGCAGGTATGCATGCAAGGACTGACGGTAATCCCTCTCAGTGTGGATCTGTGGATACATTACATTAACCTCCTGCTTGGCACACTGAATATGAACCTGCCTGAGTCGACACAGCGCATTCGCAGGTAACATAAAACCCATTTATTTATTTATTTATTACTCTCAATTAAATAGATCTCAGTTCATGCTTATTTTTTTGGACTAACTAAGTTGACTCGCTTTACCAGCAGTGCCCCACTAGCTCAGCCTTGCTCAGTTTCCTTCATTAAAGCAAGTGAACTGTTATGTAAATTTTGGAAAAAAAAGTGCATGGAAATGCCAGACATTACACAGACTAAATACGGCACATTTATAATACTTGTTTGTCCTGTAAAAATAATAAAAGAAAATGGAACAATATGCACATTTATATTAGTTTATGGAAATACCACTTTCTGTGACTTTAGAAATTTGTTAACTCGTTTATTGCATAAGGAATAAAACACGACAGGGGGCACTGTTGTAGAAAAGTAATCAACACCACCCTAAAGTGGATCACTGTCCTATAACAGCGTGCCCAAGCTGTTTAATTTCTCTTATAATACCGTTAAGAGAACTTAACGTTACAGATTTACCTCTGACTGTTGGAAAGCACCTTCCAGAAAACAAGTACATGAGTTTTCAATCCGTTTCTGCAGAGTATCTGCATTACAAGTCCCTGTGAGTTAATTGTTGCTGTGGACATCTGAAATTCGATTTACAGCCAGAATGCTTTTACAGTCTGAGCTGCTTTTATAGAAAAGTAGTGCACACCTTCTGATCAATCAGATTCGAGTGTCCAACAAATTTGAATAGAAATCTGAAGGCTGGGTGGTTTATTATGGTCTCGCTCTGCATCCTGTCTCTGTTCCGCAGTGTGTTTGAGGATGCTCTGGCTGCAGCAGGCTGGGACTGGCACTCAGATCGCCTGTGGGACCTGTATGCTGAGTGGGAGAAAGAACAGGGAGACCTGAGGGCCATGACTGCAGTCTATGACCGTGTGATGAGAGTGCCCACCCAGCTCTACAGCACCCACTATGAAAAGTATGTCAGCACAAGTGAAGAAGGATTTAAGAGGGTTGTTTACACAGCTGTTCACTTTGAGACACAAATCCGCATACAAACACACAGATTTGTGAGAACTTGCTGATATTTCTTCTCACTATCATATCTTGTGATCTTTTTTCCCCCCTTCATATATAGATGCAGCTGAATTTATCACCCAAAGCCTTATTGGTAAACTGTCAAACACCTGCAATTCAGCACTACAAAATTCAGATCTCCAAAATATCACAATTTTGAGTTTTGTCTTTTGCTTTCACAGTCCATAAGAAAATGAGTGTTGTGCTGGAGACTCTTAAGGCTGATGTAAATGGTCCTGTTACTGTCCCTGCAGATTAAAGCATCATTTAACATCAAGTCCACTCCAGGATGTGCTGAGCGCTGAGGAATACGAGACGGTGCAGGCTGAGTACATGCAGAATCAGATTCAGGCTAAGAAAGAGGGATCCGATGCTACAGCTGGTGAGGAAGAGGAGAGACCGCCCGGGGAGGACGATCCTGCAAACGATGGCAAAGATTCGGTAATGAATTTACAGTTTAATCTAATGAGATGATTTAATACATGTGCTGGGATTCATGTACTTGCATTAGGGATGCTTGACTGAATCAGCCAGCGTTAATGTTCTGGGGATTTATCACCATTGTACTGATGTCAGAGTAAAGTCTATATATATTTTGTAGAAAAATTATATTAATGAACCTGCTGTTATGCAGCCGGTACAGGATTTTAGCAGAGGTTTTTTTTTTCTGTGCTTTTTTTTTTTTTTTTTCTTCTTTTCTGAAAATTACTTGAATTGGTGAAATTGCAATTGCACAAAATAGTTTTGGTCTTTCTCAGTGATATTTGTTGGTAAATGAGACCTTTTAGCTGTGCTCATTTCCGACGCACATGAATCGAAGAAGGCTTTGGCTGAATGTGCGTTGTGATGTCACAACGCGTCTTGGCCCAAATCTGCTGTAACTTTGAAAAATTGAAAGCTCCTCCAAATATCAGGAAGTTTCGCCAAATCCTGGAGGGACTGACTAGTTTTTATCAATATCAAAGACAATATTTTTTGTGAGGGGAGGGGCAGGGGTTGTAATTGTCCTTTTTTGGATGTTTGTGACGACTTCAGAATTTGAACTTACAATTTTCCAAGAACAGGGTGAAATCTTAAGCATGTTTATTTAAAAAAAAAAAAAAAAAATTGAAGTAACATATGTATATTGGTGTACCTGCTGTCTGTTTGAGAACTGCTTGTGTCTTAATATTTGACCATATAGAAATAATATCGGCTGATATATTTGCAGATGGTGTTTTAACAATAATGTTTGGGTCTTGTGTCTTTCAAACTTGCAGCCTTTAAACTCTCTTTTCCAAGTTTCATTAATTCACATTTTCCATGAAAGGCCCTTTACATAACAAATCAATGAATGAATTTGGGGTAACTTGCATTTGATTATTCACCTGTCTTCAGTTAACATACGCCATATTCTGAGTGCTCTTTGGTTCATAAATCACAGACTGTGGCACTTATCCGACATTTATTTACTTTTATAACACATATATTTCTGGACTGTACCAAATTTCAGGTTTCTTTTTGCATGTGATACTACCCAAAAATTTATTGGAAATCTTTCAACTGTGAGTTCTCACTTGTTCTCCCTGGCTTAACCACTTCCTGATTAATTACCATTCCCACAAATGTGTATAAGCGACAACGGCTTTACAATAAAACTGCCACAACAACAGAGTGTGTTCCTTTCATGATTATGTTGTCGGCCATTTTTCCTGGTCATGTTGTATAGTATTATATATTTTTTCCATGTAGGAAGAGGCAGTGCAGAAAATGCAGGAGCTGATCTTGGCTAGGAGAGAGGAAATGTATCAGCAGAATGAGGCTGAGGTCAGGAAGAGATGGAATTATGAAGACGCGGTAAGAGTTTGTATAGAATTGCAGTGTTTCTCTCCTGTTTTAAAATTAAAAGCCCAGTCCTGTTTTCTTGTTGTGACTCCTGTAATGGGTTTTTTTTTTTTCTTCTTCCCTGTTTCAGATTAAGAGGCCATATTTCCATGTGAAGCCTTTGGATCGGACCCAACTGAAAGCCTGGCACACGTACCTGGACTGGGAGATGGCCGAAGCTGAGGCAGCAAACGCGGTCACTGAGGGGACAGGTGTGGAAGGCCAGGAGGGTTCAGAGGTCAAAGAAGGCATCGCTGGCCATAGGAGGGTGCAGATTCTGTTTGAGCGCTGCCTCATTGCCTGTGCACTCTATGAGGAGTTCTGGGATAAGGTAGAGGAAGACAAACTGAGCGTATCTTGGTGAATACAACGAAGAGTTTGTATCAGTGTGGCACTTTTATTTGATGGTTTTGTTTTTGTGTGTCGTAGTATGCGCATTATCTAGAGCCACGCAGTCTGGAGGAGACACGCAGTGTATATAGACGAGCTTGTGAAATCCACCTGCCATACAAGCACAATTTTCACTTTCAGTGGGCCATGTTTGAGGAGAGACACGGTGAGGAACACCTTAAGGGTAAAGGAAACATGACTAGTTACTTGTTAGCGGTCAGATGACACTTTTGTCACAAGGATTAAATGCAAGCAACATTGTTTGTGCAGTTATATCACCTTTGTACTGATGAAATGCTGGTACTGAAGTCTGCAAACATTTTTTAAAAAATAGCCTGTATTTCTACTAGTTTCAAAGCCAAAACATGATCGGACATGCAGAATAGTGGGGAGTTTATAGGTTACATGTCAAATCCTTCAGTATTTACACAAAGTACAAAAATAAGAATGTGTTTTAAATTTATTTATTTAGAAGTAGTTATATAGATATATAGATATAGTTTGTTGCAATTGCCAGTAAAATGTTTTTTTTTATATATATATATTTCAATATTTATTTGACTTCTTAAAATAAATAGAGAAAAAACTGATTTTTTTTATTTGTCACTGTAAAAATTCATAAGTTGCTCAAGTTGCCATGGTGACAAATATTGTAGTACCCCAATCCCCTGACTCCACTGGTCCAAACCAGCAGAATTTTGCAGCTGGAACCAAGCTGATTTTGCCAGCTGAGATCCGGTTGTTTTGCAGTGGGAACTTGTATAGCGGCTGAAATTAGGCACTGGCATCGGCAGCTTCTTTGTACAAAATTGCTCTAGACTGGTAGTAGAAATGTACTGCATCTTTGCTGCAAGTAAATTGGTGAAACCGTTTTACAGTGTTAATAAATATTTATAAATAAAAGTTTCTCTTTAATATTTAAATTTGTTGCATGTTCTCTTGCAGGTAATACCTCGGAGGCACAGCGTATCCTAGAAGCTCTAGAGAAGGCTATGCCTGGCCTGGCCATGGTGCGGCTCCGGAGGGTGGGGCTAGAGAGGAGGGCGGGTCATCTGGAAAAGGCAGAGTCACTGCTAAAGGAGGCAGTTGAAGAGAATAAAGACAAGCCGCACCTTCATGCCTTTTACTCCATTAAACTGGCCCGCTTTTTTCACAAATTAGGCAAGAATCCATCACGGGCTCGCGCTGTGCTGCAAGAGGCCATTGAGATTAGTCCAGTAAGAAATGCATCCATGTATCTGAAATTCTGTCGTTTTGTTTTAATTCTACATATGTTTGTGCACAGTTTGTTTTTGTTTGGTTTGAAATTTCACTGCTATGAGGTGTAGGCCCAGTGTGCTTCAGAGTACCGCATTTACTCCTCTGTTGTACATCCATCAGCTTGTGACTCAGAAATTGGTTAAAGTCTGCCATGTTTAAGGATTCTTACTTTTTTTGTTTTTAATTATATGGGGAAAAAAAATCGCCTATGGTGTATATATTCACCACCTCAAAAAAAATCACAAATAATAATAAGACCACAAATACAAATTAATAATAATAATTACACAAAATATATTTCAGCAAATGCCTAGTAGCATCACTAGTGGTCAGGTGTGAATGGTTCGGTTGTCCTCACCCGAGACAGATGTTAATACCAAGTCTGAACAGGACGTCAGTGAGCAAGGGCGATTTGATAACTCTGCTGCACATTTAAATGGTGTGTGTGTGTCTGTCTGTCTGCCCAGGACAACAGTAAGCTCTACCTGAACCTGCTGGACCTGGAGCTATCTGGGGATTTGCGTCTCAATGGAGGAGGAGTCCAACAGTGCGTGAGCAAAGCTTTAGCTGCACCTCTCTCATCAGACCTCAAGATCCTCTTCTCCCAAAGAGGCCTGCAGTTTGCTGAGGATTTTGGGACCACAGTGCAAAGGTCAGGAGTTACTCAGGATAAGATAACGGTGATAAAGGATTTCATTCATCTTAATAGGCCAGCTGTTGATTTTGGGGGAAATTAAGAAACATTGTGTGCACCACCGTTATCTTTTAATCGAAACTATAACCTTTCATTTATTGTTGATGCCTGTGGTTTTACCCTGCACTCACCCAGGCAGCATTTTTACACCTCGTGTCAATCAAATTGCTCTGCGCTGGTCAGCTTGTGGGCATTTCTATCTTTACTGCCAGTTGCCATGGTTTCACTGGTAGTGCTAGGCTACTGTGATATCCACACAACTATATCCAACTACAATACATGCTTAAAAACACGTGATCACAAAACTGATATCTTCCCACTGAAACTAAAGTTGTGGACTTACCAAGTGCATTACTGTCTACTGAGTTTGCTTTTCATGATTTCAGTTTCCTATTCTGGCATCTATTTTGGTTCATTCAATCCTATCAGTACAGTAAGCATCACGGACTCCCTCAGGAGCAAGTAGGAATGAATATGTTGAGCCAAAAAAAAACAAATGTTTCCAAGTCTGGTGAAAAAAAGAAACATGCCACAGTTCCTCACCCCCCAAATCATGTTTTCTTATTTGCATCAAGTTAACCATTGTTCAACTTTGTTGTGCCGCTTGCCCCACCCACTCCAAGACGCTAACAGTCGCTTCATCTAATGTCCGATGTCACAGACTTCGGGCCTCTTTATCGCCTCATATCGCTGCTGGTGTGAACACTGAGTTAAGATTCTATGGAAAAACTATCCATAGTATCTTAACATGGCTGTTTATGTTTCACTTCAATAATCTGGTTACCGGAAAAAATCAGAGTATCAGCATGCGTGTATATGTGTTATATTCCCTGGTCCGATGTAGCTGTTGACTTTTATGATTGCGTATTTGCAGTGTGCTGAGTATCTACGAGGAACACCAGAAGCTTCTGAATGATCTCGGTGCAAAGAAGCGTGGAGCAGAGAACGGGTGAGAGGAACAACACGGACAACAATGTTTATTCAATCTCTGTTTCAGGTTTCATGTACTTTTTAGCACAGAGCTAAAAAGTTTATTTTGTTTTTGTTTTAATCATTCTAGTGATAGTGACGATCCGGAGAAAATGAGTAAAATGGATGATGACTCTGGTTCAGCAGCACCTGCACAAGCTGTTCCACCTACTATGCCCCCTGTTCCTCCTCCTCCAGTGATGGGTGGAGATATGAGTGGGTATGGAAACTATAGCAACTGGTATCAGGTATGCAGGACTTAGCTTTGCATGTAGTTCCTGTTTCATGTGCGCAATTAATCCTTTTTATTCATGCGTATGTTGTATCACGTGACGGGAAAGATGTACTTCAGTTAAAATGCTAAAATGAAATTGGGTAAATGATGAAGATAAATAATAATGCTCTAGCTGTTTCCAAATTGCAAAATTTCATGCATCAAAATTTGCATGCTGTTTTTCAGCAACAGCAGTATGGAGGATATGGTGGCTACTCCAACCCCTGGAACCAGTACAATCAGTACTACCCTCCTAGTTAGGGGCCCGACAGGTCTGTGTGCAGCAGTATCACCTTTCATACACGCAGCAAGATCTCACACTGAACACGTTTGCCATGGACAGAAGTAGATGTTTAATGGAAGTGTGATGATGCACGTGAGCTGAATAACTTTTTTTTTTCCTCAGTGCTTTGATGGACGGCTAATTTCCAACATTTATTCACGTCCCATGGTAATGACTGTTCCAGCCTGGGTTTGGTACTTAGTGATGTTTCTGGACTCTGACAGAATCAGACTGAAGAATATCTGCCTTTTTTAACAGTGTCCCTCTGTGGAATACATCTTTGTATAATTTTTTTTCTCTAAACATTTTTTCTAAGCTTTTAACTTGTCACAAATGTACATGTCAAGTCATTAGAGCAGTAAGATAGCTTGTATTAATTGTTTGTGTGTGTGTATGTAATCATATTTGGACATCAGTGCAACAAAACCAAGCTTGTACAGTTGTTGCAGGTTCATGGTTAGA
Organism: Stegophilus panzeri; assembly: GCA_024331685.1. Classification (NCBI taxonomy): domain Eukaryota; kingdom Metazoa; phylum Chordata; class Actinopteri; order Siluriformes; family Trichomycteridae; genus Stegophilus; species Stegophilus panzeri. The sequence goes on from JANDJT010000217.1 coordinate 15,836,107, forward strand.
TCTGGTGATTAACTCACACTGACTGTCCTTACTCCAGTGGTCCTCATCCCTTTTGTAATCCGCTACTGTGGTAAAAGCTGCCACTCCGACCCTGTTTTGTAACTTTATAATACATGACGGCTATCAAACACACAGGAGAACATGACATTACTGACCAGAACTAAACCAAACAACTATATATTTTTGCCCACTGTCTTTCATTTTATAACAACATGATAAATACTAGGGCTGGGCGATATGACAAAATTATATCACGATACTTTGACATTTTTACGATACACGATGCATATCACTATATATAATTGAGCTAGAAAACTGTCTGCAAAACAGTAGTAAAATAAACAAAAAACAATTAAACTGAGTTTGACGATACTTTTCTTTAATACCTACCAAGATAAAGAAGATTAAGTGTTTTTTTTTTTGTTTTTTTTTTAAATTGTCAATGGCATCCATTCAGTACCATTTTAATTTGTAATTAATAAAAACGTTAAATACATCACCGTACCAACGATATCTCAGAAATGTGTATCGTGTAATATAATATTGATATATTGCCCAGCCCTAATAATAATAATACTGACCATGTAAGAGATCTTATAAAGGAAAAAATTCTTAAGAATATCTTTAATAAACAAGACTAAGGGGATTTCTTTTATTTGTGCAAATAATAATAAAAAAAAACAACTTTACCAGTGGTTTGTGTGTTTTTAAATGGTCGATTAATACCGTAAAGCTGTCTAGAAATATTGTCATATATTTAGACTAGCTTATCATACCATAAAACAATTCCAAACTATAAAAGTAAACTTTACTTCCTTAAAGGTGCTGTTTGTTTTTATCATAAGGTAAATATGTCCATATTGTTTCTGCATGATACCGCTGCAAAGGACAGTATGACGTCTCGATCTGTTGTGGTGTTCATATAATTATTTAGACACGTCGTATTTCCTTGTTAGTCTTGAGTGCTGTGATTGTGAAATGTTCAGAACATGAAAAGTGATAGTGTTACAGGGAGAAGTCACATTAACAGAAATGTATTTACTTGATATGCTTTTTGTATATGAGGTGCAGATAACATGTACAAGGCTTTGTTTCATACAAGTTGTTCTGTGTAAATGCCTGGGAAACATCAAAAGTGACCTTTTTTTTTTTTTTTTTAAATTGCAACAGCCCTACTTCATGTTTTCACCTTCCACACCCAACGGGCATCCTGGATGTTCCTATATAATATATTTCAGAATGTTTAACTGCATTTGTCCGTTTATGCCATCTTTTTTTCATGAATAAAGATGTCTATTTTAAAAATGTTTGCTTGCTGTCTATACGTAGCTCATTCACGACTGATCTTTGTACCAACTGTAATGGTTAAGTGTATTTTATTTACAGTAGGGCCACAGGCCAAAAAATGAAATTTATTCCAAACGCAGCAAGAAATAATACACAGCAGAATCACTGAAATAAAGGATAAGAACCGGAACTTGAGTGTTCACTTAGCTCTGTTGTCAGTGTGACTATGTTTTATTGGTATAATACCCATTAAGACCTGTTCGACTGTTTAAATGACGTGTAAGATAAAATCCGGTCCACGATTGTAGCCAGTTTTGTCTTCTGTTGACCGTATTAGAAGCAGAGGAAGAACGTGGATAAAACTAGTCTGCCTTTACTTCTTTGCAACCACAAGGACAGCAGAAGGCACCAAACCTGAGGAAAAGGGAAAACAAGGCCTGTAAGCAAAACAAACCCCACGTGTTCAATTTAGCAAGCAACACAAAAGCTACTCCAAAATGTCAGAACTAAAGGGAGCACAAAACACATTATATGCCTTCTAAAGGGATTGGGATATAGGGTAATGTTACAGCTGAACTGAAAATATGAAATGAAAATAAAAATCGTTTAGTTCCATGCATCCTCCTGGGATCCAGATGCCTTCACACTGCAGTGTATCTTTCTTCAGGCTATTTGCATCAACAATTCATATCCAACTTGTATTTTAATAGTGTGACTTTTCTATGCTTCTGCTGGAGCGTGCGGTCTAACACGTTGGTCCAAAATCCCATGTTTTGATTTAGATTTGAGCTTTTGTTACTGTGAAAGATACTATAGATATACAGTAACTATACTAGATAGTTACTGTCAAACGTTTCAGTAAGCTTTCATGCCCTGTGGGTGGGGGCAGAGTCATGGTGGAAGAGACCACTCCCATCAGGATACAAATGTTTCATCATTAAAGAATAAAGGTGATTAGTCTGAAGAACTCTGTATTGATTTGCAGTGACACTTCACTGTAAGGGAACATGTCAACAAATGGCTTAATCACATCTGTTTGGAAGTATCTGTACTTGTTATGCTTCTTCACTCATTTATTCCAGATTTCCTTTAGTTTGTCACCTATCTGTTTAGAGACACTCATTCTTTATTTTTTATTTATTTTAGGATAATAATAAAACCATCAACACTCTGGAATAACACAAATGGAACTATGGAAATTATGTTGTGATAAAAAAAAAATCCAATTTAAATAAAATAAAAAAAAAAGTTAATATTTTAGCATCTTCAAAGTAGACACCCTTTTTGCCGAGAATTTCCAGAAATATATTCTTGACATTTTCTCAACTGATTTCTTGAGAAATCCCCCGAGATGCTTTTTAAACAGTATTAAAGGAGTTCCCACCTACGTTGGACACTTACTGGCTGCTTTTTGGAATATTTTGCTCAAGTCATCCATTAAAAAAAATAATATTTACAAAAAAATAAGTTAGTTTTCTAATTAAAGAAATGAATGTGTTGGCACAAATACATTTGTCTACAACACAGATTTCAAACATTTAATCACTTTTTTAGATTATGAGAAACCAGTGTCTCCAAACTTTTGACCAGTGGTGTACATACTGTGTACCAGTGGACTACTTGCACAAACACTTTCGCATTATAACCACAACAGTTCCTCCACTATAATAGTATATTTTACCCAATGGTGTCTGCAGGAACCCTGGAAAATAAATTTAAATATCTCATATATGAAAGCACGCTTGCAAAGCTCCTTATGGTAAGCTGGAGAAAAGCTTCAAACTGAATGTTTCATCATATGTAACTATGCTGTTAATACTCTGAACTACTATGAAGGTAAGAAAATACCCACTGACAGAAACAAACACCCACATTAACATTAGCCCACACAGTTCACTGCAAAAAGAATTGTGCTGTTGCTAACGATGTGTCTTGCTGCCTTGCTGTATTGCCAGATGTAAACAATGCTACCGGAAACGCAAGAACCCATAACTCTATAAACCCATAACTCTATAAACATCCCAACTTGAATTTTTCTTACCCAGCTCGCGTAGAGGTTTCTCCATGTCAAGGTCTGTGTAGACACGGCGAGGGTAAGGGGATAGGAGGGTAAAGTCCTCACCCTCAGAGCTGTTCATCTGCACATACACTCGCACTGCAGCCAGAGGCTCCTGGGCCTTAAAGACTGCCATCAGCGCAGAGCCGTCCATCAGACGAACCTAGCGAGGGGGAAAGGGGGGGGTTGGCTGCAGCACACATTACAGAGACAAACCTTCTATAGACAGAAAAGTCTGAACATATCTGTGGACTACCTGTATCCGACATTCATCGTAGTCTTTCTTGGCTGGGGGAGGGCCCTGGTTCTCAGGAGGAGACTGGGGAGTGGCCTCAGAAGAAGGAGATGTCAGGGCTGTACTCGAAGAGCTGCCGCCAAACTGCGAAAAGTCCCACATGTGATCGAACAATGGTTTAAAAAGGCAGTAATGTGGGAGTACTCGAAGTCATATAATAATTATGTGTGTGTGGTTACTCAGGGAGGGAGGATGGATACTGCCATGCATTTGAGCTGGGTAGGTTTTTGTTTCTTAATCAGAGGCTTCAGTTAAGTTGGTATTTTTCAGGCCCAAAATTTAGCTCCACCACATTTCCCTAAAAGGCAGCTCACATGGTATACATAATTTCACCAGAACAGGTGGAGCCAAAAGCCTCTAAAATCTACAAACTGCTCCTTTAAATAATAATAGGAGAGAAACAAGAAGCTCTAAGTCAAGATGTCTGCCACATACATAATAAAAGATAGTCGATGTTGTTTGGAAATTACACCCTAAACCCTAAAATGTCTCGGTCATTGAAGTGTGGAAAAACAGGAAGCCAGCCCAGCTGCGTCTCATTGGTCACGTTAACAGGAAATTAAATTTTTTTTAAATCCAAAAGTAAATACCTTGCGTGCCCTCTCTTCTCTGTCACGAGCAATCTTCTCTTTGACTCTCTGCCTGAAAAAGATCAAACACCAGATGAGAACAGAAAAGCTGCACTATAAAGAGCTTTGGCACAGTTTATTATCCAGCGCTCACAGTACTTTGCCAATCGGTCCTCCATTTTCTCTCTCTTGCGCTGTTCAGCCAGCTGCTTCATTTCATCGTCCTGCAGCTTCTGTCGGACCTGCTGCAGCTCCTGGCCCTGTTTCCTCCTCTGTTTCTCCCTCTCCACCTCCTCCTGCCGCTCCCTCTCTCTCCTCTCCTCCTGCTTCACCCTCATCAACTCCTCAAGCCTGAGCAGAAATGGAAAACATCAGCACTTCTCTTCTACGGTCAACACATTTTTACTCCAAATTTTGTCCCCTTTTTCATGTCTCCAACCTTTTAATCTGTTCTTTCTTTTCCTCTTCTGTCATTGCTTGTTTGGGATCTTCCAGTTCTGCCAGCTCTTCAGCAACTGGGTTTTATGCATGATGAAAACAAAAAGTAACAGTTACATTTACAGTACATTAATGCATTAATGATAAGGGTGATTTTAAGAAATGAAGAGTGTGCGAAATTAAGCTGACAACAAATTGTCAGATTTAATAAGCAGCAAATCATCAAATGAAAAAATAACATTAAACAGCAACAACAGCAAATTGTTAAACAAAACGTTATCTTTATTTATTTGTCTGAGTCTAGACAACAGTAATGTACTTTCACCAACATATCCTCCAAAAAGTTGTATTTTAACGATCGATGTCACCATGAATTATGGGCACTGCTTATTTAACAGACACACTTCTCAAAATGTATCGCGTTTGTTTATCTGATACAAACATGTAATGCAAAAAAACTACTGCCCTTCTTTGGACCATATCTTAGAAAGGCATATTGTGACATAATTTATCCTAATGTCATTATCCTGTTTTCAGCCAGTATGACTGCATTAGGCTTTTCTCCATTCTGCATTTGTAGAAGAATCTACAATCAGACCCAACATTTATAACAATGCTGTAAGATACTCTTTGAAGGGCAAATTTGACCACTTGTCTGATACCTTAAAGGAGTCATATCATGATTTTTAATGTTTTCCTTTTGTTTGGATGTGTAATGTATCTGTTTGTGCATGTACAAGCTCTGCAAAGTCACAAAGCTCATAGTCTCCACCAAAGGGATTTATTTTATCTAACAGAGAACACTGCTCCAGACTTGCCCGAAACGCGTCGTTCAAAGTCCAGATTTACTTTTGTAACATGTCTACGTCACAGCGTGCACTGTTAGCATAATCCCACCCAAAGCCAGGCGCGAAGAACGGAGGCGAGGTTTCAGTGAATTCAGTCGCCATGCACGGAGACGCTGTGTGTTTCGGTGCGAAAGCAAAAACACTTTGTTTAGTCTTCCGAAAACTGACAAATTAGGAATCAGTGGTTACTGTTTAGTTATAACGCTGTTCCTGAGCAGTACAACCAGAATGTTTGCTTGTGCACAGGGCATTTTATGGAGGACAGCTTCCTGAACCTGGGCGAGTACAATGCAGGCTATACACGAAGGCTACTCCTGAAAAGTGAGGCGATTCCCACTTTGCTCGGACGATCTTGTGCTTCTTAATCAGAACCTGTAAGCGTGTTTGATTATTTTATGAAGTATCTGCTATTGACTGTTCAAATGCGGAATTTTGTGTTGTGGCTCAGTTGTAGACCTCTGCTAACGTGCTAGCTAAAGTTTTCCAAGTTGCCTCAGTTTTTAAATGTTTGTTTGTATGTTGGTGGTCTGACAGAGACGTTGATTGTAGCTGCTGTTGTGATTATATCTTGAAACGGTTTATATCAATTGAATCACAAGAAACCTAGCGTTCCTAAGATATATCGCATGAGTACCTATGTACACAAAGAAGTTGTGTACATAGCATAGTTTTGCAGACCAACAACGGGGCATCGGAATTTACATCGTATCTGAAAGGTGAGAGAGTTACAAAATAAAAACTTACCACTGTGAAACATTCTGCTCAAGTCATGTGTGCAAAGTTGGTTCCGCTCGATCATCTGCATTTTCTGAATCTGACTCGGGCTCAAACTGATTGGTTGGTAAAACCGACGACATGTTGCTTAGGAGCTTAGAATTACTTTAGAAGCCTTGGAGACTGAAGCTAACCCAAGAAGTGTTACATTTCCGACACACGCTTGAGGTTTTTGGCCAATCACAACGCAACGGGTCAGCCGGCCAATCAGAGCACTCGGCTTTTCGGAAGGAGGGGCTTTGGAGAAATCGGAGCGTTTCAGGCAGCCTGGGAAAAGAGGTACTGCAATAATGTACAGTATGTGACTTTTGTGAACATTAAAGCATGTTAACCTATTCTACCACACCCAATAAACAAAATAATTAATGTTTAAAAATCATGATATGACCCCTTCAAAAGTAAGCCCATTATTTAATGGACATAGGTGGCATTGCAGTTTAGTTGTCTTTGTTTTGCATTTTTCCCCCCTCACTACATTCCTTTTCTTTTTAACTGGATTTCATCTTCATCAGGTGGTGGGGTGGGGGTGGGATAATATGTAGATTTAACAGATTCTTTTAATTCCAAGTATACATGGGTTTTATTATTATTTTTTTCCCTCTTATTATGTGTATGTGTATATGTGTGTATATACATTTTACTTTCTGTATCTTTTGAGTTGTTTTGAAAAGGAGTCTGTGATCTTTGTCACTTTAAATGAAACCCCACATCTCCAATAAAAACTTACCTGAAAAACAAAACAAAACAAAACAAAAACCCAATGCTGTGCAACAAAGCAAAAATGTCTTACACTCAGTGGGTTCAGGGTCAGGCTGGGACGGACTCTGTTGTTCTGTTGAACTGAGAACGTTCCCTGTTGGTGGCACGTACGGCTCGTCTATGTCTGGATCGTTCTCATGCTCCATCAGCCTGTAGAGGACAATGAGGAAAATGAAAACAAAGCCAACCCACAGCATCATTACAGCAGTCAAACAATTACACTTACCAGTCCATAGCTCGCTCAATGCCCTGGTTGCCAGTGTGTGCTACAGCCTTCTCCCTTCACAACAACACAGAAATGAATTACTAGTGCAGGAGAATCATATACAATGATTCACAACCAGCAAAACTCATAACTTACGCTCTGTTTCTGTCGAAGCCCATCTCCAGGAGGCTTTCTAACGTCGTGCAATCCGCCATTCTGCTGAAATAAATTATAATTTTATATAAAAATATTGCACATTCCTATGAATTTATTAGAGGCACCTACAGCATCTGGGTGTGTTGGCATGATTGCACACAAAATTAACTTCCCGTATCTTATGTGTTTATTTGGGTTTAACGCTTTTACGACTTGCTAACTTATTTATCATGCAACATAAAACATAATGCATGTTTGTATTTTTTATTTGTTAGCAGGTTAGGCGAACTAGTTCCCTTGATAGTAAATTAAAAACGAAGATTAATGTCACTTTTTTTTTTCTTTTATGCCTAATGCCACACATCACCTGTACTCCTCCTCAAAAACCAAGTTAAGGGTAAATGCTGAAGAAGTGCACTAGCTAGCAGATAGCCAACCGGCTAAGTTGTGCATTGTCAACCAACGTTCAAGAAGAAGTCACAGCCTAGCTAGCTGAAGAGCTGCTTCTAAACTAGAGTTACACATATTAGCTCATGTTACATTATTAAAAAAAAAAAAAAAAAAAAACTTAAATCTAAAATATTAACGTTACACCAAAATGTGCAATGCACTAAAAGCGTGGTAACGGTTTTTAATGATTTATTAGCCATGTTAGCTAGTTAGCATAACAGTTTCTTACATAGCAGCTCTCCCGTCCACATACAACTACGGCACAACCAGAGGGACAAAAACTCCAAACGCGATTCGCTCCCTGTTTCCAGAACCCACCCCTGAGAGTTTAATGACGCTTCCAGTTACTTCTTGAATGAAATAAAAGTAACCATTAATATACCTGATTAAAGAATACAACCCAATTTCCATTAAACTAAGCCATGGTTAGTGTATTGATTTGAGTAAGGAATAAAGCACGGGTCATGCTGTAAAGGAAAATAATCAAAAGTGAGGTGGTGTTATGAAGCTTGACATGAAGCAAAGTTACATTCTCCACCATGAGGTTACATTCTCCACCGTGAAGTTACATTCTCCACCATGAAGTTACATTCTCCACCATGAGGTTTCATTCTCCACCATGAGGTTTCATTCTCCACCAGAAAGTTATATTCTCCATCATGAAGTTACATTCTCCACCATGAGGTTTCATTCTCCACCATGAGGTTTCATTCTCCACCATGAAGTTACATTCTCCACCGTGAAGTTACATTCTCCACCAGAAAGTTACATTCTCCATCATGAAGTTACATTCTTCACCATGAGGTTTCATTCTCCATCATGAGGTTACATTCTCCACCGTGAAGTTACATTCTCCACCATGAAGTTACATTCTCCACCGTGAAGTTACATTCTCCATCATGAAGTTACATTCTCCACCGTGAAGTTACATTCTCCATCATGAAGTTACATTCTCCACCGTGAAGGTACATTCTCCACCAGAAAGTTACATTCTCCGTCATGAAGTTACATTCTCCACCGTGAAGGTACATTCTCCATTGTGAAGTTATATTCTCCATCATGAAGTTGATTGTTTGTTTATTTATTTTCTGCATGATTTGAAGCGTTTTCTTCGTATACCACAGCAACATGTACAATTTAAAATTTTTGAATGACATGACATACACTATATGACCATCACACCAATATCTGTTTTTTCCCCCAAACTGTTACCAAAAAGTTGGAAACACACAATTGTACAAGATGTCTTTGTATGCTGTAGCATTACAATTTCCCTTCACTGGAATTAAAGATCCTAGCCTCTAGGCCTAGATTTAGATGGGACATTCCAGAATTGGAGGACAATTTAGGCATCAAAACTCTTCAAAATTTAACATATTTAGTTCACATTTTCTATGATGTATTTTAAGAAAAGAGGTAATACACCTTCAGAAAAATGTATTCGTCCAGCTCAGGCATCAAAGATAATTTATCATAGATGTTTTAGCTGTTACGTGTTGATCTTGATGCAACCCTGTTATCAATATTGGGGAACCTGAAAAATTATCATTAAAAACCTGGTTTTAATTAAATTCATTATCATAGTGTAAATAAATGTTAACTATCCATGAAATAATCACTTAATATCTGATTAAAGTTTTTACATTTATTTTTTTAGATTATTATTTAATTAATTTGTCCATCATCATAAAATGAGACATTTTTTTTTACATTTCAGTATTTAATAAAATATTTTTGTTGAAATATGTTTTTTATGTAAACATTTACATTATTGAAGTAACAATAGTGTAAAAATTCCTGAGCTTAAAACATTTTTAAAAATTATTTTCTATTAAAATTGTACAATAGTGTAGTTGAATGCAGGGTTGCAAACAGTAACAGGGTTGCAAGGACACATTACTTTTGCTGGTTGTTCATAGAGTTGTGAAAAACATAACAGTACAAAACAGTATGAACTGACCTCTTTGTCAACAACATGTTGAAAACATCTTTTTAGGTGATTTTTTATTAAAATGCAAAACATAAAACAGTATACACCAATCAGCCATAACATTAAAAGCATTGACAGGTGATGTGAATAACATTGATTATCTCGTTACAATGGCACCTGTCAGTGGGGTGGGCTATATTAGGCAGCAAGTGAACAGTCAGTTCTCAAAGTTGATGTGTTGGAAGCAGGAAAAATGGGCAAGTGTAATGATCTTGGTGACTCTGACAATGGCCAAGTTGTGATGGCTAGACAGCTGGGTCAGAGCATCTCCAAAACAGCAGGTCTTGTGGGGTGTTCCCTGTTTCACTGTTGTATGCAGTGGTTAGTACCTACCAAAAGTGGTCCAAGGAAGGACAACCGGTGAACTGATGACAGGGTCATGGTCACCCAAGGTTCACTGATGTGTGTGGGGAGTGAAGGCTAGCATTAAATTGCTGAAAAAGTTAATGCTCGAAATGATAGAAACGTATCAGAGCACACAGAGCATCACAGTTTGCTGTGTATGGAGCTGTGTAGCTGCAGACTGGTCAGAGTGCCCATGCTGACCCTGTCCACCACAGATAGTGCTTATAATGGACAAGTGAGCAAGAGAACTGGGCCATGGAGCAATAGAAGAAGGTGGCCTGCTCTGATGAATCACATTTTCTTTTACATCTTGTGGACGGCCGAGTGTATGTGTCACTTACCTGGGGAAGAGATGGCACCAGGATGCACTATGGGAAGAAGGCAAGCTGGTAGAGGAAATGTGATGCTCTGGGCAATGTTCTGCTGGGAAACCTTGAGTCCTGGCATTCATGTGGATGTTACTGTGACACATACCAACTACCTAAACATTGTTGCAGACCAAGTACACCCCTTCATGGCAACAGTTTTCCCAAATAGCAGTGACCTCATTCAGCAGGAATGCTCCCTGTTACACTGCAAAAATTGTCCAAGAGGAACATGGCCACCAAATTCTCCAGATCTCAATCCAATCAACCACAGCATACTTTCAGAGGTTTTGTGGAGCCTCGACAGGTCAGAGCTGATTTGGTCTAATGAATGTTCCCTATTGTAGAACACAGGCAGCTGAAGTCATGGTAACTAATGTGCCCAGGTGTTAAGGTAAGGTTTTCTGGTATTCCTTTTATGGCCTCCTCAACAGCCACCTCATCCACATAAAATAATTTGACACTGGATTGACCCTTACTTAGTACCTTAAAGAGTGTTGCTGCATCTGGAATATCCACCCCTAACAAGCCTGTTAGCTTTCCTTTTCAATGTGTCATCTACATCATCTGGTGCACCCTTTCCATGGCTGACCTCAGGCACCTGTGTCTAAGCAACTTCCAACCCTCATTGTATTCCCACCAGCTGTATTTATATTTAATGTTCAATTTATATAAACATCTTGTTTTAATATCTTTATAAAGATTGACCTCATTTAAGAAAACTGAAAAGGGTGCAACCCTGTTACTGTTGCGCAACCCTGTTACTAAAACAGGGTTACTACTAACAAGGTTGGAGCTAACAGATTTGTAGGTAATAGGGTTGTGCACTGATATTAATATTTGCATTTTCTCAGGGAAAGATGCTGATTTAAGAATGAAATGTCACTGTCAAGATCATGACATTACATTTATTAAATGAAAAAAGAAAACTTTAAAATAAGTACCTTTTTACACTGATAGTGTTAGTAGCAGGGTTCAGTTGTTAACATGGACGTAGGCAACCAATGCTAAAAAGATGATAGAAATAAAGAAAATAGAAGAGGGCTCTTACCTGTCCCCTAGCCATGATGTTCTGATGTAATTTCTTGTTTGTCATGTGTCCTATTGTTTTTCTATTTCATTAATCAGGCTATATAACTTTCCGTAACGTGATTGAGTGCAAAATGTGGGACACACATTAAATTATTATTATTTAAAATAAATTAATAAATTAGATATTTTTTACACAATTAAAAGACACTTAAATCAACCATACCATACAAGAAAAGAAAGATTTTAACACTTATTTTATCTATTATATTTGACTTGTACAATTTGGCCATCCAAAAAATGGATATTTTTGGTGGTATACTTGAATTATAATCAACATTTTAAAACATTTCTTATTTGATTTGATTTTTATTTGATTTTGTTTTAAGACAACTTTTTTTGTACTCAACTAGTATTTTATTTTATATTCTGGGCATTCTGATCATCAATTCTATGAAAATTTGTGGGTGGGACAGAAAATGTACTATAATTCTGGAATGTTCCAGATTATGTTGCGTGTCCACCAGACAAGTTCTTGTGAATTAGTTCTTACAATAGAAATGATAATGTAACCAGATGTAGTATAGGGAGTGGGGCTTGTTACTCATTGAGAACACGTACTGTATGTGTAATAATCTACTAACCACTGCAGCAGTCAGCAAACGGGCAATAAGGAACTGAGGACAGCACACTGCAGACTGTCTGTCAAAGGTGTTACAGGTAATGTAACTCTCTCCCATTTTCAGCTTTTGCCTCTATGTCTAGATTTTAGCCACTAAAAGCAATTTGATCGGATCACATCTAGACTTTTGTGTTGTTATACATTTGAACTCTTCTTAAATCACCACATACTGCTAATACTTCCTGTAGCCTATATTACTATCATATGAGGTGAACGCTGCAAAAGGTAGGTGAATAATTTCATTTGAAAGGTGGCTACAGAAAATCATAAAGTCTTTGTACAAGTAATTGTTGAAGAATGAGATATTGGTCTGTGTGTTTGGCAAGCTTATTGCAAATTTTCAGTGGAAATACATCATCGTTTATAAATATCTGAAGTAGCTCATCCTCCTCTTTTTTTTGTTAAATAATGTGAATCTGGATCTTGTATTAATTAAAAAAAAAAACTTCATTGAACATATTTTAATGCCTGAAGTTACAGGGGTCAAAGTGTCTAAATTCAAATGGTTTTATTGTTGCTTTCAGGGAAATAGGACAAGAGCGGGTAAAGTTCATTGTCCACGTGCTATTGCAAATTTTCAGTGGAAATACATCATCTTTTACAAATATCTGAAGTGGCTCATCCTCCTCATGTGCTCTTACACAATTTATAGTAAAACATTCTTTTTTATTTTTTGGTAAATTATGTGAATCTGGATCTTTTATTAATTTAAAAAAAAGTTTCTTGAACATATTTTTAATGCCTGTAGTTACTGGGGTCAAAGTGTCTAAATTCTAGTGGTTTTATTGTTGCTTTCAAGGAAATAGGACAAGAGCGGGTAAAGTTCATTGACTAAGTGCTGTACTGAGGGAACAGAACTGATAGGATTGTCAGAAATATGTGAGCTGGTTATAACACAGAGAAGAACATGTGACACCTCAGAGTAGCTAAAAAAAAAAAGCAAGGTAAAAAATACCTTTGATATTTGGACTCTTAATAATTCCTTTGGTAATTTTGAATCTATAAAATAAGCATCAAGCTATTTGGACTGTTTTCTTAAATGTGTTGATTTTTTTTTTTGCATGTGTACTAGATGACCTCCATCTGAGAGCTGTACTAGCAAATGCAGATGCCATTTCAGGTCCAGGTGTGGTGCTCGCTGGATGTAACAGTCTCTCCATATGGAAGACTTCTAAGTGCCAGTGGAGGAGCTGTTACCTGCAGAGAGTCACCAAGAGCTACCCCAAGAAGCCATGGAGAGTTAAGAGTCTTCAACTTCAACTACTAATAAACTCAATAACAGTAAAATGCAGTCTTGGGGGGGGGGGGGGTTATTTTTTTTTTTAATTTAAGATTAGATTTTTGCTACATTTTTCTCAGATGACACTTTTATTTATGTATATTTGGGACATATACATTTTATTGGTATTTCTTTTACTATAATTTATCTATTGTGTATTATTTGGTTCCTCTGGGTTCTACCACTGTCAAAAACATGCCAGCAGGTGGATTAACTACTCTCACATAGTTATTTTTTAAAATGAACCACACTCAGTCCTGTTAAAGTGGACCAAAAAGGGAACTGCAGGCTACAAATGGTCTCAGTGCTATTAGTGTTCACAATACCAGTAGACTCAAAAGGGGAATCAGTTCTCTTTCTGGAAATGTTAGCACTAATGAGATCTCAGACAACTTGTTGTTCACACCATAACTCCTTTACCATATTTTAATACTGAATATGTGTAACAACTGAATAGTGTTATTCAAAATAGTTACTTTACATGATGCTATCACATGATTAAATGCTATGATTTGAATGAAAAACACAGCAGGCAAAACAAACAGTATTGTGTCGCTGACACAATACTATTTTTACTGCTGCCTAACAACTTAAGCTCTATACCATAAATGCTAGTGCAACAGTGGCTCTATTAGACCATCAATCATGTTGCTACCTAAAAGGCTGACCTTATTGTGGGACCACATGACCCTGCGGAAACCATTTGAGTTGTTTTTCTGTTAGGTGACAGAAAACTGGAGTTATGTACAGTACTGTGCAAAAGTTTTAAGCACATGCAAAGAAATGCTGCACAGCAAAGATGCCTTCAAAATAATGAAATTAAATGTTTCCCCTTTAAAAAATACAGTAAAGAGCAGTAAACAGTAGTAAATAGTAGTAAATGAAACAAAGTCAATATTTGGTGTGACAAAAAAATAATAATCTCAGGTACAATTTGTGCAGTTTTATAAGGAAATTAGCTGTCAGTTTTATTGAGCATCTTGCAGAACCAGGCACAGTTCTTCTGGAGGTTTTGATTGTCACACTTGTTTCTTATTTTTGCAGCAAAACCCAGCAACCTCCATTGTGTTTTTTTTTGTCTGAAAAGTGATCTTTTATATAATATGCTGCTTTCTTTACTGACATACAAACATTTTTCTGTAACATTTAATTTTGTGCTGGGAAACTAATGTTTGGGAATCTAAAATGTTTTTTTTTGTACTGACTTGATAATGTAGAAGTCATAAAATAAAAATCTATAACAAAAAAAACCCAACAAAAATCCATAACCTATAAAAAAAATAGGGTGCATAAAACTTTTGTACAGTACTGTATGTTCATCAACTCTCAAGTTCTTTATGTATAAAGAAAAATATGAAGTGGACTGAGACCACTTTGTTTTCACAATGTACAAATCAAATGAACCACAAAAAGTGGATTGTGTGTCAATTTAGAGCGGTATGAGCTCATTTGTTGTGATCACATATGCACAGATCATGCTGAGTCATTAATCTGAGACCACTTGGCACGTTAAAATGGAGCAAGTGTGAAAACACCTTCAGTGTGAGAATGTGTGTGTGCATGGTGCACATCCAGGTGAAATTAATGAATGAATGACCTGGTGCCATTTTCTGTGGTTCCATTTTCACAATTGTTGCAGTTTGTTCATATACTTTCTTATATTTTATATAGCCACACATATAAAGAAAGTTCATCAAGGGTTGTTGGGATCATTAAGGATTCAGCCAAGAATTCATTCCAAGATTCCTAATGGACTTCTACTTGGAACTTTTTAAGAAAGGGAAACTACTTTATGAGAGTGCTACATAGAAGGCTATAGAAGGCTATAGAAGAGACAAATTGAAGAACCCTTTAGGGTCTGTCGTGGAAATTAGACAACACTCGCAGACTCGTCCTCTGAAGGTAAAAAAAGGTTTATTACAGAAATATGGTTAATACAGGATAGAATAAAGCAGGATAGAATAATGAGAGCGCTCTGAAGCGCTTGTGCTGAACCACTACTATATATATGAAAAGCAGAGCATGACACACTTCTGTGTACTGATAAGAAGCGGTTTGAGGCAGTTCAAACAGGCTTTGTTTAGGGTCTTAGAAGATGTGCAGACGACCCTTCAACAGAAGAACATGTTTGTGTCTCTGTATAGCAGATAAACATTCTGTACTGATCGAAGTGACATGACATGGACTGCTTAGGCGTTATCCTCAGATGAACATGAACAGAACAAGAACAAAACTATTACAAAGTAAAAATGAACAATTTCCCTCACAGGTCCTAGATCCTACAACCTTTTTTTTTTCCACCAAGAGAGTACACATGCATTTACAAATCCTTCTCCTTTATTTAACTCAGACCTCAGAATAAATGAATTCCAGTACACCTTCATTCCATCCAGACTTTACTTGGATCAGATTATCTTTATTTGGCCAAACAAACCTGTGGAATATTAGCAAATGAGATGTTTGGAAGGAAAAGTCCTTGGTAGGCATTAATCTGAGAGCAGAACTAGAACACCGTTGCCTCAGCTGTACTTTGTCTGATTTCAGATTGAATTAAGAGGGGATTCGTGTACTGCTACAAATCCTTGTTGGTTTCATGTTTCTTCTAAGAAATGCCTAGGTGCACACACGTATACATAATGGACAGTCCCAAAACAAAAGGTGAATAATTTAAATGTAAAACCACAATATGTGTGTATAGTGCCTTGCCTGTGATGGATGGTTAAAGAATAAACGTCCAAGGTATTTAATGTTAAATTACTGGTATTTAAAGTTAAGTGTGTTAATGTTCAGTTACTTTTATAATGTTATATTACTTTTTTAATGTTAAATTACTTTTAGTATACTTCTAACACTCTGTGTAGCTGTAATAGGTGAATTTCCATCTGGGCTGAATAAAGAGATTGATCTATCTATCTATCTATCTATCTATCTCGTTTTTATTAAAGTTAAAATGTGACCTTGACAAATTATTTTTAGATTTATTAAAAAAAACGACTGCATATTTTATTTCCCTAAATAGGAATCATCCTTGTAACATTATAGTTTATATATATA
>JANDJT010000217.1:15852787-15875712 GCA_024331685.1 Stegophilus panzeri
TAGGGTGAATTCCCTTACCTAGGTTGCACAGTTTTTCCCCCATCTGTTGCACGTGAGAATCAACTCTTACATGATTTCAAGCAAATATAATTATTCAAATCAAACCCTCTTGTTGCATTTTGACATTGGCAGTGAATATTCAAAGGACACTACTTGTTGTTAGTTTTACCTCTCATTTTTTTGCTGATTTCATCCAATTTGCATTACAGTTTACACTTGCTATAATTTATACGTTACATATTATTGCATTAAAAGTGATTCATTTTCACTTAGATGCATATCTAACGAGTAGGACTTTTAAATAAATCTGCACGAACCGAAGCACGCAGATAAACCGTGCAGATCTGATTTGCATGTAATTTGCCTTGTGGTCACGAGAGTGCAGATGTTCAAGCAGCAGGCGGAGCGCGTGAGCGAGTGAGCGCGCGCGCACACACCCACTAAACACTAAACGCTTCGGCTCGGCTAGTGTGAGTGCGTTTGCATCCTTACACATGAACAGCGAATAACCAGGCTGCAGTCTGCACTATATCTCACACTAAACAGCAAATTAAGTAAAAACGCCACACCATCCTGCTTTACATTTCAATATCCTATTAGTTAATATAGTACAACAACATAAGGTTTTGTTATTAAAAGTAACGTCAGCTTATTATTTGGCATGCTGCCAATGCAACGTACAAAATGGGGCTATATCAAAATAGTATACTACCATACATAATAGTATGCCAAAAATAGTATGCCACATTAGACCTTCATTATAAGTGTAAATTGTGTTAGATGTACACTTTGTACAATTTACACAGATAGAAATTGTGTACTGAACACGGCTTTCTGTCATTTTTTATTCCTAAACTGCATACTACAAAACCTAATAGTACGTGAAAAAAGTACCGAACTGGCAGTTAAGTATGATACCTATTTAGTACGGAAGTGTGCGGTTTAAAATGAGGACTTTTATTTTGAAATGAAGAGTTCAGTTCCGCCTTTCTTCTTCTTCAGGCGGAGGAGCAGTACAGTTGGCGTAGTCGATCTAGAAAATAGTTAAACGCTTTCTGCCTTTCTATAACATCACCTCTTTCGTTTTCATAGAGGAAAGAAAACTGAAATTCTGTGGTTACTTTGTCCAGACTGGAAAACAGCTTCACAAGAGACAGAAGTGCCGTTATCTTCTGAACTTCGGTGATTGATTAGCAGTGTGAGCTCGGGGAGTTGACTGGAACACGGGCGGGACCGTCTCAACGTTACAACACCAAGTCTCCTGCGTGCTCAGCTCGTTTTTACAATTTCCTGACCGAAAGGTTGGTGTAGTAGCCTGTTTTGTAGCCCAACATGTTTAGCTGGTCCAGTAGGAACGGGAAGAAGGAGCCGGAGCTTTTTCAAAATGTCTCCGAGGGGCTGAAGCGCCTGTACCGCCATAAGCTCTTCCCTCTGGAGGACACCTACCGCTTCCACGACTTCCACTCCCCGGCGCTGGAGGATGCCGACTTCGATAATAAGCCCATGGTGCTTCTGGTCGGTCAGTACTCCACCGGGAAAACGACCTTCATCCGGCACCTGATGGAACAGGATTTCCCCGGGATGCGGATCGGACCAGAGCCCACCACGGACTCATTCATAGCGGTGATGTACGGCGAGCAGGAGGGAGTCATACCAGGCAACGCGCTGGTGGTGGACCCGAAAAAACCCTTCCGAAAACTCAACGCCTTCGGAAACGCTTTCCTCAACAGGTAAGGATGTGATGTGTGCTCCTTTATACATATACTAATCCACCACATTCAGGGGTTCAGGTGGGAAAATCGGCCTCCCTGACTTAATGCACTCAAACCTATCTATGTTTGCACTGGCCCCAGTGTCTGAGCACTGAAATCTGTAACACTTACTACATAGTGATCCTATGATCTGGGTGTAACGCTGTGATCCGGTCATCCGGTCTTAGACTGATCTTGTGAACTCGTTTAACATTGTTCCCGGGATCTGTTTTTAACCCTGTGATCCAGTGATCTGGTTCTCAGTACTGTGATCTGCTTTCAATACTGTGATCCTGTGATTAGGTTTCAATACTGTGATCCTGTGGTCTGGTTTCAATACTGTGATCCTGTGATTAGGTTTCAATACTGTGATCCTGTGGTCTGGTTTCAATACTGTGATCCTGTGATTAGGTTTCAATACTGTGATCCTGTGGTCTGGTTTTCATCACTGGTCTGGTTTAACACTGTGATCTGGTTTAACATTTAGGTTGGTTCAGTATAGTCAGTTATGGCAATAGCTAAAGTAATCTGACACGCAAGGTGGTCCTTTATTAGCAGCTACCATAAACATTCATTTGGAAAATAGCCTAGCGTTTAAGTATTGGGCTGGAGGCTACACTTTGAGAAAAAGGGGTACTAAACTGTACCTTTCCTTGTCATTGGGGTGGTATCCTCCAGCACACACTTTTTTTTTTTTTTTTTTTTATTACCTTTTATATATCTTTTACCTTCAAAGCTCTACTTTAAAAACTAGTTACAGTCTATTAATGCATGTTTAAAAAAATGTAATGGTAGACTATATATACATTTTCTTGTGAAAGGTGTGTAATATGTATGCTTGAGTGTCATCCCAGCGACAAGGAAAAGTATAGGTTTTTTTTCGTGAGGGTGTATAGACTCGACTCCTGGTATCATGGTTCAGTTTTATTTTGGGTGAGATAACTGGTGTAATTCCATAGCAGTATGTGGGCCAGATGAAGTGGTTTTGGGCCAGGATTTGGTTGTTACTCATTTGCTATATCAGGGTGTATGTGAATCATGTCATTACAAGGGTATAATCTGGAAAATTGCTAAATTTGAATGTATTGCAGTTTGACCTAGATATCAGGAACTCATTGGTGATCCCTTGATATGACCCTGTTAAACAATAATCTTTTAGAAAAAAAATGTCAAGGTCTGTTTTAAAGACGGGATGTGATTTAAATCACCTCGTACTGGGATAAGTATTAAAGTCCTTCAGTGAGTCGTAGCTGTGATATGGCTAAAGATGATTGCGAACCCAAATGATTTCATACTGTTGGGTCATGTGGGTACTGTGATTCAACCAACACTCACAGAAACACTCATGTGGAAACAGCTGATATTGTCCAAGGGGTTTAAAACGCACAATAGAGTGTGACTGAGATACCAGGGGTTTGTTCCACCAATCATTTGCACATGATGGCCTTTTTAATATTAGCATGACTAAAGCCAGTCTTGTAATAAGGATTTACCAACAATGTAGTGAGAAGCCATGCATGTCCCTTTTGATTCATGTTGCTGATAAACTCATTGCTGTTGGCACACCTGGCCATCCCCCACCTCCAATTGGCTTCTACTGACTTTGAGCTACTGAAAGTGAAACAGTAAGTCCTATTATCCTGACAGGGAATTTCCAACCTGCTGTGACTTCGGGTGCCACAGAAATGCCCAATGCATGTTTTAGCCCTTGAATGTGGTTAGATTTGACCATATTCTTGCATGTCCTGTATGTAGTACAGTTTCCAAAACTGAGTTGATACTGAGTCATTCAGACTAGTCACACAATGAAGGGTAATGGAAAACAACCATTTTTTGTTCACACACACACACACACTGCATCATGCTTGGCAGGTGGGGACTATCCGTCCTCTCAAATGAAACAAAAACTAGTCCGATCTAAGAATTTATCTAATCAACCTGAGCATGAATTTTGAGTACAGCATGTCTCATCTAATCAAGAGGATTTAACTGGAGCTGTTATTAAAGTTTCTTCTCTGAAGAGGAAGAATTAATTTCACTTAGTACCTTTAGCGCTATAGAAACTTTTTTTTTACTTCTTCATGTTTGACTTTTTGGTATTTCAAAATAAACCAAATCCTCACGCTTAGGGGCAGTCCAGGATTTCACTACTGAAATGTGTTTCATTACTCTTCTGCTCATTCATTCAGCCGCTCAGTTGTTTGTAAAAACCAAAGCGAGTGTGGATGTGATAACCCGAACACTTTTTTGGGGGGGAACTGACTCTGCAAGATATCGTGTAGCCAGTAAGAAATTTACACTAGATGTGCTGAAGCAGGATTTTTTTTCCAAGCAAAAATTGGCCTTGAGGCAGGGGTTAGTTCTTGTTCCTGGTGCTGAGCTCTCCCTTCCCCCTGACCTTGAATGGGAGCACTCCGGAAAGAAGTCACCATCAGCCCTGTAGAGTTTAAGGTCAGTCAGAATGAAGAGTGAAACAGGAATTAGTTTACCTAGCTTGCATTTTTGTGTAATCATGTTTTTTTTGTTTTGTTTGTTTCCTGAAATTGCTTTATGGCCCTCGTGTCAGTGCTGTTCTATTATTCTGTGTCTGATCCCTGTTATTCTCTGCTTTCTGTGCTGGAAGCATGACTGAACCTGATCTAGCAGGCTTTCTTAAACAACACTACATTCAAATTCAGTCCTAGCAGACACACACACACACACACACACACACACACACACACTTACTTTTCATTTTGTCATTTCTCTGCAAACATTCAAAATCTTCACTAGTAGTTTAGGCCCAATCCTAGATGGCTTCCCATTCACTTTCTTTGTGCCCTACAAAGGGCAGAATGTAATAGAGATGTAAACACTACCTAGTGCTCTCATGCATAGTGTAGTATGCCACTGTGCATAACCCTGTTTTTACTGTAAACTTAATATGGTAATTTGCCAATTAGCCCACTGCTAGCTCTTCCTTATACACTAACAGAGGAGGGTGAGGCCTGCTTTGTACTTCTGAATTAATGTGCATTTGCATTGCGATGCAATAAGGGGTGTATTATGGGTAAACATGGCACGCATAAACATGCTAGCTTGCTTTATGCCAGAGAGCCAACTGTGCATTGTAACTGCTATGCTGTGTAACTGGAATGCTATGCATTGACCGGCCTTCAGGTGAATGCTGATTGTTTGACGGAGAGGTGTATCTGCTTGCGTACCCGGAAACGCTGTGATGAGACTTTGTGACACATTCTTCCATGGTTTTAATATAATTCTGATTAATATTGTTCAATTCAAGAGTAGCATTGTTCCAAATATGTAAACAGTTAAAATAAAGTGTAAACAATAAGATTTTTCCTCATTGCATCGATTACTTCTTCTATAGATGTACTCGTGATCCTCCACTGCTTTTTGAAAGTGTAGTGTTTTAAAAATAACAGTAAAGAATATCACTTCAGAAATGCCTTGAGAATTCATGTTTTGTAATTGAGCTTTCTTTCTTCCCCAGCACTTTTCACATACAGTTATGCCTGTGTTGTCTTCTGTTTACTCTTACGCTTTTTTCGTTTTTATTTCCTCCCCTTTTGGTTTTGTTTTGGTTTGGTTCCCCCGTACATGCAAGTATGAAGACTTCACCCTATGTGGGTTTCCATGCACGAAGCCCTGACAAGCGTGCAGTAATGCTCTTGCAGAAGCATGAAATAAACCCTGAAGGCTTGCACACACTTCCTCTGAGACATGTAAAAGCACCTACAAAGGACTGCTCATGCTGCATCACTGAGCAGCATAATACACTCTGAGGAAAGCTCCAACTGTCCTGTTCCACACACACGAGCTCACAGACGCCCAGCGTCGGTCTAATTAACCGGGAAGAGATTAATGCCGTTCCTCCCACTCGAACTTCGAACTCTGTCTTTCTCTCGTCAGTAGGGTTGAGGCTTTTCTGTTGCGCCATTTGGGAGGACGTTTAACTGTTTCAGAATGTTCTGGCTGAGTCTCACGTCTTATGACTAAGCTTGGCTGTTGCTTTGCCTTTGAATTCTGAAGGAGTGGTGAGGCAGAACAAAAGTAGATGTATATAGGGAGAAACTGAATCAGAGGGCAAAGTTAATGTGGTGATGAGCTAGAACTGGAAGAATGAGCTTCTCTACACATTAAGACCACGGTCTATCATCGAGAAATTGTGTCTGTTTGTTCTTTTAAATGCTCTCTTTAAAGAATACAATGAGAACATTTTCTTGCAGGAATGTCCCCTCTTCGTCGTGCCAGTAATCTGATCTCTGACATGAACAAATAAACTATGCACAAACTTCTAGTTTGTGTCACAGCATGAATTTTCATTTTCTCTAAGGTCACGCTCACAGGAAATTATTGTTTATGTTGGATAGACCGTAACTGCCACTTTCAATGCAACTACACACACACACACACACACACAAACTGTAGTATAATGTGCTTTTATGAAAGAAGATTCATAGAGGACTACAGTAGCGTTGTGAGTCATGTGATCCAGGTGTGATTGAGGCTTGACAACCGAACTTGTTCAAACTCACCAAACCTGTTTTACTAATTTTCATCCTTTTTTTTTTTTTCTTTCCCCCCCATCCTTCTCTCTCTTGTTTGCTGTCTCTTTCTGCAGGTTTATGTGTGCTCAGATGAAGAACCCTGTTCTAGAGAGTATCAGTATCATCGATACCCCAGGCATTCTGTCAGGGGAGAAACAGAGGATAAGCCGAGGTCAGCAACTCCACTGGAAATGTTTCTGTCTGTGTTTTTGTCTTTCTCTTATATGAAATGCTCTCTCTTGCACAATCTCCACATATGTTGTCACATTTACTATGATTTACTAAGCCTAGCCTTCCCCGCTTCTGTGACGCACTTTACTTTATTGGCATGTTTTCCAAATTTCCAAAGTTTAGCCTCCATTCTTCTTCAGCACCATGTGTGTGAGAAATTTCATGCCGCATAGCAACCTCAAATCCACCGTGCTATATACAGTAAAATGCTGCCTTTTTCACCAAATGAAGAACAGGAAGTGGTAACCAAAGCAAAGCAGAAGCAAAAGTCCCTGAACTCCATCAATCCACCGTACACTCCATATGACCAGGACATGCATGCCTAACACTCCTTTAGAGGGCACTAATAAGTGGAATGTAAGAGGATATCAACTCAAACCACACAGCGTAACCACAGTTTTCACCCGTTCCCTTATTTTAATATCACAGTGAGTTAGAATTGTTTATGAGAAATGGTCTGATTTGATGGCAGAAAAAGCTTCTTGCTAAAGTTCAGTATTTTCTGTTGCCATATTTCATGCCTCAGTGCACATGTACACAAACACAGATATATAAATGACATTTCATGCATGCTGTGTTAGTGAGATGTGTGTGTTTACGTAGGGGCACGTAGGCGCCAGTCAGTGGGCTCAAGATTTGCTGTCTTATGTATAGCCAGGGCTTTATCTACGCAAGAGGGATTTTTATTATTATTTTTTTTTCCTTTTTTTCTTTTCTATACCATGGCAGTCAATGGCATGGTGTATATTTTATGTTTAGGTGTTCAGTGTTGCGTCTGTGAATTTTAAGCTGTATAGATAACTGCACATCATACTTTACAGTAGTGGTCACCAACCCTCTTCCTTGAGATCTACAGGTTTCATCTCCAACCAAAATCTAACACACCCATTTTAGTTGATCAATAACTTGTATGATAGCACTACTTGTATTGTTCTCTGCTTGATATATCGCTTTGCTTGTATTTTCTCATTTGTAAGACGCTTTGGATAAAAGCGTCTGCTAAATGAATAAATGTAAATGTAACTTCTTAAGGCAATGATTAGATGGTCAGGTGGGCACGATTACGGTTGGAGATAAAGTCTTCAGGAAGGTAGATCTCCAGGAACAGGGTTGGTGACCACTGCTTTATAGAGTCTTAATGCACAACTGCACGACTTTATTTGTATAGCACTATGAATAACATTGACACAAAGCAGCTTTGTTCAGATTTAGATCCGTAATGAACAAGCCAGAGGTGACGGTGACTAGCAAAAACTCCCTGAGGCGACATGAGGAAGAAACCAGACTCAAAGGGAACCCATCCTCTTCAGGGTAACACCGGATAGTGGGATTATAACTCTATACACTATACAGGTGTAGAAGAGTAGAAACAAACTGTTCTAAGTCTGTTGATAGGATGTTCAATATGTGTATACTTTGAATAAGAGTACTGCAATGAGCACAGGAAAGTCTTTATGATTACATTCACAGTTGAGTACAAGTCTGCTGTATACAGGTCAGATTATCCACTAAAACCAGGGTGTGACTTTAGCATAAACTGGCTTTTGGGAAGTGCAAATCTTTAGGGTTTCATTGTAGGATCTTCCACAGCAGCAGAAATGGAGTCACAAATGGCCCTGCCCATGCTCTGCCATTCCAGTGCTTTAACTGATTAATATTTAACTACGTTTGTTGAATGCCCTTTAGAATATTATGTCTCTCAACATACCATGTGTCACAAATGGCCCTCAGATAGCACTTGTAGCCCCCCCAGAGAAACTTCTCCTTTCACAGGTAGAGTTATGGATATGGATATATTTGTTGGAAAGCCATGCCATATAATAAGTATTCCATCCACTGGAAGTCTTCACGTTGGTGATATTAACCTAGTTCCCTTTTTAGGTGCACCAGTCCTTTTTAAAAAAATAATAATAATAAAAAATACAAACCGCATAATCGCAAGCACAATGTGGCATTACACTCACTCAAATGCGTGTGCAGGTGAATTGTGAGGACCAGTGAAACTTTTACCACTTTCAATTCAGGAATTTACATTCGTATTTCTTCTCAGCGAAGAGGTGCCGCAATACACATTTTGTTTTGATCTTGCTCCAGACATGGTCCGTCAAGAACCCCAACCCCATCTGCTGTGATTGGTCTTATCCAGAGTTTGGGTTCTCTTGGGCCTGTTTGAGCTCACTGTAACCCTAAAGAGGAAATGGTACATCCAGCTGCAGCAGTTTGGGAGCAGACTCTAGCTGACACTGCGCATAATCTGCGCTAGCATGGTTGTGTTAAACGGCCTGCACTCAAAAGGTCTTTGTGTTCAAGCCTTGCCTGGAGTTAATGTTGTAACCTCATGCCTTTGCTTAGTTTTCCCTGTGATTGCTTTGGTTTGTTTATTCATTACAACAGTCTGAAACTCTTGATTTTGACTCATTACAGCATGATTTGACTCACTGCAGCAAGCTAATTGTTGACATCATTATAGTATCATCTACAGCCCACATTGTGTTGCTGTTTTTCTGCTGAAGTGTCTGTCTGTGACAGATTTTAGAGTAACTGTGGGGCGGGTCTGAGGGCTTCAGGAAGAGTGTGGGTAATTCTGCACTTGTGCAAAGTGCACACCACAGTCCTGCCTATCACAACCCGAAACTCTGTTCACCAAACGTACAGGTAACACAGAGAAATCGGAACATACGCCACAACTGATGATGCGCATGATTTGTCTCCATTTATAAGACTATATAAACTGCTTTAAATTCTCATCAAAATGCCAAAGTGCACCTGAATCCATGAGTGTAATACAATGTGATAAATATTAGAGCAAGGATTTGGTTTATTGTACAGTGCAAATATTAGCATATTGCCCATATGTATTCTCATGTTACATATAAGAATAGAGACCAGTAGTATTAGATATTATAGATCTGAGGGTAGAGGTTAAGATGTTGGACTACTGATCAGAAGGTTGGGAGTTCAAATCCTAGCACTGTCTATCTGTAACTGCTGGGCCTTTGAGCAAGGCCCTTAATCCTCAACTGCTCAGTTGTATAAATGAGATAAATGTAAGTTTCCACAAACCTGAGAATGAATTTATCTGAAAAATTATAATACAATATAATATAATGATGAATTCACTAAAGCGATAAGCTATTAGATAAATATTGTAGTTTAAGGGATTAGAATATAAAGCTCTCAAAGTGTATGTAATCAAGTATAAAATACTTAAATAAAACTATACCCTCTGTGGTTTTCAAATTGGGGTCTGGGCAGCATGCAAATTTCTAATTTTGTTACACTGGTAGAACTCACAGCTCTACATTATTAATGTTCTTCTGCTTTAAATCATGCCAACTGGAATCTAATGTCAATTTTATTCAAATGAGTTCTATGTAAAGTTCAGTAAAAAACACCTCTCTGGTTTCAAAAATAACCAAAATAATTGTACACAATATGCCTAATTAATAAATAAATAATAATAATAGAAAAAATATATATGTACTGAGGGTGTCTGTTGCATTTATTATATGGTTAAAGGGGTCCCTGGCTGTGAAATGTTTGAGAACCGCCAATGTAGCGTTTTAGCGGGGGAAATGTGCACGCTTCTGCTTTTCTTCATTGGAGGACTGGAATCAACTTTGTGTCATAGAGTTGAAAAATTATTTGGCATAAAGTTGTTTCCATTTGAACCTCTGACATGCCTTCATGTTTACTTTACTTTCCCCTCTCTCTCTCTCTCTCTCTTGCGCGCGCACACACACAGATATCTGTGTAAGCAGAGTCTCTGACTACGTGGCTGTGTTTTTGGCATTTAACACCAGCTGCAGTCTTCTCGGATCACATGACGGCACTTCTAATGAAAACCATAATGCGTTCCCTTTATTCTTTTTATTACTATATGGCTCACTGCCTTCATGCCTGCTGTCTTCTCATCACTGGGAAACACATGCTGCATTGTTTTACATTGCTTTTAGGGTTTTATTGTAATTTTTGAAAATGCTCCCGAGCTCTAGTGAGTGACTTACTACAAAATCGTTGCAGCCAAATGCGTCACCTCTACAGCCAACTTCACAGTTCCACTGTCTCAACTGGGGGATATAATTCTCCATAAGTCCTGGAGGGCCACAGCATGGCAAAGTTTAGATTTCTACCTCATTTAGCACATTTGATTCAACACATCAGCTAATTACCAAGGCCTTTAGAGATTAAATCTCTGGTCTCTGTAGGGCTGTGGTCCTCTAGGATTTGAGAGTAATACACAGGGTCTAAGTACATTCAAAAGCAGTGTAGAACTCAAAGCATTAGGAATAGAGTAGGGTTGGTCAATTTTCAAACATAACATATATAATACTTTACTACATCTTCACAATACACATTTATACATCATGAGGGCCAACAAAGTCCCAATATTACTGTATCTCAATATCTCCTAGTCCTAGAAGAGAGCTATGACTGCAAGAAAAGTTAATTTGATCAAACTTTTCTCTTTGGTTTCTTGTAGGCTATGACTTTGCGGCAGTACTCGAGTGGTTTGCCGAGCGAGTGGACCGCATCATCCTGCTCTTCGATGCGCACAAGCTGGACATCTCGGACGAGTTCTCCGAGGTGATAAAAGCCTTAAAGAACCATGAAGATAAGATGCGTGTGGTGTTGAACAAAGCAGACCAGATCAGCACACAGCAGCTGATGAGGGTGTACGGTGCCCTTATGTGGTCACTCGGGAAGATCATTAACACGCCAGAGGTGGTGCGGGTCTACATCGGCTCGTTCTGGGCACAGCCTCTCCATGTGCCAGATAACAGGAAGCTGTTTGAGGCCGAGGAACAGGACCTTTTCCGAGACATCCAGAGTCTTCCACGAAATGCTGCCTTGAGAAAGCTGAATGATCTGATTAAGAGGGCACGTCTTGCCAAGGTAAGGAATGTAAGACCGAGGAATTTTGCCTCTGGTTCCTATTACTGAGTTTGCTTTCTGAACAGGTGAGAGAGAGGTGTTGCTCTGCATCGTTTGCGTTTTATTTCACTTTAATTTCAACAAGTTCCTACATGATGCACAAAACCTCAATTGCTTAAGCTTTAGTCTCACAAGAGTTGGTGATAAATCATAACGTCATTGTGTTCTACAAATGCTGACTCAGGAATTGGGTTTTTAGATTTCATTATATGCGTCAACACTGCTTTTTCCCAGGTTCATGCTTACATCATCACCTCTCTAAAGAAGGAAATGCCCAGCGTGTTTGGCAAAGACAACAAGAAGAAAGAACTGATTGCCAACCTTGGTGCCATTTATGAGAAGATAGAGAGAGAACACAACATTTCTCCAGGGGACTTTCCAAACCTCAAGAAGATGCAGGTAATGAGATTTGCATATCCAGAGAAAGAAAATAGTCGAGTATGGGGAAATCCTTAAAGGCAAATTCCTCCGTGAAATGTTATAAATAAATGACTAGCATTAGGTTTAATGACTGAATTGCTTAAGAGTGAATTGCCTTTACTGAGCTTAACTGAAACTAATCTGTTAACTAGGGTTTTCAGTTGTGTTCAGAAATTCAAATGTAGCAAATATTTCATATAAAGAATTAACTGTCTTGTCAGGTCTTGTAAACAATGCTGCTTATTTCCCTCTACAGGAACTCTTGGGTGGCCAAGACTTTGCCAAGTTCCCTGCCTTGAAGCCCAAGCTGCTGGAGGCTGTGGAGGACATGCTGGCCAATGACATAGCCAAGCTCATGGCACTTGTGCGCCAGGAGGAGGCAGCCATGCCTTCTCAGGTAGTGAAGGGCGGAGCCTTTGATGGCACCATGAATGGGCCTTTTGGCCACGGTTACGGAGAGGGTGCCGGCGAGGGCATCGACGAGCTAGAGTGGGTGGTAGCTCGTGACAAGCCATCCTATGATGAAATCTTCTACACTCTCTCACCCATTAACGGCAAGGTGTCGGGCGCTGCCGCCAAGAAAGAGATGCTGAAATCCAAGTTACCAAATACAGTGCTTGGCAAGATCTGGAACCTGGCTGATGTGGATAAAGATGGCTTCCTGGATGATGAGGAGTTTGCGCTGGCCAACCATCTGATCAAGGTGAAACTGGAAGGCTACGAGCTGCCCGCCAAGCTGCCCACTCACCTGGTGCCCCCATCCAAACGCGGGCAAGAGCAGCAGTGACACTCTGGAGCGCCTCATTAACTCTTCAGCTGTGACTCATTTCAGGCTTTGACTTCCCCAGCCATTCCATGATTTCTTCCAAATAGCATCTCAGCAGCTTTCATCACTTCACCTCACACCATTTTATTAAAATAAAAAACAGCTAGGGCTTTTGAGAGACTCTTCCAGTTGCTGTACATATGGCTCAGACCCCCCCCTCCCACACACACACACATTTCTTGTAGTCTAGAGAAGTAGGTAGCAGTATTCTATTTTCATTTGTTCTTTTTGGTTCAATATGTTTTATGACCATTAATTTCCTCAGAGCTGTGATTGTTTTTGTTTTTTTGTTTAGATTTTTTTGTGGTATCTTATTGCTGAAAATTTAATCTGGCCTGGTTATATAATTAACTAATCAATCATATTCCACTGGGTTATATGGATTCTGAAGCTGGAATATGCGCAAATGAATATCTGGAATGGCTTTGGATCCAAAGACTGAACCTGATCTCAGAACACGAACAAGATAAACCTGTAAAAGACTTTGGGTTTGGATGTGTGTGAAGACACCACTTTCAGCAGAGGGCTGTTAGAAAAGATTGGAAAATGCACTTTGCTGGTACCAAGGCAGTGGATGACAGTTTTGGAGGAGCATGGGCCAGGAGAAATTGTTATGGGTGACTAACAGGGGAAAAAAACATATGTGAAATATATAAATACATACAAATGATAAAATATATCCATAATCTTTTTTTTGCAAACTTAACTTATTCTTTCTTCTTTAAATCTGTATTTTTATATGTTGAAATTTGACACTATAAAGATTTCTCTTGATTTATGTTCCTGCCTATAAAGACTGTCATGCAGTTTCAGTCTTTTTTTTTTTAATAGGTGGTGGGATTTCATGTAGTTTTGCTCCTCTATTAAACTCTGATGTTACTCTGATTAAAAAAGAATAAATGTTAATTAAAAATCTAATGTTAACCAACTTCCGTCATTATTATTGTGTTGTTGTTTTTTTTTTATTGACTTTGGTAAACCTGTTTTCCAACAGTGATTCCACAATGCCACCAATATCCACATACCAATACGCAAAAATACACACACATGCCAAAATTGGAGCAGTGTGCCAACGACCTTAAATACACTAATATTGTAAGGTTAGCTGCCAAGGTCTTTAACTCCCAGTACTACCTGTGGTGTCTCATTCCCCAAACACTGATCCATTATTAGCACCATGTCTACTGCTTCAAACATACCAAGTAAGTACGTGCCTGCAGAGCACCAAATATGGTCGCTTATGCTGTGACTGTCTGCACTTCTACGTTTACTTTTGACAAGACTGACAATTGTCAGCTTTGTATTTTTATCACTATTCCAGAATATATATATCTCTCTCTCTCTCTCTCTCTCTCTCACACACACACATATGTTGGGGCATGTTTCAATGCTACTCTACCATGGTGATAGATGAATGATTTTGCCTCTAGGGAGAGAGTAAATTTTCCCAGACAGAAGGAACTTTTTTTTTTTTTTTTAATGGCAATGTGTGACCTTTTAAAGTACACTCCTGGAATGCAATCCACTATTCTTCTGCTTGGAGCCCTCCTTTTTCTTTTTACAGACTATCTTGTTCCCTAGTGAAACGAAATGATAAAGATATTTGGCTATAACCGTCTATATTTTTTGTGGTTCAAATGACTAAGCTAGAACCTAGATGGCAGCCCAGATTTTCCATATTGGCCAGGTGGTGGCACTAACTATAGTATGTTGTAAATACAAACAGCAATTACATACACAGACGCACTAATGACAGGAATTCCTTCTTTTTTCAATGAGTCAGATCATTTGGCCCAGCTCACTAATAAGAGCCAATTCTTTCAGCCTACCAAAGGCTTATTGACA
The DNA here is from genome assembly GCA_024331685.1 of Stegophilus panzeri. NCBI lineage: Eukaryota > Metazoa > Chordata > Actinopteri > Siluriformes > Trichomycteridae > Stegophilus > Stegophilus panzeri. The sequence goes on from JANDJT010000217.1 coordinate 15,867,346, forward strand.
TTTTCTTTCTCGAATCTGGACAAAGTTAATTTTCATTCAAATGTACAGCTCAGCTGTTAAAATTAATTTCTGAAGCATTTTGATTCAAATAAACTGCAAGAGTAACAGCAGTGCCTACGTCTATGAAAAAGAAAAAAAGACTCATCAACTTATACATGCTCATACACTGTTCACGAATCAAGTATAACAACATCAAGCTATTAATGGTAGTCGTGTTGCAAATGTTAAATATTCCAAAGCATCATTAAAAATCCCTATGTATAATATCAAATGCACATTTCCATTTACATGGAAGTTAACAGATAGCCATAGCATTTAAACCACCTGCTTAGTATTGTGTAGGCCCTACTTGTGCCACCAAAACAGCTCTGACCTTTTGAGGCATGGAATCCACAAGACCTCTGAAGGTGTGCTGTGATATCTGGCAGCAGATCCTTTTAAATCCTGTAAGTTGTATGGTGGGGCCTCCATGAATTGGACTTGATGCTCGATTGGTTTGAGATCTGGGGAATTTGGAGGCTGAGTCAACACCTTGAACTGTTTGTCATGTTCCTCAAACCATTTCTGAACAATTATTGCAGTGTGGCAGGGCACATTATCCTGCTGAAAGAGGCCACTGACATTAGGGAATACCGTTGCCATAAAGCAGTGTACTTGGTCTGCAGCAATGTTTAGGTAGGTGGTACATGTCAAAGTAAAATCCAGATGAATGCCAAGACCCAAAGTTTTCAAACAGAACATTTCCCAGAGCATCACACTGCTGGCTTGCCTTCTTCCCATAGTGCATCCTGGAGCCATCTCTTCCCCAGGCAAGTGACACACACACACACACCTGGATGTCCACATGATGCAAAAGAAAATAGGATTCATCAGACCAGGCCACCTTCATCCATTGCTCCATGGTCCAGTTCTGATGCCCACGTACCCATTGTAGGCAGACAGGGGTCAGCATGAGCACTTTTGGTAGGTACTAACCACTGCATACCGGGAACACCCCATAAGACCTGCCATTTTGGAGATGCTGTGACCCAGTTGTCTAGCCATCACAAATTTGGCCCTTGTCAAAGTCGCTCAGATCCTTATGCTTGCCCATTTTTCTTGCTTCCAACACATCAACTTTGAGAATGGACTGTTCACTTGCTGCCTAATATATCCCACCCCTTGACAATATTTAGCTTCCTAACACCTTTCTGTACTATTAATTAATAACATTAGACAGTACATTTAACATGTACTTCTACCATCAAGCTGTTTTGTCATGATTATTATTCAAATCATTAAGTCTTGCTCTAGAGAATACTACATCACTGCTGTAAGAGGTGAGTAAGCATGTTTATAACTACATTATTGCTGACTGGAGAGTCCTTTTAAACCATCTTGTAGCAGCCTTTAGGCAGCTTTTGGTCACAAGATTCTGGGGTAGGTAGGAAAGGTTCAATGGTAAAACAGATTTAAACCTTTCACAAGTAGCCTACAAGTGTGAGTTGAACAAATATAGCCTCCACACACTTTCAAATAGACACAACACATTCCACACATAAGTGCAAAGCAATATGCAAAAATATACAAACAGACTATAATGGTCACAACCTGTTCCTCAAAAACAGTTGATAATAAAATAAGGTGGGGGGAAAATAAATAATAAAATACGACAACATTTTTATTAAACAGCATCATTTCCAAACAATGCAGAGGCATTCATATCTGTTTTGGGACAGTATGGGTATTGGAAAGAAAAAAAAAACCAATAGAGCCTTTTGAAAATTCAAGTCACCCTGTGCTATATTGAAATACATTATTAACACATTATTTGATGTTTTACTTTGTGAATTGAATTTATTTTTGAAAATATACACTCATTTCAAATCTGATGACTGCAACACCAAAAAAGTTGGGACAGTTGACTGTTTACCACTGTGTAACATCACCTTTTCTTTTAATAACACTTATTAAGCGTTTGGGCGCTGAGTGAAGACACCAGTTGGTTAAGTTTAGCAAGTGGAATTTTCCCCATTCATCCATTAAGCATTTCTTCAGCTGCACAGTTGTACAGGACCTTCGTTGCTTTATTTTGCGCTTCATAATGCGCCACACATTCTCAGTCGGAGACAGGTCAGGACTGCAGGCAGGCCATGCTTGCACTCGCACTCTCTGCTTAAGGAACCATACGCTTGTAATCCGGGCAGAATGTGGTTTAGCGTTGTCCTGTTCTGGATGGCAGCATATGTTGTTCCAAAACGTGTACATATCTTTCGGCATTAATGGTGCTCTCACAGATGTGCAAGTTACCCATGCCATGGGCACTGACACACCCCCATACTATGAGAGATGCTGGCTTTTGGACCTGACGCTGATAACAGCTTGGCTGGTCCTTTTCCTCTTTGGCCCAGAGAACACGACGGCTGTTCTTCCAAAAACTATTTGAAATGTTGACTTGTTGAACCACAAAACACAATTCCACTGTGCTTCTGTCCATCTCAGATGAGACAGAGCCCAGAGAAGTTGGCTGTGCTTCTGGACAGTGTTGCTGTATGGCTTCTGCTTTGCATAGTAAAGCCTTAACTTGCATCTGTGGATGCAGCGGCGAATGGTGTTGCTGACAAAGGTTTACCAAAGAATTCCGGGGCCCTTGTCAGGATATCCATTACAGGCTCATGACGGTTTTTAAGACAGTCACATCTGTGGGATCGGAGATCACGCACATTCAGAAGTGGTTTTCGGCCTTGCCCTTTATGCACCGAGATTTGACCGGATTCCTTGAATCTTTGCATTATATTGTGCACTGTAGAAGGTGAAATGCCCAAAATCCTATCGATTTGTCTGTGGGGAATGTCGTTCTCAGAGTGTTTGATTATTCGCTGATGCATCCTTGCTCTTGAAGGACTAGACCTTTTTTGGAGGCTCCTTATATTCTATGATTAGACGAGTGCCTCACCTGTTTCACATCGCCTTCTTATTTCAACTTGTCAATATTAAGCTGAGGGATTTTAGTGTGTACCATAATAAGAAATATTGAAACAATAGATGGTTTCATAGACGAAAAAAAAAAGATTTGTTTACACATTTGCATAGCCAGCCATTTAATTATGTAGAATAAGATATGTGAAAAGTGAAATGGATTACAAATGCAGTGTGTTAATAATTCCTGCAACTCTTCCTCCTTATTTGCCATCATTATCTTCCTCATCCTTGCTCTCACTTTTTCCCAGTAGATTTTATACCATCACTGTACCTCCATTCACTGTACCTCCATGCTCATTATCTTCTTCATGCTAAATGCCATCTTATCCTCACTATTTTCCACTGGGAGTGCTCTCTTACCTTTATACTTCTTTGAAGTTCAGTAGAACAGAGAGGCTTAGTGGTTAGCACGTTTGCCTCACACCTCCAGGATTCCTGCCTCTGCGGCATTTGCATGTTCTCCCTGTGCTTCGGGGGTTTCCTCTGGGTACTCCGGATTCCTCCCCCAGTTCAAAGACAGGCTGTAAGCTGATGGAGCCCTCCATTTCCCATTTCCAAATTGTGCGTAGTGTATGTGCGATTGTGCTCTGCGATGGTTTGACACCCCATCCAGGGTGTACCCTGCCTCGTTCCTGGGTCTAGGCTCCAGGCTCCCCACGACCCTGTATAGGATAAGCGGTACAGAAAATGGATGGACAGATGGAATTCTAACATAATATATGAACAAAAGAATATATATAAATATAAAAATTGTTAATTAGTGGCTATAAATCAAAACCATTCAGATTCTAACTATTTTTCTAACAAATGCAAGACTTACATAGCTACCTAATACTGTCTGTAGCTTTGTTATGGCCTACTGCAGTTCCATTTATGGAATTGCATACACATTTTTGTAATTTTCTAACACACATTTATATATTTCTGATATAAAGCTATTCAAAATGCATCTTGAGTTACCAATAAACATAAATCAAGCTTTTATTAAATTGTTCATGTTGCCTGAAAGTAACACAGTACCATAGATGGATAATCATAACCCCTTATTACCTTTTTGACATAGACAATATAGAGGTGCATGATGGTGCAGCAGGAGTCCCCAGTTTGATCTTGAGCTCAGGTCCCTGTTTGTGTGACAGTAGATGGATGCTAAATAGCCTTAAGGTGTGAATGGGTGAGTGAATTTGTGTGCATGGTGCCCTGCAATGGACTGGTGTGCCATTTAGGGTGTGTTTCCGCATCACGGATAGCCTCCGGATCGACCACAAGCCTGAGCAGCATAAAGTACTTACTGAATTTGAGTGAGTGTTTTAGAAAACAATTCTGGTCCAGTTGGGCTGACTCGCCTTTTGAACTTTCTCTCCTGGTCGTTATTCGATTTCAGCATTCTGTGTATGGTGACAGAATTTCCAGTGAAGTGTTAAGTGGAAAACTCCAAACCTTTAATTACCTTTGAACTGTAAAACTCCTCTTGAATGGCTGATTCTGATTATACAGATTACTGTTTGAATCATATTTCTTAACACTGTGCTAAAGTCATATATTTAAAATACAAATTTGTCAGACCTCCATTAAAAAAAGAGCATTATGCATGAGCTCAATTTGTGATATCAATATAAGGATTAACGCCTTGAACTGTTATGATCACATATGATATTTAAACTATGACGGGTGACTAAATGAAGACTTGTACACAGAACCTGAGTGACAAGCCAGCTAGCCAATGTGTGTAAAGTTATTAAAAAACAAGCAAACAAAAAAGCTCCAAAAACATGATTTTGTTATGATTATTGCTAGTTTTACAAGTAGGCTTCTGTAAAATAAATTACTTTATGTGCAAAGAGTGTGTTTCCAGTTAGATAGAGTATGACATTTGCAATGAGGATAAAGGTGTAGAGATGTTTCTAGGCTGTTTTATTTATTTATTTGCATTATTCTTCATAGATTCTAATCAGATAAGACTTATACACACAGCCATAACATTAAAACCATTGACCGGTGACGTGACTGATTGTTGTTACAATGGCATCCGTCAAGGGGTGGGATATATTAAGCAGCAAGTGAGCAGTCAGTTCTTGAAGTTGATGTGTTGGAAGCGGGAAAAATGGGCAAGCATAAGGATCTGAGTGTCTCAGATAAATACCTCGACAAGTCAGAGCTGTTTTGGCCACACAAAGGGGACCTACACTATATTAGGCAGATGGTTTTAATGTTATGGCTGATCAGTGTATGTTCAGCATAACCTTAATGAACATCACACTAGAGTACAAAATCTCCTCAGCTTGTCTGGCTTGCACATTGACCCCATCTCTTATATAAGACACTGGGATTATATAAGGAGTGACTATATGGGTGATAGATCTGTCAGAGAGGTGTGACTCTAAAGAGTGCGCTAGCTGGTAGAAATAAGAGTCTTTTCATATTGTCTAGTTTATGCTATCAAAGTAAGACATAGTATTGAAAAGACTTGAGCTTTGGTATAATTACAACTATCATTATAAAAATGTTGTCTTTTATTACTTTGGTTTAAGATTTTAAGACTATACCAAAAACACACAATAAAAATAAACTCAAAGTCATTGCAGACATTTAATGAAAAGGGCAAAAATGATTTATTTGTAGCATTCCCAATAACATTTGAGATACACAGGTAAAGTTCACTGTAAACATTTTTCTAGAATTTGTGCACTGAATGTCTCAAGCATTTCAGTTCCATCTTGGTTTCCTGGAGAATCGTGAAAACACACAAGACAACAGAGAAGAGAACCGTCATGCAGTTTTCACCCATCTTCCTCTCTCACTTCCTGTGACTGTGCTATCTGAAGCATACAGAACCTCAGGATATTGTTCCACGGTGTCTCTGCAATCGTCAGGACAAAACAGCTGTGTGTCCAAGATAAGTGTCGTGACATTTTGTACCATTTCTATATCTCACCATGAAACTCACATGAATTAAAAAAAAAAAAAAAAAGAAAGAAATTTTGAGGTCAGAAGAGATTTTTTTGGCTACATGTTCAGGAAGTCTCAGGCACAGTGATAGTCTCCAGCAGCAGAAGTGGAAAAAAGTGACTGCACTGTAGGAGAGCTTGGTCAGTCAGTGACGGAGGTCATGAAGAATTCAGTGGTCCCTATGAAGGGAGAAATGGAAGGTCTTCTCAGCCAAACATTTCCTGGGAGGAATAAGTCATGTAGAGGAAGCCATCTGGGTCTCTGTGCTGAGCGTATACTTCCCCCATGCTGGCTGTCATGGAGCATATGTTTTTTCCTGAGATCAGCAGATATAGGGCCTGGGATGTTTCCAGTGCTATCTTACTCCTGAGCATAAGACAGAGGTGGAATTAAGTCAGTCATGTGTTTTAACTTATCATATTTAAATATTACTATAATTACTTGATTTAGTGAGATAATTTTTGAGACGAGGGCCTACTGAGATTTATTGAGACTTATTTGAGATTATATGAGATTTACCTTGTGATTGAAAGACATAAATGTTTTTTGATGCCCTTAAACTTTTATTATAAGCCCATTTTAAGAAAACAGATGTCTGATCAGATCAGTAGACTATAAATGAACAGACAGCAAACAGATGTTTGCTGGTGTTATGTACTGTGCATGCAGAACACCAACTTGCAATGTACACGCAGTTCATATGGTTTCATAAATTGTTTCATACAACTCTTCAAGCACATTTGCTTTTATCATCTGCAAATACTAGTATGGAGATCACTCACCTGAGCAGACACAGAAACTGACCAATTGTGAGCTCATGAGGGACCAAGAATTTTGTTTTGTCCAATAGAGGAAGTCGCCTCTCCTGAATGCAACGTTCAACGATGACCTTTACAACACAGAAGTCAGTCAGAATATGTATAGCTCAGATATTGCTCATATTTATAATACCAAGAGAGGGAAGCATCTTACTGGTAATTTATTGGGGAACTTGGAGCGAATTGTGCAAACTTCATCTTTTCTTGTTGCTACATTACAAGGAGAATTAACACATGCTTAATCATTGCTTAATGTGGTCAGAAACAAACAAAAATAGCCTTGACAGTCAAATCTGGTCAGAGGAAATCACTGCTTTGCAGAGTTTTATGTTTCTCCTGGTCAACACTCTTAATCCAGTTCATCATCATTATCAAGACCTTCATGAGTTAGAGCAAGTGTGTTGTAGGGAAGACTTGAAAGTGTGCAGGGTAGACGGAAAGCTGGACTGAAGTTCAGAACCCCTGATTTTGAGTAAAATAATAAAAAATATGAAGTATATTCTTGAATATATCTTCTTTCACCCACTTGTATCTCTGATCTTCTCCACTAACATTCCACTCTCAGGAACCTTAGGTCTGCCAATCAGTCTATCCTATTATTTCCTTGTTCCTGGCTCAAAGGAAAAGGTGAAAGGTGAAAGCCTTCTCTGTTGTTGGCCCCAGTCTTTGGAATGCACTGCCACCTAGCATGTGGACCTCCACCTACTTTAGACACTTTTAAATCAAGGCTAAAGACACACATCTTCACTCCGGCTTTCGAGTCCGGCTGATTGGACTGTCTTTTTTCTTTTTTCTTTTTTTTTTTTTTCTTTTTTCTTTTTTTAATCTTTCCTTATATCCTTTTAATCTACCACATTTTATTCTTCTTCCTTTTCATTGCCTGTGCTATTATTATTAATTATCTCTCTCTATATATTTATTTTTATGCATTGTTTTATTTCCGAGCATTTGTGATTCTTAATGTTCTTAAATTATTAAGATACTTCTGTACAGCACTTTGGTCAGTGCGAGTTGTTTTTCAGTGTGCTAGCCTATATAAATAAATGTAACTTTACTTAATACCATATAGCACATTTTATTGTATTCTCTGCTCTAATACACCCACTTCAACACGGGAAGGACTGTTAATTAGCTGATTAGTTTAAGTGGGTATGTCACAGCAGGGGAAACAGTAAAATGTGTAGGACAGGGGGTACTCTAGGACCAGAGTTAGGAACCTGCTGTGCCATATAGCATAATACAATTAATTATTTATTATAAATTACACTTCTTCCTAAGCTGTACCTTACCTAAGCACTTCCTTTGCTTGAAGGGCGTCACTTCCATGGATCTCTCGAAAGGTGCCATGTCTGCGTGGTGTAAAGGAGAAGTGATGAGAAGATGGAGGCACTGAAGGCGCTCTATTGCGCGGCCGGAGGCGCGATCAAACCCCGTCGAGCTCCGCAAGCAGATCCGCTTATATACAGGCCGAGAAGAGGAGGTGTCAAGCAAGAGGAGGCATCGGGCCTCTAGTGACAGTCAATGTGCTAAATAGTTCAGGGCCTTTTGCTAGGGTAAACGTGACTCTTCATTTCTGATCTTGGACCAGTCTCTGCTAGTCTGTTACATTCAACACACTCTGAAGATGTTAACACGCCCC
>JANDJT010000217.1:15899624-15914610 GCA_024331685.1 Stegophilus panzeri
TGTATGTATAATTCGGACCCTCTGCAGACTGTCTCACTTTATTGTTTCAATAAAGTTAAGTTACTTTTTGACATCTATAAACCCTCTGTCTCTGAAGTTTTTTGACTTAGGCTGGAAAGATTGATTTTCTACTACAATGTGAGGGTGCAACTTTACCGCCCTATGAATTGTCACATTATATACAAATCTACTGAAATAAGGTTGTGATATAGGTGGCAAAACCAAAATGATTGGAACAAAATGATGGAACTTCCTATCCGTAGGCTAGGAGCGGACGTTGGGATCGCATTGTAGTTTAGCTTAATTCTTAATTATTCTGCATATAGGCCAAAGCTGAAATTTTGTTTTTGTGTGTGCAACAAGACTAGCTGAACAATCATTAGTGGTGTCTTAGTGGTTAGCATGTTTTCCTCGCACCTCCAGGGTTGGGGGTTTGATTCCCGCCTCCACCCTGTGTGCATGGAGTTTGCATGTTCTCCCCTTGCCTTGGGGGTTTCCTCCCCCAGTCCAAAGCTGATTGGCATCTCTAAATTGTCTGTAGTGTGTGAATGGGTGTGTGGGTCTGTAGTGTGAGTGTGCCCTGCAATGGGTTGGCACCCCGTCCAGGGTGTCCCCTGCCCTGTGCCCAGAGTGCTCTGGAATAGGCTCCAAGCTCTCCGTGACTCTGTGTAGGATAAGCAGTACAGAAAATGGATGAGTACACGGTGAGTACAATCACATCTATCCAGTTACAATCCTTTACCCTCAGTCTCTTATCAGTGTTGGTGCATTTACTTTTTCTGGAACGGTTGCTGGAATTTTCCACATTGCTCTAGATTATATTTGAATGATTTTACAATGACGCGAATTGGAACGCGCCAATCATCGGCGAATACGTCACGAAGTCAGAATCCCAATCGGCTCCGTGCTCCCTACATTAGTGCACTACATATACTAGGAGCGAACACCCTAACCTACACCCTAAGTCGTGCACTGTGTGTGTAATTTGGGACCGAGCCATCGCGCAGAGCAGAATGCTGATGGGGAGGAACCCCGACACAAATACGTGCTGGACGTGAGATTTTGTGGATCATGACGGAAATTTCTGCCACTTTACAGCAATAAACATAAAGCGCGAGAGCACGTGCGTGGTGTGTCTGGGGTTTGTGTAACATCGCGAGGTTTTAATAGTTGGTTGTTAAGCATGGAGCTGGACCGGAGACTCTTGCTGGCGCACTGCGCCGCCCACGCCCTGTCCGTTATCGCAGGCCTGCTGGTCGTGGTGCCGTTAGCGCTGAACGGCTCCGCGTTTAAAGGCCGGTGTGCACTGTTCAGTCAGGGCTTCTGGCGCTCCGAGAACCAGAGCGCGAGTGGCGCACAGCTGGCGGCAGGGACGCACTTGGTGGTACAGCAGTGGGGGCCGCCGGCAGCCTGCCAGTTCGCCACGTTCGTTGGCGTGTTCACGGTGCTGTACGGAGCCACACAGAGCTGGAGGAGTTTATTTTACCTCCACCGCCGCCACGACGAGTGAGTCCATAAACAACAACAACAACAGCCGTAGATACAGTGATGAGGATATCCTGAAAAACAGATTTTTAGAATAGCCAACACAATTATTATTATTATTATTATTATTATTATTATTATTATTATTATTATTATAACAACAACAACAACAACAACAATAATAAGTATAATAATTATTATATAATATATATTTTTTAAAAAGGTAGACGAAGCAGCATTGTGTATATTATTATTATTATTATTATTATTATTGCATCAATAATCAATTATTGTTGTATACTATGATAATTAGAATATATTATAATTTCTGTACCATTATTATTATTGTTATTAATATTATTATTATTATTATTATTATTGTTATTAATCATCATCAAAGTGATAAATCATAATATATGTAGAGGTAGCAACATTGTATATTATTAATAATGCATCAGTAATCAATTATTGTTATATACTATGATCATTACAAAATGTATTTTCTAATTATAATAACATGGGCTATTAAAACATAAATATTAAAAATATTTTATTAGCTTAATTGGCATTAGCATAATAATTCTTATATTAATACGTTTGCACTACATAACAGTATAACTAGACTTACATGGCATTGCCATTGAAATATTATTTTATTCTATTATATATTTATGTATTATTTATTTATATTTTAAGATAATATAGTCCTTTAGCCACTGCCGATATTAAAAAAAGAATAGCATATTGGTGCATTTCTGTTCCCCAAGGTTCAATTATGTAATGTTAATGATTTTTCAAGTTTTCCTCAGTAGCTAAATGTACAGTATGTATACTTGTGTGTTAAGCACTTAGAATGTTAGAGGTACATGGTCTGTACCAGGACCGGTGTCATGTGCAGATTCAGAAGGTACATTTCTGCCTGTGTCTGTGTTGCAGCACCTTGTTCTCAGCCTTCCTCACGCTGCTGCTGAGCCTATGTGTGCTCTTCCTTTCCGGAGGAGCAAGTGTGATTCTGACCCTCGGACTTGTGTCCTGGTGCAACACTATCACTGACCACAACACCCGACCATACAGGTGAGATCATCCAGATATTACCACAAGCTGAATCAGTGCCCAGGGATTTATGTTTGAAAGTACCTAACATTACTCAGTGGGGAAATTTTCATCATGGTTTAGGTGTTTTAGGAAGTGTGACTCAAAGCCTTTAAGTCAGACTATTAGGCTATTCTGACTGTGGTATTTATGACATTATAACGCATGGAAAAACAAAAAACAAATTTAAAGTTGTCTCTCATTTGCTGCTTAAATTTAGTTTGTTTCCTGTCTTTTACTTTTCTGAATTAAACCTAGCATAACACTTGAGCTGAATGCAAAATAGTGTAAACAGTGCCTGATTCATGACTCGGTTCTTACTTCAGCTGTGCTGAGTCACAATCTGTGCCCCTCTACTTGGATGTGGAAACCTCCTCGTTCTACTCAGAGCTCACCTGTGCACAGGTACAGGCGTTATAGGACATCCCTGCCTTTTTACCTGCCAAGTGATTTTAATGAGTGTACATTTTTAGTTAAGGTGCTGGCAGTGTAAATACTGTCTCACTCTGTGTCTTTCTGCTCTGCAGATCTCTCTGTGGTGTGTAACAGCTCTGTGGTTAGTTCACTCCATTCTGTCCTTCCTGAGACTCTACCACTCTCACAGTCAGCAGATCAGCGGGCCGTGTCTGTCCCGAGAGAAGGAGCTCCTGTTGGGCCAGTCTCATGTAGATTGTCCCCTGCCATGTCAACACCCTCACCCTCCGCAACCACCTGCCGTCTTCATTTAATCCCTTAACTATCCCCTAAATATGCTCTTTTATGTTGATCCACAAATCATAAGCCTTTTCTAGTGTTGCTTAGACTAGGTTTGTGGTAGTGGAAACATAAAAAGATACAAGAATTCTGAAGAAGAAGCTCAATCTTTTACATGGAGCATCCTGTAACGTTGCACTACAAACCTGTCCATGCATGTCTGTGAAAAACATAATGAAGAACAGTGGAAACACAAAAATCTAGAACAACAATGAACGAGAAGTGTCGTTACAAATAAGCTATATGTATTGTTTACACATTTTTGCTTTAGTCTATACTTATTGTACTGTAATTGTGTTTGTCAAGCACTTTTAAACAGGGTCTTTAGTATTTAGCTTTCTAGGGTAAATGTCATTTTAATGACATGCAGCATTCATTCGCTTGCAGAAAGATAAATGTTGCAAAAACCTTGCAATATGCAAGTAAAAATAACATGACAAAGTGAATGGGAAGGAAGACTAGCATGTTGCATGTGCTCAGTTCAGACCCATGCTGCTTTACTGTAAATATTAATTGCTATGCATGCTTCTCTTGCTTGCTGCTGAGTGTACAGTCGTGTGTTGCTTAAACACTCTCCCTGCCACATGAAGGTTTCTTGGATGATGCTGTGTGTAGATACAGCTCTGAGGAAACAGCCACTGCAGAGGTGCCAACATTTATGGTTTAGCCTTAGCAATTATGATTTTTGACCCCTTGCTAGGGGAGAACTGAAAACTACAGCAGTTAAGCTGTATATGAATTAAGTTCACCTGCTGGAAGAACCAGTTCACTGAATGGGAAAGGACATGTAAGATGCACATTTGCTTCTGGTAGTGGTTTTGCACTGACTTTTAAATTTTGACCTGTGAATTCATGAGCCTTGATCTTGTAAGCCAGTAGAGCACAAGTCGGCAAGACTGTGGGCTCTTTGCTTGGTTAAACATAGAGGAGCTGCTAATTATTAAGTATTGCTGACACTAGAAAACATTAGCTTTCTCATCCAGAGACATATGCTCAGCTTTTTGTGGCAAATTTAGTGTCGTCCCCCCCCCCCCGGCCAGGGTTGTAATTCAGAATCTGATATCAGTAAGGGACGTGCATGATGGAGAAAAAACCCAAGAATTCATGGAATGTGCACCATGCCTTTGACCTCTGACCTCCCTGAACTGAGTGGCTGTGGTGACACACACAAATAGCTGAGAGAGAAACTGGAGGTAAAGGGAGAGAAATGTATGTAAATGTGATTATTGCTAATGCTCATGTTTTATACCTCTGTTTGTACCACTATTGTATCTATAATTAATTTGATATCAACTCGTGAATAATTAAAAAAAAAGTGTACAAAATCCATTGCTACAGGTGTGGTGGTGTTTTTGTTCATGCCACCATGATGTAAAAATTATGACAGCAAGCCAAAAAAAGAAGGAAGGTAAATAAAGAAGACAACATCTAAAAACCACAGGATTGCATACCCTTTAAATATATTTGTCAATATTCTGTTATTAAAGTACCTGATTATGTGTTACAGCAAATTCAGGGGGAAAAAAAAACATTAAGAAAATCTCATTCTCAAATCACAGTTCTCATAAAGGGAATGTTTTTGACATTAGTAGAAATATCAATGCAAAATTGTGTCAGTTATAAAGTTACAGGGAGTTTTACAAAGCTACAGTGAGTAAAACACACACAGAGGCATTAATCAGAAGAAAGGAGACGATATTAGAACTTAAAAATAAGTTAGGTTTCTGAACTGCTTAAATGTAGAATATTTAGAAAGTCTTGGTGCATCTTAAAGGTTGATCGAAGATAATTTAACACTGATACTGGAAGAAATTTCACAGTTGTCTCATCTGAAAAAATATGCAAAGACACAGGTTTGCATTAATAATTAAACCTGTACTGTGGCCGAACACAAGTTATCCATCTGCCCATTGGTCTTTGATACAAAATGTTTGTGAATAGAAGCTCTGCCATGAATTTCAGCTGTGTGAAGCTTACAACGTACAATTCTTGTTAAGACTGGGTGACACAAGTGTTGATTTTCAATACTGTGGTTAGGGTTAATTATAATTCCTGTTCTTTAACTGTTAGGAATCAATCTCATTCAACTCACTCAGAGTCTCTGGTGTTTGAGAATGCCAGAGTAGGCTAAAAGAACACCCTGCCGATTTAAAAAACCACGATTAAAAGCTGTTTCTTGGTGTATTCATGCTTTCAGAAAACACTAGTGCACCACTGATTCCCTTAATCTTCCATAGTCTTTCTCCCAGATCGCACTGCTGATTTAAAAAAAATAATAATTTTATATATATTCTTGGTGTATCCATACTTTCAGAAAACACCAGTGCACCACTGCTTCCATTAATCTTCCATAATTAATCTTCCATTAATCTTAAAGTAATAAAAATGCTTACTAGCTAAAATTACAACAGAATATTGTGTAGATTGTGACTTGACCCTGCAAAAATGCATTAAAGATTGTGCAACACTTTATCATACTAAAACTTGCATACTGTAAACTACATACTGTTATATATGATTAATTAATACACGTTATTGGCTTGAAGGTTAAGGTAATGTAGTTAAAATGACATAATTATTGCTCTTATGCTATAGTATAATCCTTTCCAAACTCCACTGCACACGCTTTGTTACATGACTATGGACAGCTGCTTAAACAGAATAATGTCTTCTCTTTCCTCTGCTATCACTCTTTTGGCATCTCTCTCTCTCGTGCTTTCTCTGTTTGCTTTCTTCACAGTCCCTTGTTATAGGTCAGCACCTTGCAATCGGTTGCCATGGCAATTTCCGGCTCAAGGTGAGCAGCCTTGATCTGTGAAGTGTGAAAAAATGATTAGCAGGAAGCAGCTCTCTGCCAAAACATGTATTGCTCTTTGTGTAAACTTGCCCAAAAATACACACACGCTTATACACACACGCTTATAAACACAAGCAAGTATGTCATGAGAGATGAGCTGTGAAAAATTATTCTTTACTAAAGAGAGTTCAAAATAATATTTTATCGCTCAAGATGCACACAGAGTTACAAAGAGCTGAAGGAGTGTGATCTTACTTGAGACATCTGTGGGAAGAGGCTGATGGCGAGAGGCAGAGAGAGACCAAACACGGCCAGGCACACTAAGCTGTGGACAGGCAGCATGAGCCGGCGATGGGCCTGCATCAGCGGCAGCCTGAGGGGAAAAGAAACAGGAGGCAATATTATTGGGAAAAGTTTCTTCCACATCACAACATCTGGACATGCAAACGCTGGAGTAACTTACTCAAAGTTTCATGTTTCCTGCTATGATATTATCAAATGCTACATACTTTTTAGTTAATGTTAAAAAGCATCACTAATGGTGTTATTAATTCAAATCAACTGTAAATGTAAATATTAATACTGCTTTTTGTGTTCAAGTTCCTTGTGAAAAAAAAATCCAACAGTTATAGGCAGAAGCAGCAAAACTGCAATAAGTAATGAATAAAACACGATGGAGCATGCTGTTATAAAAATAATCAACAATAGGGTGGTGTGATGTCGCTGTTACAACCACAAAGTTTATTTTCCATGATTATTTTCCTATAGTAGTGTGTCCCAACGTTTTATTTCTCTTATACACCAGGAATTACAATGATCATTTAATTAAAGAACAAAATGTTGTATTTGATCCGTTTATAGTTATGCTTACTGTTGTTTCACAAAAAAAGCTAGTGCCTGTTATCGCTTAACTTATAGCAGCTATAAACACTTTCCTCAGCAGCATCTCTTTTCTTCTCTCATGAAATGAATAATACAAAAAATACAGCTTATCATTTTCCAGAGAACCCAAAAAGCCCCCCATTCCAAAGACTTTGTCTGAAAATATAAAGTTACAGCTTTCCAGTTACAGCTAACACTGGAGTCTCCTTCCAAAAATGCTATATAAAAGTCTCCTCACAACAACTACAACAAGCTGCTTTTATACAAAATTAATCAACACTTTCTAACAAAATGAGCATTCAACAGAGCTGTGGTATGGAAAAAAAAAAGTACAAAAAAAAAAAGTGAATACTTCTCCACAAAGGCCATGATGATAGGTGGGAGAACAAATATAGGCAGTGGAAGGACCACTCGTGTAAACGCTGTCTCCATCAGTGCCTGAGGAAAAGAAAATCACCAGTTACTTCTTAATTCTTACTTTCTTTTTTAAAACACTGAAAATTTAAGTCTAGATAGAAAACAACGAAGGAAAGCATATATCTATGGAAATGAGATAATTACTCTACAAAAAATATCTTGATATTGAAGTTCTTTTTCAAAATCTTATGCATTCTCTATACAGTTGTCTATGATAAGGCTTCAGATTACATCACATTTGCAACAGTACACAGGAATTTGTCACTGAATCACTCACATGTTTGGCTGCTATCCGCGAAGAGCCCACCACATTCCCATTGGAGTCTAGCACATCAATTCCCTCTGAGAGTTCGTTGTGTCTCATCAGAGCCACGTTGCACACATTTGCACTAGCTAAAAGAGAAAAAAAAGAAAAAAAAGAGGTTATGGAAACATCAGTGCTCCTCAGCACACAAGAAGAACTAATGTTTGTCAGTGTCATACTGTAACATGTAGGAGGTATTTAGAGATACATGATAGTGCTGACAAAATGATTAATATAGATGATGTTTATTAAGCCAGGGGGCACGGTGGCTTAGTGGTTGGGGATTCAAATTCCGCCTCCACCCTGTTGTGCAGAGCTTGCATTGTTCTCCCCGTGCTTCAGGGGTTTCCTCTGGGTACTCCGGTTTCCTCCCCCAGTCCAAAGACATGCGCTGTAGGCTGATTGGCGTTTCCAAATTGTCCGAAGTTTTTTTATGGGTGTTTGAATGTGTGTGCAATTGTGCTCTACAATGGGCTGGCCCACAGTCCAGGGTGTCCCTTGCCTCATGCCCCAAGCTCCCTGGGATAGGCTTCAAGCTCCCCCATGACCATGTGTAGGATAAGCGGTATGGAAAATAAATGGATGGATGGATGTTTATTAGGCCATGTAAAAAGGCCACTGTATTTGCAAACTGTTCTCTGATAAAGAACACAAATGCAACAATTTGTGGTGGAGTGTTTACATTTTGGGTTGAAAGTAGCTCAACTCTGCTTCTATATTTTTAGTAATATGGCATTGAGTTATGGCAGCCAGATTTGGTTGAGTTCATCGTTGTCATTCCACAGCAGTACATGGACCAGATGAAGTGGTAAGTGTGTGCCAACATTGGGCCATTATTTATTTGCTATCAGGGATAGTATAGTACAGTACAGTACCTACAGCAGGGAAAGGAATGAATCTCTGTATGATGAGTCTGGTGGCTGGGTTAAATTTCCTGGATTTCTCGATCAGCACATTCAAACCGACCTAAAACGAAAACCAAGAGGAGTCAAAACTACTGAATAACAACTGAACAATATTCTTCACTGAATAACAGTGAATAACCATTAAGTAAGTTTAGTAGTGGTATATGCAGTAAATTAGTTTTGAATATGAGAAAGTCAAACAAACATGAGATATGGAGCAACCAAAATGCCCTTAATAACTATAAAAAATCACAGAAGTAATACTAAAGGAACAGACCGCAATTGAGACAGCACTCGTCACAGCTCCCAGATAGCCCTGAATAAATCTCGATGTTGGCGTGGGCTGGGAAGAGAAAAGTATCAGCATTAAGCTAACATTTCCAAGTATCTGGAGACTATCCTGCACACTTCTAAATGCACTCACACATACACACACACGCACACACACACGCACACACACACGCACACACACACGCACACACACACGCACACACACACGCACACACATACACAAACACAAACACAAACAAATATACACAGCCTGGCGTGTTGACTGTCTGTGGTCTGGGAGCAGATGCAGAACAGATGTCTTGCCAAAAGCAGCAACTAAAGCCCATTCATATGGAAGTAACATAAAGCATCGCTTCACTGCAAGTCCATCTGCACTAACATGAATTATTGTAAAAAAAAAAAAAAAACTGACCTTAATAAAGTGAGTAAAGCCACTGTACCTTTGTGGCATTGCGGTTGGCGTAGTTTACACAAGCGTTATGGCTCTGGTTTAACCACTGTGGGGTAGACAGGACAATAGTTAGAAAGCTGGATATAAGCATTTGCATATAGGTACATGTTGCTTAACTAACACTTTTCAAGCACAGACAGCCTGTGTAGAAGAAAGTAAGGAGTTATTTTCAAAATAGAAGCAGATCTTTGCTATACCCAACACATAATTTGTCAGTCTCATGTTGTTCAAAGTTTACATTTTTTCACACAATACTACAGCACAGTCATTCATCTAAATGTTCTTTAATCATGCATTTCATCAATGATTATACCACAGTGCTGTTGAACTCTCAAATTTATTAACCTCTCAGGAGGTTAAACCTCTTATTAACCTCTCAGGAGGTTAGTAGTATTAGTAGTAGCAGTAGCAGTAGTAGTAGTAGTATTTACCTGCCAGAACACAGTGGATGCTAGAGTCTGGTTTGGAAGGAGAAGACCAACCACCTGCAAGATACATGTGGATATTAATGATCTTACTAATTCATTCACATTTTGGTGCTAAATAAAATACCTAAACCTTCAAAAGAAATTTGTACGCACAAGAACAATAAAATTACATTTTAATTAAAAAAATTAACTTTTAGCAAAATTATACAAACACTTACTATGGGTGTTCCAAATGGAACATAACCTAAGAAAGAAAAGAGCATTTGATAGAAAAGTAACAAAACTAATAGAGGCACAAATAAAAAAAAATATTTATTCCCTTACACTTTTAGACCACGGGATTGTATGCTACATTTATCTGAACCAGTGCAATAAAAACCAACCGCCTATGCACACAAACTCATTAAAGTAATTTATACTCACTGTCTTTCTTAAAGCATCTACCTTTAGGACCCGCTTACACATGAACCATATCCCTGGAGCTACTTTAGATTAAATTATACAGCTAGAATTATATAGATCTCTTGTCCTGACTGTAAAAGCTGCAAACATTCTGATGAAGATTTAAAGGGGCTTTAAGAGCTACATTAGCTCCTTTGCTTTAGGGTACAATATCTAATAGGAAAAACATGGATATTTATGCCAACAGCCTTATTTAAGCAGTATCCTATCAGCAGCCTATTCGAAATTCAAACTAGATGCTTTCAGCTTACCATGAATGTCTAGTGGTCATTAAGCTCCATTCAAGTGGGGCTGTGTTTTATTTTCATGTATATTTATCTGAAATTTGTGAATATATGTAAATTTGTTAATGTGTGTGTGATATTTATGTGAATTTATTTTCACATGAAGTGAAATCTGAAATCTAAATAACTTTTAACCTTTTACAGGATAATCCTTTCCATGATTTACACCATTAAAAAGATTCAAAGCTCAATTCAACTAACACAAACGATGTGAAACTTGACATTCTATAATATTCCTTTATAACGCGGGCTTATAACAATTGTTCATTTTCAGAAAGCAGACAGTAATTGATGTATTTTTAGCATTACAAAATGTGGAAAAAAAGCACAACAAAATACATTGTTGTTATTCCTAATTTAGTCTATTGAGCTGTTTTTATTTTCTGCACAAATGCCACATAATTTATGACAGCAGTCAATGTTGCTAAGTCTAATTTGATTGTGACTTTAGTCATACAAAGTGTATAAAAACACATCTGTGGAAAATGCTGATATTCAATCAAAAGTATATTTTATACCTTAGCCTTAGTTGTTAGTTATATTATGTTGAGGGCCCATATTTCCCAGTTGCCTAGCAACTGTGTTCTCATAACTTGCTATCAAATATGCTATAACATCTAACCATACTGGAACAAATCATAACTGGCCTCAATGTAACCTTATTTCTGTTTGGTTAGGAGAACGGAGATTAAGGTTTTAGGCAGATGAAACATTTAAATGACAAAGAAAAATGCTGATGATTTATGCAGTGCTGATTATGATGCTATGTTTTTACTTTGATTAAATTTCTAAACCTGATTAAAAGTCTTAAGAAGAATATATATATATAAAAAAATCTCCAAATAACACTACAGAGTTTGTAAACTTTATAAGCATTACTCCCGATTCTGATGTGCCTTAATCTGTGTTATAATAATAATAATAATAATAATAATAATAATAATAATGTAGCTATACCTGACATGCGAAAAGGCATAAAGATCTTCTGTCCAGTGTCAGGGTGGATAATAGCCTGCAGTGGAATAAATAAATCTCACTCAGTTATTATACTGATATACATGTAGATCAGATTAGGTGAATGTAATCAGGTGAAGTTGAACATATTCCTGGATCAATGTCACTTTTAATCAATTTAATCAATCAATATCACTCTTCCAGATCTATTTCCCAACTGGAAAGCTATTGTGTAGATTTTGTGCAGTATTAAAATGTTGACCAGCTGTATCTAAGCCCAAAAGAGCACTTTTATTAATGTTATGCAGATCAGCTAGCCAGTGCATTAAAACTCAGCAGACTAGACAGCTAAAAACACAAAGTGAGTAATTAAAGATTGCAGCTTGAATTATTATTATTATTATTATTATTATTATTATTATTATTATTATTATATTATTTCTTTATTATTTTATAAATCAGGGACGTTGTGCTGTTATATGTTGTTTCAAAAATGACCCAGTTTGCTAGCCATCCCTGCAAAGTACAAATACTGCTTGTTTGGGGTTAAAAGGTCAACTGCAGCTAAATGATCCATGTTTCAATATATTCAACACATTTTCAAAACAATTTTGCTCAACTTGTACAATGCCAAGCTAAAAAATAACTTCTGTGTATGGATACTGATCTACATAACATTAATCAAAACAGTTTATTAATTGTTTCTTTTCAAATGGACTAGGGGGTCATAATAATGTATGCACTGTTACTAAATCAGATAACAGTAATTGTTTAAAAGGAACATTGTTCCAGAAACAAAGAGGTGTTGATCCAGGAAAATCACAGGAAATCACACTCACTGACCGAATTAACATGAACAGTGAACATAAAGGTTTTGTCTTACCTGCCTCACCTTCTGAGCCTCCCAGAGCTGAACAACAAAACACATTTCAAAAAGAGTTGACAAAAACACTGAGCAAAGGTCATGTAAAGAGGAAAGCTGAAGTTTATATATATACACGTTTCATATACAAGTTTTTTTTATATAGTGTGGAAAAGTCAACCACATCATCAAGAATTCTGCAATCCTGTAAAGCAAATATGACTTAAAAATAAAATGTTTTAAGTATCAATAATAACAGGTCTTCGTCTTTGCAGGTAAAATCCCAAACAACCTTTAAAGATGTTTTTAAAAAAATCAGAAACAAGGTCTATCACTTAATATAGTCCATTACTTAATGTTTTATTATGAGTTATGTAATGAGTTAACAGTAATGACAGGTCATTACTGTTGATGACCTGTCAATGACCGGTCATTACTGTTCAACATTACTGTTGAAAGTTGAAAGAATTTAATTGTGTGTTTTGGCTGCTTCACCTGTTGATCTGTTGTTCCAGGAGGAAGAGTCCCATGTTTAAAATCATCCAGTAGAGCAACACATTGCTTTAAGCGAGCCTGGAAGGATGAATTCAGAAATAATTCAGGTTTCATTCTAAATTACAATACATTGAAGTGAATAGGTAAAAGTATTTTTTTAAAGTTAAATCAATAAAAAACCTGAATCATCCATCAAAATAGTACAAAAGTTGGACTGTAAAAATTGACAATAAAAGAAAACATAAGATGTTGTAATAAGGAGACCCTATAAACCTTTAATAACCTTAAATACAAACAGACTACTGCTTTACCATTTCAAATGTATTTTTCAATATGTATAGAAGGTGCTTTTTACCTCTGATACAAAAAGAGTTCTGGGGTCGATGATGTCTACAAAGTGTCTGAACCTGCCAAGGAAGGAGCTCTGTGGGAAAACAAAAGACCAAATCAAGAGCTGGTGATTTGATGCCAACCTTGCCCGAGGACTAAGGGCATGCAGGATGCATTTAACGCTTCACTGTAGTAATCTTGTAATATAGTTATTGATGTTGTATGTACTTTTGTTTCCCAAGTACCACTAACAAGCTCTGCATATACAAAACATATTGCAGATAAAGCCTATATATAGTCATGTGAAAAAACAAGTGCACCCCATGGAAACTGTTGGCTTTTTTGACATATTTGGACAAGCAACCATTTGATCCTCTTTGAAACCATGCCTATTAATAATGTTTCCAAATGGGACAGGGTTTTAAAATAATGAACATGAGCCATGCAAACACTCTGACACTGTTTTGGTCAGGACTTTACTGCAGCTGTCATCAGTTCTGCATGTTCATGGGGCATTTTGACTTCAACAAGTGAAATACTGCTCCATTCGATTCAGGTCAGGTGATTGACTTGGCCACTGCAGAACATTCCACTTCTTTGCATTAAAAAAGTCTTAGGTTGCTTTTGAGGTATGCTTCAGGTCACTGTCCATATACACTGTGATCGAGTCCAATGGGTTTTGGCGCATTTGGCTGAATCTGAGCAGATAATATAGCTTGATGTTTATCCTGCTGCTTTTGTCAACAGTCACATCATCAATACATACAAGGGAACCAGTTCCATTGGTAGCCATACATGCCCATGTCATAAGATGAGGTGGTAAGTTTCAGATCATGAGCAGTTCCTTCCTTTCTCCATACTCTTCTCTTCCTACTTGTCTTATCTGTCCATAGGATGTTGTTTCAGAACTGTACAGACATTTTAGATGTATTTGGCAAACTCCAATCTGGTCTTCATGTTTTTAAGGCTTTCCAATGGTTTACATCTTTTGGTAAACCCTCTGCATCTGGTAATGACTTCTCTTGATTGTTGACTTAGATACACCTGGAGGGTGTTCTTGATCTAGCCAAATGTTTTGAATGGGTTTTTCTTCGCCAGGGAAGGAATTTGTCATCTATCACAATTAAATAAAGTAATTTTTAGATGGTGACTACAGCAAAGATACACATACAAATGTTTGATTGGACAAATACTGACCTATGCTTCTGATTAGTCTGTTTAAGTCAAACTCTTGTCAAAGAGGGACTGACTAGCATATGGTAGCCATATTACTTCTTTGTTTTGCTCATTATTGAGGTTCCAAATCAGGAGTATTTTTATGTCAATTTTCTGATGATCAACAAAAATATTACACTAATTAGCTCAAAATCTAAGTGGTTAGAACCAAAATGGTCCAAACTGTAATGCTGGATTTAGTCAAAGAGTTAGGTGAAAAATTATTTTTGACTCTTGGTTCAAGAGACAAAACAGAATTCCAACATCAAGCTGACGTGAGTCTACTCATCTTCCTGAGTAAGTGAAAAGAGTACAGAACCTTTCTGCCAAATGTGTCTATTCTATGCATAACAGTATTTACTCCTTATTATATTTAAAGGCAGAATCAGAATAAGTACAGCTTTATCAGTGTGTAGCCATTTGAAATCATGCTTCCCTTTTAAAGGCTGCAAAGCACAAGTGACATACTCAACAAAGCTGTAAACAGCAGTGCTTTCTTCTGGGGAAAATACTTACATATATACGTGTGTGTGTGTGTGTGTGTGTGTGTGTGTGTGTGTGTGCACACACACACACACA
>JANDJT010000217.1:15917174-15951272 GCA_024331685.1 Stegophilus panzeri
ATATATGAATGGATAATTGTGAGATTGGTGATGAAGATCTGGACGCACATGTCAGATGGTCAGGAGCTATCGGAGAGTCCGTGTTAATGAGAGATGACCGTGGCGTTGCCATGGAGAATCTCCGGGTTTTAAATAGACACTCATTCATTTGACCGTGGCGAAACTCTAACGATGAAGGGCGCTTGGGAAAATGCCGTTACTTTGCATTCTTCTCACTGATGTGACCCAGATTTCATAAAACAGGCTCAGGAAAAGGACGAACCATACATTTCCTTTCTGTACGCAGATCATGCATGGGGGATAAAACTTAAGCAGAGTGAACATTAACCTGAAGTTGTGGGAAGTAATCACAGACCGCACTGACAACTGGTGAGAGCTCAACAAACAAACAAACAAACAAACAAGCAAACAAACAAACAAACAACGGTGACTGCACAACTAGTCGGATAACTAGCACAAAGTATGTTTCATATGCAACTGCAAGCCAAATACGGCTGATCTGATATATTTTTATAACAATACTCCCTGCCAAATTGTGAGGAAAATTAGGAAAGTAAAGCGTCAACTTTTAATAAGATGGTGCTGCCATGATGATGATAATGATGATGATGGATAGATCCGGACAAAGATGTTGTTGTTGTTCATCACCGCCCACCGAGACGGACACACAAAGCTGCAGTTTGCTATTAAGATAACGGAAAACACTTCCCAGACGCTGTAGTCCTACCTGATCATACCGCGACTGTCCGAGCTGAAACGCAGGATAAACTGCAGCTTCGGTCATTCCTGCAGCCGAGAGCAAGCTGTAAGTAACAGCAAGGCTCCGGAGACGGGCTTTTAAAGAAGAGTCAACTCGCGTACGAAAGTAACGAAGCGATCAACCGCAAAGCTACATGGGAGATGGAGTTTCCCTCTGTTATCTTCCGAGCGCAACCAAAGGGGCCAGGATTTCTCCAAACCCGCGTGGAGGGAGTGTCTGACATGGCGCTCCTACTGACCACCATACATTTCATGTTGCATTAGATCAGTGGTCACCAACCTGGAGTGGTTCCTGGAGATCTCCCTTCCTGAAGATTTCAGCACCAACCGTAATTGTGTCCACATGACCATCTAATCATTGCCATAAGAAGTTTTTGATCCACTAAAACAGCCGTGTTTGGTTGGAGATGAAACCTGCAGGAAGGTAGATCTCCAATTACAGGGTCGGTGACCACTGCATTACACTAAATACAGATGTATTGTATGTGTGCATGTATTGTGGCACCGCTGAGCAGTTTCTGAAATTTTGTTGTATTTTGATGCAATGACATTAAAGGTTTCTATCTATCTATCTATCTATCTATCTATCTATCTATCTATCTATAAATCCAGTGAAACCTATTTAGGAAGTTAGAAAACTTAACTATTCAAGCAACCCTTAAAGAACCTTTAGAAAAGAGGTAGTTTTTTTTCTAAGAGTGTATTTTTCCCTCCTTTTTCCAACATAAAACAACATTTTAGTGGTGGCTCAGTGGTTAAGACGCTGTGTTACTGATTAGAAAGTCAAAGGTTCAAGCCCCAGCACTGCCAAGCTGCTGCTGTTGGGCCCTTGAGCAAGGCCCTTAACCCTCTCTGCTCCAGGGGTGCTGGATCACGGCTGACCCTGCAACTGACCTAACTTCCTAACAAGCTTTGTTTCGCAAAGAAATTTTTTTACACTGTGCTGTAATGTACTGTATATGTGACAAAATAAAGTCTGTTTCTTCTTATAGAATTAATTTTCATTCAATCACTCAATTAATGGCTATCACACTGTGTAAGGAATAAACCACTTCAGGACGTGCTGTTGCAACCCGATGTGAATTTTCCCCCAGGGTTTCTGGGATAGCCTCCAGGCCCACCCTGGCCCTGACCCGGATAAAATTGGTACTGAAAATTAATGAATTAAGGTAGTACATTGGTTCAGTCAAATGAATTCATTTTTCTAAAGAATTCCTAGAAACATATGAGGCACAAATACACTATATGGCCAAAAGTATCTGGATATCTGATGATTACATTCATACAGTACGTGCTATTTGAACATTGCATTCCAGATTTAGTCCCCCTTCGCTGTTAAAACAACCTCCACTCTTCTGGGAAGGCTTTCCACTAGATGTTAGAACATGGCTGTTCAACCACAAGATATTAGTGATGTTTAGCACTGATCTTGGAGCGACAAGACCTGTTGTGCACTCAGAGTTCCAGTTCATCCCAATCAGCTGTTCAGTGGGGTTGAGCTCAGGGCTTTGTGCAGGCCACTTGAGATCTTCCACATCAACCTTCAAGGAGCTCGCTTTGTGCACAGGGGCATTGTCATGCTGGAACAGGTTAAGGCTTGACCCTTTAGTTCCAGTGAAGGGAAATCTTAAAGCTACAGCATACAAACATATCCTATACAATTGTGTGCTTCCAACTTTGTTGAAACAGTTTGGGGAAGACCCACATTTGGGTGTGAAAGTACTAAAATAAACTAAAATGTCCTTATACAAGTTTATACAGGATTTAACCAGTAAAACTTAGATGAACTTGCATGAAAAGTTTTATCTTTATATTATAAATTACAGAGAAGCATTCTACCACAAGGTGGCTAATGTGCAAAATTGCTATTCAAAGTTCTTCTGAATGTTCTTTACTTTGGAAGCAGGAGGAAATTGATTGGTGCAAAATACCAAGGGCTGGAGCTTACTTTTTAAACACTGTGTAATTTTTTTTGTAAATAACCTTGTTTGACTGTGGGGATTAAGACTGAAACATTTGATAACTACTGACCTTGGTAGTGCCAGTCCTTGGAGTGCTCTTTGCTATTATGAATAAGTTTTGGAATAAGTCTTGCATTCATTTCTTAGTACAGACAAACTTATAAAATGTTTTTTGTTTTGTTTTTTAGTTTCAGTTGTTCCAGCTTTTGCCCTCACATTGTTTCATAAGGAAAAACAAGTGAGCTTTGGTGCACTCTAGTGTTCATTCAAGGACAATGATGTTTCAGCTCCTGAAGTGAGTGAGGCAGCAGATGGATTACAACACCATCAAATGGAAATGAATCAAACTAGCAAAATAACTTTATCAGTCCTTGAAGCTAAGGAGTGTGTTCACTGATCAACATAGACATGTGCATTATTCTTTGTATGGCAGTACAGATCAGTTACCTATATAAGAAATCCATGTTATAAGAAATTCACATTCATTCATCAAATTCATTAAAAAAAAAAAAAAGTGCAATCCCACATGATTTTTTTTAAAACAACTTTATTTTTCAGATGAAACCACTTGGAATAAATAAGACTTGGTAAAACACAAATGAGAATGTTCTGGAAAAGTTATGTAACAAAAGTATAATTTGTAGAAGTGTCAAATCAACAATGTACACTCACAGTGCTCTATGGCTTCAGCCATAACATTACTGCAATGGTGAAGTTCAACCTCTTCAACATTCAGTCAATCAACAAAGAAAAGCAACTGAAAACTGTTACTGATAAACTTAGTATAAAATTGTTTACTCAACAAATCTTTCTGCAACAGTAAACTTTACCTTCTTCAGCATTCAATATTACAGACAAGCCCACTGCATCTGCAAACATAATGTTTTAATAAAAGCTTTGGGGAAAACGTAAATGAACATTAAGACAATCTAACAGACAGACAGATGCAGTGTTAATACTGTATTTAAAATAATTAAAAAAAACAACAACAATGAATTTATCTATGTCAAACTAATACTCTATGAATGTCTAACAAAAGCATTTGTTGTTACATTCTTTAACAATCTGAATGTAGGCTCATGTGGTTGCTTAATAGTTATTTTACTATGCATGTTTGCAAATCTAGCTACTTTTACAGCTAGCAGCTATGTAACAACAAGATGACCAACTACTGTGTGATGCCTAGCATATACTATTGCATAGCTGAAATGTAGGTGCTTTTTTGTTCTATGTGCTCAACTGCGATGATAAACATGCTTTTATTTGCCCGAGATATTATGGAAGAAGCTGACTGTCTTAAGCAGCAAGTCATTGCATAATACAGTGTAAGGTATATCTGTAAATAATCTCAATGTTAGCAATATTTACAGACATAATGGATATCGACTATTTTACATCCAAAATCTTTTGGATGGTCAGAACAGAATTCACATTTGTTCATGGAACGTTTTGTTATTGGATGACCAACCTGAGAATTTCTAAGTCATTTGAACACTTGGAAGCATATAACTGAACAATTGATGGTTCATGGAAGAAAACAAAACAGGTTTTTCCCTGGATTATCCAAAATCCATTCAAGCAGGAAGATAGCAGAGTTTCCAAAAAGCATTTCTGCACAAAGGTCAGTCATAGGTAAGAACCATTGATAAGGATCTGAAATGCAGAAAAGCTTAAGGATCACAAAGGAAAAATCAATCACAGAAATACACTATATGGCCAAATGTTTGTGGACACCTGACCATCACACCCATATGTGGGCCTTCCCCAGACTGTTGCCACAAAGTTGGAAGCACACAATTATATACAGTAGATTGTCTTATGTTGTAGCGTTACAATTTCCCTTCACTGTAACACTGGAACCAAACCTGTTCCAGCATGACAAAGTCCCAGGTCTTCTCATCCAACATCAGTGCCTGACCTCACTAATGCTCTTGGCAAATCCCCACAGCCATGCTCCAACGTCTAGTGGAAATCCTTCAGAGAAGAGTGGAGGTTATTATAACAGTAAAGGGAAGCTAAATCTGGAATGGGATTTTCAAAAAAACACATGGATTGGATGGTCAGATGTCCATAAACTTTTGGATATATAGTGTATATGTCTTTCCTTGTACTTTTGTTCAGTTAAGCCTTTACCACCGTTTACAAAAAAAAAAGATCATTGAGTGCTTGTGTACAAGAGCAATAAATAGTACTTCTCTATAGGCAGTGTTTGATTTGAAATTTGTGGTATATTCTCCTGGCAAGATTTTTTGTTTTGTTGAAAGAATCTTGGAAGTCATGAATACATGTCATATATGCAAATTGATACTATTTGAATGTTGGAGGTATATTTCCACCACACGTCTCGATGTGTTTAAATCAAGGAGATCCTTTATGCAGCAAAACCTATGGCAGCAACATTCTAGCGAAAGACATGAAAGACCACTGGTTGAATAATGTTCCAATGACTCTGGCCCTGTATTGTCCAAAATGATGTTTGCAAAGCTTAACTGTATATCGGTGGATGGGAGAGTACTGTGACTGTTTTGAGGATTGCAAATGGGTGCAAAATGTCACACAGGTAAAGCACCCATCATTTGGGCCGGCCGCGTACCTGCAGCAAGGTTGGTGTTTGCTCCATGATTCGCACCAGCAGCTTGTCGATGTAGTCCTCCAGATCTCGCACCTGGACCTTTAACTTCTTCAGCTCAGCCTCTCGCTTCTCCAACAGAGTGGTCTGGAGCTCTGACTCGGCCCGCTGTCTCTCCGCATCCATCTCCTGTTGCAGCAGTAGAGCAATCAGCTCCATGTTACTCAGAGTCTGGTAGTGAGCGTGGGCCTCTGACATGGACACCTGCCGCAGACAAAAAGATACACAAACACACACAAATGGGACAGTAATATGTAGGACAAAACAAGGAAGTATGGTAGGTTAACGAGTATCCTTATCAGCCTGTCTGGTTAGTGCCTAAAATAACCTAAAATATAAGTTTTTTCTCCTTTTTATTTTAACCCCTATGTTCTGTTTGCTACATAACAATGGTTGTACTGTTCACACTGAGCAGCGGAAATTGAAAATAATATTTGAAATGACAAACCTTCAATACATGGGGACTAACAATCGTTGCCTGGAGACAAGGGAGCAAAACTGATCATGGTTTCTAGGTGGGAGGGATGGCATACTCTCATACCAGCTAACCAGCTGTGGGTCGGAGTGTGTTACACTGCCCTGTGACCTATCATGAGCAGAAGTTCAAAAAAGGTGTGTCTGGCTGGCTTCATGTGCCTCAGCTGGTAGTTTTCACATGATATTGGAAAGCTGGATCATGAGGGGAATTGGCAGGTAACCAAATTGGGGAGAAAGTTGAAAGTTTTTTTTAAATTATTGATAATTCACCACTTTTTTTTCCTATCTGTTTAATTCTTGGGCGGAAATGACCTGAACATAGCCTGTATAATATAACATGTTACAGCAGATGCATCAAAGGTAAATTTGTCCTTCTATATGTATAATAGTAAACAATCAATGCACATAGTGGTTAATGTCATTTTGACCTGAACAGACATGAGGCTTAACTATCTTTGAGTCTCTGAGTGTAATTCTTCCACTTTTCACAATGTCTGAAATAAACTTGGCCATTTTGGGTTCCCCATATTTAGACTTATCCTTAAATTTTCTTAAATGACATTCAATGTAGATTAATATTTAAAAAAAATTATATATGATTAGCATGTTATCTAAAAACTTACCATAGAAAGCCAAATATTGGTCATCTTCTCTAAAAGCCTCTGGTCAGTGTCTGAGATTCCTGTCCAAAGTAGCCAGTAGGAACTGTCTGTCCTCTTAAAGCTTGAATATTTCTATTCTTATGTTACTAATGTTAACAGTTGAACCTTGGTGAGTGAGGATTTTGTAAAATCGAAATGCCTGCACTACCTGGGGTTTCTCCGGCTCAGCCATGTTCTGCTGTGTGGAGCGTCCAGGGTGGATGGAAGAGCGCAGTTTCTCCAGCACTGATTTCTTCTCTCCGGGCACTGCTGTGCTGGCCAGAGGCTTCACTAGATGGGGGCTGAACAAACAGCAATAATAATAATAATGATGAGAAATCAAGTACTTTATAACAATTCTAACATTAAAAGCTGTATGGTTTTAGTATCAGGTTAAACAAGCAATGCAAAATATCAGCAGCAACTGTGATTAGCTTTTTGTTAGATTTCAGCAATGAAAGACTAACATGCTGAGAGAGTATAAGAAAAAGTCAGTCACAGTGAGACAAATTTCAGAAAAGATTCGATGACATTGCCTAACATTGTGACTGCACAATATCTGTAAAATATACGTGCGCCTTCTTTCATTGTGTGTATTCTGATCAAACTCAAACTTTCTCAATAACGGTTCTTCAAGATAAATAAGGCATCTACATGATATACATAAAAATTGTAGTCAAAATTAGGGATGCCCCATATGGCGTATTGGAATTGGTGCTGATTCTGTTCAGAAATGGATTAGTACTGGACTGGATATGACATTTATCAGCCTAATGTATTGCCATATATTGTGTTGTGAATATGATTGAATATGATTGTGATTGTGATGATTTGTGACACTACCTTCACTTGAATGCCGGAATTAAATCAGGGGTGTCCAATCTTATCTGGAAAGGGCCAGTGTGGGTGCAGGTTTTCATTCCAACCAAGCAGAAGCCACATCCGAGTCTACTGAAAGCCAAGCTCAACTGATTAAACAGTTGGGAATCAGGTGGGATCCTGCTTGATTGAAATGAAAACCTGCACCCACACCGGCCCTTTGCGGATAAGATTCAATTGTCTTAAAGCACACTGCTATCATGTCTTAAAGCACAATGCTATCATAATTTAGCAAGAGAAGTTTGTAGGAAGCAGGCTCGGTTACTATCAGATCTATCAGGTCTGATATTCATATCATAAAAATAGAATTGATACATGCTTAGTCAAAGTACTGTTGTCCAATATTGCATAACAGACCCCACAATGTGTTTTTAATAATATGGCAAAGTATATCATAATCACAATATTAAGCAGTATTTTGGTCATATTGTGCAGCCTTAGTGGCAAGGATTTAACTGGATATCGTCATGTTTGGTTGTAATCTTACTGTAGAACATGCAGATTGACTGTTCTTCTATTAGAGTCCCTAATTTCAGTGCCTGCTTGGGTTCATAAACCAGCAACACCATTTAAACACTAATGCTGAAGAGCACCTATAATATTTCAGTAGTTCGACTATTAGTTCAAGCTAGACTCTTCTGTTTATAAACTGTTTATGCTGCAGTGAAACAGATTCAAGAATCATAAGAAGAAAAACAAAAAAGCAAGAAACAAAGCAAACAAAAGAGGTAAACCAGCAAAATAAAGAATATCAGATGAGCAAAGCTGAACATAGCATTGTATCAGGAGATGGACAAAGAAAGACCAGGATAGAACAGACCAAATTAGATAAGAGATGTTGAAGAAACAAACACTAATTCCTGGCTGGTGTATACATATATACAGACATGTATGTAACCCTGTCCTCCTGCACCTGGGTGTCAGACTGGAGCATGTGTCTCAGGTGAGGGAGGAGGGGAAGAGTGAATACACTCTAGGAGGCACTGAGGTCTCACCTGCTCTCCTCAGCGGGAGGGCGACTGCTAGCTGGCTCTGCCTCCTCTGGGGTAAGTGTGTGCTTTGCAGTGGCCTGCAGCTGGAGTGTGGAGGTGGTGTAGGAGGCCTCAGCCAGAGTGCTTCCCAAGCTGGGCCTTGTGGTTGGGTAATGCATAAGCAAGGACAGGCTGGGGTCAGAAGTGGCATTAGGATGGGAGGAAGAAGGGGATGAACTCTTATACAAAAAAAGGTCTGACAGTGAAGGTTTGGTTGAACTGAGGTCAGAGCTCGCTGTTGATAATACTGCACTGGGGCCAGTCTTGGGGGAGTTTGTAGTGGAACGTGTCCTAATGCGTGCTGATCTAACTTCAGTTTTGGAAGGACTTCTTGAACCTCTCGGTGCTACTCGGACATGCAAGTCCTCAAAACTGACGCCATCTGTAAGAGTCAAAGGGGACTCACTGATCTTATGGCTCTCTGAAACAGGAACATTGGAGTTATTCGCTTCTGGCTTGAGTTCAGCTGTTTTAGTCTTAACCTTGTCATAAATCAAACAGCATCCAACTTCTTGTGGATCATCTAAGCCTGCATTGTCCTCTATTGCCTCAGGTTTAAGCTGTGCCGTCACATTTCCGTCATCCCTGTTTCGTTTGGGGATTGTTTGTGGATTTACAGAGCTCTCTTTGTGATTAGGATCCTCTGATTCAACCCTTGCAGTATAATTTGAATGTGGTTGGATGCTGTGTTGTTCTAAGTTGTCACAGGGTTTCTCATAGTGGTTATTGTTGGATATTCCACTTGTACTAACAACAGTATTTGGAGTTTCCTTCAGGGAAAATGGTTCTTGCTCTGCCACTCTGTTTAATAAATCTTGAGGGGGCACTGAGGATAACCCACATACTGACATCTCAGGTGATTCCAAATCTGTGGCATTTGGGCACTGGGTTAACATCTTGTTCCTGTCTTTATCTATAATTCCGAAAGTAGTCTGGTTCACAACTGAAGAGGAGCTGTCACAATCAATAAAAGCAAACTGAGAAGTGTCATTAGTATTATTGTTATTGGAATCTGGAGTAGTAATGTCTCCAGTCGTGATTATGTTCTCAATCTTTTGATCAGAAAATGGCTTCAGTTCAGAGGAGGACTCTGGATTTATCTGGACCTGAAAGTCACTGCACAGTGACTCGCTCACAGTTGTATCACAGTCTGAGGGGCAAAATGGCGTACTGGGCACAGTGTGGTCACTTGCAGAAGACTGGGGGTTTTCCTGTATGTGTTCATACCCATATTGTGAATTCTTTAGTGCAATATTTATGCCTCCCTCAGTCAAAAGTTTCTCTTGTCCATTTTTAAATATGTTCAGATTTTCATCTCTGGGCATTTGTACAGTATGTGAAGGTGGATAAACATTCACATTCTGCTCAAGAATAGCACAGTGCAAGTCTTTACCTAAATGGGAAACTTTGGTGTTTGTCTCTCTATGTCTCTCTCGATGTCGTAGTGAGGCCAAATCTGTCTGGAAAAGCAGGCAAGCTTCTTTTTGGACAGCAAGCTCCTGTGCCCGGTCTAGCCAGCTGTCTGAGCACCTCTCTTGAATGGGAACTGGGGTCCTCACTGGCCTTCGTGAGGCTAAAGCAGGTAGGTTACAGTCCTTGGAGATTCTTTCATCAACTATGATCCCCATTTTTGGTTTAATACTGCAGTATTCAACTGGATTAATAGATGGGTTAGGAGATGAAGGAGGGATTGTGGCTGAGGCTGGTCGACTGGGAGTCCCAACTGGCGACTTAAGACGACTACTGGCGAAAGCCTCAAATTCATCACATTCCCCCCTACTCTCAGATAATGGACGACCTGGTTGCATTGCATTACTAGAGTTCACAGTGGCTGTCTCTGGTGTCCCAGGCATTAAAGCAGGGAGGGACCTCTGCTTAGCTACACTCCGAGGCCTCTCTCTCTTTATAGAGGACATTTTGTTTGGTGTGCTATCACATATACTGCTTGGAAGGCCACTCCTCACAGGGAATGCTGGGTAATGGTTGAATGGTGAGTTGTGGTAACCGGAAATTGCAGGAGGAGATTTCAAAGCTTCTTCGGCTATGAGCTCCTCAAAAAAGGGGTTCCTTTGCAGACGTGTGAGGAAAGGATTGGTAGGGGAGATGGAGGGTGGTGGAGGTGAGACATGGGAGAATGGATTAGTATGAGGGCCAACAGGAGAGGACGACATGTGGCTAGTAGCAGAAACTAGGGGAAGAGAGCGTGGTGGTAGAGTGGGGTAGCAGGGAGAGAGGGATGCGGATGTTTCTGGACTGCTTTCTACTTTAGGAGGAACTCCCAGCCTGTGGAGGGAAGGCACAAGTAGTCCTCTTAGTCATATCCATGTGTATTAGGGCCATAACTGCTACAAAAGGGATTTATAAAAAGATTGTCTCTATAAGATTAAAAAAAAAAAACAACTCTCTTCCTATAATTTAAACATTATAGGCTTTAGGTTTAGATTCGTTCATGGAGTTGACTACTTTTTTTTTGTCATGTTCTTGCAGGACATGATTTAGACTGTCTCTTTGAACGAAATAATCAATACTAAAAAAAAAAATCAGAATTGTTCTGTATTAAAAACGTCCATTCCTGTTACATAAAAATGCTGAGAACAAAATGCTGTGACAGCCTGACAGCCTAAAATTGCTGATTAGTTTAAATGAAATGGAGGTGTAAGCTATAACAAAACAGTAAAAATGTGTCCAGTTTCCATAAAACATGCTATTACTCACAAAAAAAACCTACTAAGCAACATAAAATCAAAATACATAAAAATAAAATAAGGGAAAAAATTAACCAAGGGAGTAATAAACCTTCTAAAATATGTGCATGCACAAACAATGCAAATATAAAAAGTACCAAGCAGTATCCATAATGGATGCTTTCTTCTGCAAAAATACATAACTGAAAATGTTTGCAGGCTTGCAGCACTTGATGAGTGATACCTAGTAAACGTGTTTATTTTAAGATAAAACAGATAATGGTTCCAGTATATATATATATATATATATATCACTGAGCCTAAATGTTCAAATGTTCAAGACAACAAACTGTAAATATGTATAAATAGTCATAGACAAGACAGATTTATAAAAAAAACAAACAAAAAAAACACTAACAAGATCAGGCAGTCTATATTTTTGGATTCAATGTAACTTAAGTGCTTAAGCGCTGTCACTCACCTTGGCTTGTTTTGCGTATCACTGGCACCGAACCAGCCACGCAGACGTCCCTCTTGACCCTGTTCGGGTTTGGCTGGGAGAGAGTCACTTCTCCCGCTGGAGAACAGAGTTTTCCTCAGCTTCTTCCCTTTATCTGAGACATCTGTATAGGAAGAAGCCATCACCAGGGGGGCACTGGCATGCACCGGCTTCCCCTCTGAGGTGCTGACTCCCACTGTTAGGGCTGAGAAGCCCTCAGTCTCTCCCTCAAACTCCTTTTTGCTCTTGTCAATGGAGCTACGCCTCTGTGTGTCTTCACTGCGGCGGGTAAGATTCTGCAGCGAGCGTGATAAAGGAGAGCATTTTTCCAGTAGTGTGCGCTTGATCGGCAGACTCCCAGGTCCTTTGGAGTAGATGGGCTCAGAGTAAACATGGCTGCCATTGATGCAGAGGGTAGACTTAGAGAGCAGCATGTTCTGGCTGTTTACACTCTCTACAGCCGTACTGGGACGTGAGGCAACTGTGATCTTACTGGCCTCGTCACTGTGTGCGCGTTTGTGGGTCATCACTTTAGGAGCCGTGAACATTATGTGCACAGACCGAGAAAGCACAAGACAGAAAGAGTCAACAGTTGGTGAGCTGAAGCACAAAGAGTACACATTTAACCAAACTTAGCAAACATTATCTGATTAAAGCTATAGTCATGGACTTATAAATCCACCACAAATGTACGGTATATAACTGACTCACATTTTTTAAAGCAGTGTTCTATACACCAGAGAGAAAATATAGCAAAGTTTTACAACCTAAAAACAAATCAAGTGCAATAACAGTAAATTATCAACATATTTTAATGCAGTGAATAAAACTCTTATGCTAAAGGTTGGCACAATCTAGACCAGATTGGCTGGTTATATTACTAGAAATCAGCTCAAATGAACCTTACAAACTAGCTAACTAACTTCCACCCATATAAACTCCCAATGTATACATTATTTTAATAACCTGATTTAGTACTACTAAATTGATTGGATATTTTGTACTTGTATTTATGAGATCAGCTTTGGTGTTTCCTAATTTCAACAAATTACTTTTTTAACTTATATTGGTCTTGTCTATTTCTCCACAACACCCAAATTCCAAATGCCAGGTGTGTCCAATCCTTATCACTGGTGGTACCTATAAGACATATTAGGAGTAAACATGCTTAATGCTTTTGTTATGTCTCTGCTTTTGATGAAGTACTTGATAAGAATTTGCATCTGTACTTTGTCAACTCTAGATTTTAAATCCCAGATATAGAATATTTGGGGGGCATGGTGGCTTAGTGGTTAGCACGTTTGCCTCGCATCTCCAGGGTTTGGGGCTCGATTCCTGCCTCCGCCCTGCTTGTGTGGAGTCTGCATGTTCTCCCCGTGCTTTGGGGGTTTCCTCCGGGTACTCCGGTTTCCTCCCCCAGTCCAAAGACATGCGTTGTAGGTTGGCTGGCATTTTACAAATTATCTATAGTGTGTGAATAGGTTTGTGTGTGTGAGTGTGCCCTGCAATGGGTTGTCACCCTGTCCAGGGTGTCCTCCGCCTGTGCCCTGAGTTCCCTGGGATAGACTCAAGGCTTCCCAGGACCCTGTGTAGGATATGCAGTACAGAAAATGGATGGATGGGATGGAAATAGAATATTTGATGTTTTTTAGTTACCGGATAACTGTAGACTGTTACTGCCTAGACTGTTACTACCTAGACTACTTGGGGCTGCCCCACTGCATCTACAAAATCCATGCTGCCCCCCCAAATTAACAGCACTGAAAAAACTTGACCTGTCACCAAACTACACTGCTCACCCCTCTCTGTTATCAATTAAAAAAAAGATAACAACTTATTAATCTGTTCTCAAGGTGTCCTACCCTTTACTCCACTGTCTGAGTCAGGGCGGAAAGGCTCCACGACTCTGCTGCTGTAGACAGGTGTGATGCATAGTTCTATGGGAACAAAAGGATCCCCTGCTGATGACGCCATGCTGCTCTCTGAGGCCAACGATGAACAGGAGCGCGTGTCTGAGTTCTTTCGCAACTTCCCCTTCAGAAAGAAGCCCTTCACCTTGCTCTTGCCTTCATCAGTACACTCCTCCTGTACCGGGTCCTCCCTCCCACCATCCTCCTGGAAAGGCTGACTCGTTGAGCTTGACAGAGCGGCATAGCGGCCGGGGAGGATGGCTGAGGAGGACTCTACGTCTCCTCTTTTCTTGCCTGTGACACGGTCCTTCAACTTGCCAAAGGCTGAGCGAGGCTTGTCCTGGATGGTCAGATCATACATGCTGGCCGTCATGTTATTACGAGTGAACTGGATGGTGAGCTGCAGCTCTCCTCGCTCCTTCTCCTTCCTCCCAGCTTTAGAGTGCAACTTTAGCCACCTGTACCAGAGACACAGAACACACACACTTCAGGACACACTCTGCAAGTGATATTCCTTATTGAATATAAAATGCATTCAGAAAGTATTCAGATTCTTTCACCTTTTCCTTATTTTGTTGTTACAGACTTACAACATGGATGAAATGATTTTTTCTATACAGAAAACAGGCTTTCCTCACAGCTCTCTCATTTGAGCCTGAGCTCAGGTTACTGTCTACATTGCATGGGTTTCTTCCAGGTTCTACAGTATCCTCATATCTCATTGTAGTTGGATTAGCTATGCTAAATGACACCTAGGTGTGAATGAGTTTATGAATATGTGTCTGCATGCCCTGTGATGGACTGGCACTCCAACCAGAGTGTATTCCTGCCTCGCACCCAGTGTTCCTAAGATCCAGATCCTTCAGATCCAAGGCTTCAGATCCACCATGACCCTGACCAGGATAAAACACTTGCTGAATATGAATAAAATATACTGTATAAAAAAAAGCAGGCTTTCATCAGTTAACTTCGTAAAAGTCTTCTCTTATTCCTCTCTGGAGAACCTCTCAAGCTCTACCAAACTGGATGCAGAACACTGCTTTTATTTTCAGGACTCTCCAGAGGTGTTCAACTAGGTTCAAGTCTGGCCCCTGGCTGGGTCACCTAAGGTAGTGAGACTTGTTTTTGACACCCCTGTGCTGTCTTAGTGGTGGGTTTCGGGTCGTTGTCCTGTTGGAAGGTAAACCTTCTGTAAAAATCTAAGGTCCTGAGTGCTCCTGATCAGGTTTTCTTCATCTTTTCCCTGAAAAACATCCCCAAAGCATGATGCTGCCACCACTGTGTTTCACTGTAGGCATGAAATTAGCCCAGTAATGTGCAGTGCCTGGCTTTTTTTGAGTGAATGGCGTTCAAACTAAAAAGTTCAATCTTTGTTTCATCAATTCATATAATCTTGTTACTCCTCCTTTTTGTTAAAATCCAAGCAAGATGTCATCTACCTTTCACTTAGGAGTGGCTTCTGTCTGGCCACTCTACAATCAAGGTCTAACTGGTTGCACTGCCGAGATGGCTGTCCTCCTGATAAGTTCTCATCACCACACAGAACCTCTGGGGTTCCATCACAGTGACCTTCATGGTTTTTGGTTACTTGCTTGAGTAAAGCCTTTCTTTCCTGTTTGCTTGGCTGAAGCTACAGAAAAAGTCTCAGTGGTTCTGAAACAGTAAGACGGATGTTTGCACTCAACAATCTCAACTTATTGTCTAGATCTTCTAGATTAGTACACAGTAAATTCTTCTAAGCATATACACAACTGAAGACACAGCTTATTATAACAACCGTGATAATGTTGAACATTTTTAAAGAGGAGCTAAAAGAGCTGTTCCACATTTATATGTCCACGCCTCTCCACAGTGGAAAATATGAATTGCAGAATTGCTGAAACATTTTACATGTCAACAGTGAAACCTGCTGGCTAGTGTGTTCGACTCTGACCTGCTCCCTAGGAGATAACATACAGCATCAAGTAAAATGCTGGCCTAAAGCAACAGAAGCATGAGAACTCTTAGAGGAGCCAAACATAAATCATAGCTGTGCCCAGATAGAGGAGAATTGCCTGTACAGCAGTGTGCCTTTGTTCAAAAGAGGAGCAGTGTTCCAAGTATTTCCTCCACTTCCGGTCTCACACAGAGCTCCTCAAAGGAGCACAAATCAGACACATGCACAAGCCAACACAAATGACGAGAGACAGAGAGACAGAGAGAGAAAAAGAGGGGTGTGTGCTGTTCAGAATGAAATTAAAGCCAGATGTTTGCATTGTTTCGGCACTCCTACACCACTGTCTGCTGACTGAGGATACTGTGGGAAGGGCTGGATCTTCTCCTTGTGTCCCTACAAGTGACTCAGACAGTCAGGAACAATGCATGCTCTGACAGCCATGACAGACAAACCAACATTCTGTCTTCTTGACTTTTTCTTGTACACACAGCAGATGAAGTCACAATAGCTAAAGAGGCATAGCCGATATAACAGAAATAATACATCATAACTTTGAAGAGCTCGAACAGGCAAATGTGGATAGCTGTCTGTACAGTAACTGACAGTGTTAGGTATGTGCTTGATACTTCCCATCAATTGGCATCAAGTTTCCATAAATTGATCCTTTCATTCATTCATTTATTCATCAGTAACCAGTTATCTTGGTCAGGGTGGCAATACAGCCTAGATGGGATGCCAGTCCAGTACAAGGCACTTTGCACACACACATTCACACACACACATACACCTATTCAAGAAAGAGTATCCAATCCACTAATTGGATAGTTTATGTGAGAATACTGAAGAACCCAAAGGAAACTCAGACACAGGAAGAATATGCGAAATGCTACACAGTAACCCAAGCTCAGGATTGACCAGGGACCCAGGAAGTGGTGAGGCAGCAGTGGTACCTGCTGCCCTGACATGATATTTTCCTTGCCCACCCATGCATGACGTAGTCAAAAATGAAAGGCATTTAGAGGCAGGCAAAAGTCATTGTAATTTAAGAAGAGATTAGGGAAAAGAGATATTAGGTATTTTATTTTATTATTTTATACTGATGAATTGTGCATAATATGACCGGGGTCAGCTTTGATTTCACTATGTCTTTAAAGCTGTTACAAAGGTTTGTTTTTAGTACCGGAAAACCAATAGAATTTCCGAAAAAAAGAGCATCTAAAATCAAACATGATGGAGCATGATAATGTTATTGTTTCTCAGCTCAACTCATTGATATCTTGCCTTATTTTGTTTTTATAGGCTTTAGCCAAGAGGCCTCAGTGCCATAGACTTCCTTGTCTTTCCAAAAAATTAAGCTCAGTCATCCTGACTGAGAAGAGAACAAAACAACACTGCAAATAGGGCAATGTCCTAATGACTACCATAACTGAATATGTACAAAATGAACTGATTGAGAGATAAAAATGATTTAAGATACCAGATTCAGGGTCGTGTGCTGCTATGCGGGGAAACATGCAGGTGCACGTTTAGTGATTGCTTGATGCTGTAATGTTCCCAGAACACACTGGCACAGCCCCTGCCGAGGCCGGCACTGCGCCAGCACACGGCTGTCTGACGCACACTCGATTTCGTCTGAACTGTGCTGCTACTCTGCTCATTCCAGACCTTATCATATGTGTCATATGGAAATAGAGACGGGGCTTATTGCCAGTTGTTGCCGGTTTTGCACCTTCCTTTCCTCATACAATAAGTGTCTGTCCAGATGTGACACGAATGTACAGACACTTTCAGACAAACGTATCTGAAATGTAACTTAGCGACAAGAAGCAAACACAAAGCTCTGAAATGGTTTACATATGCAAGTTTTTCTTCGTGCTTCAGCACTTTAGTAATTAGTAATGGAAAGGAATAGCAAAGGTGGCAAGAACATAACAGCATTTACAGGACAAAGATGCATTTGCAGAATATCTGGTTTGTTCCTTGCTACACTGTGAATTGGCTAAAAAAAAAGCTCTCTGTCTGCTAGATGCTATTATTTAAATAAACTGGTCAGTATCCAATAAGTCTGAACTATCTGAATAAAGTAACAAACCTCTCAGGACCCTGCTGAAAAAAACCCATCAGAAACCGTCACAGAAATTCTAATGGTTTCCAGTGCAAATACCATTACAAACCACCAGCTAAGCATTAAAACCATTACCATTACCAGTACTTAATAGTGTCCACTAGACATAACATGCCACCAATAGAAGGCAACAAATTACAAGTAGAGATCCACAGGGACCATTACAGTTTCCATTAAAGCCAATACAATTTCAATTGTAACCATTACAAATTCTATGAAAGTTTCTACTGTGTTTTTTTCATCAGAGAAATGTGATTTGAGGTCAGATTTGGGGTGAAGTCTTATTTGTGAAGTGACAGCTGTACCACCCATGTGTAAATATGCTAGAAGCAACTGCTGCAATATAAACAGTGTCTGTGACTGGCTTTCACTGCATGTGTCATGTGGGAATAACTGGTGTGTGTCTACAATTGAAGAT
Source organism: Stegophilus panzeri (assembly GCA_024331685.1). NCBI lineage: Eukaryota > Metazoa > Chordata > Actinopteri > Siluriformes > Trichomycteridae > Stegophilus > Stegophilus panzeri. The sequence goes on from JANDJT010000217.1 coordinate 15,935,124, forward strand.
AATTAGTAGTTTGACTAATCTGCACCGGATTCATACATGCACGTGTTTCTAATCCATTAGGTCTGATATGCGGCATCATTCAAATATAATGCATTAGTAAATGTATTAGTAAATGCGTCAGATCTGTGGCGGTATTTGGCAAGTATGCGCGAGTTATTTCACAACTTACTCGTTCCTAGGACACGTCCCTCCCTGAAACACCTTATCCAAAGGCACAACGGCCTCACCGAGGAACACGTCGAGTCCGATGAGCACCCGGTGCATGACGGTGAGGATCAGATCCCCGCTGCCGGGCGGATGCGCCCCCACACACTCCAGCAGGCCGGGCTGCAGCTCCAGTGAACACTCCTCATTCCACTCGGGCTCGGCCGCTTTCTCTGCCAGTCCCGTCGTGTACTTCAGCTTTCCCAGCTGGATAATGGTGTACACATAACGGCTGCCCTGCTTGCCCTTGGTCCGCAGCGCCCTGGCCCGAAGGACGGTCACGTTGACGTGGGTCGGGACCCATCGCTGATCCTCATCGTCCAGGCTGATCAGAGGCATGGCCCAAAAACTAGCAGATATCCTTAAACCGCTAATGCACTATCTCGCAGTTATGCGTGTCTGCAAAATCTCTGCATTATCCCCCTCCTGCCAGAGAGAACCGCAGACCACCGCGTCAGGTTAAAGCGACCGGAACAAGTCCTCGCTGTGGAAAAAAGCACAAACTTAACGGCACAGTCGTCGCTGCTTTTGGCTTCATCCGAACAGACAGCCGTGTTTTGACAGAAGCTCAATCCGACCCACCCTCATGCTCTCTCTCTGACACACACACACACACACACACACACACACACACACAGAGAGTGTAGGCCTGCCGTACAGCAGTACTCTGAAGATTTAAAGACAAAGGCAGCAGATTTTTTTTCAGGATTCAGTCTATCTAGGGTCAGTAACTTCTGTTGACGTTAAACACGAATTTTACTGTTTTATATATTAATATTGTTAATATTAATGTTAATATTCAAACCTGTACAGTCCATCGTTTTCAGTTCCCCAACAAACATGCAAAATTGGTTCCCCTTTGTTTTTTGTTTTTTTTGTGTGTGTGTGTTTTTTTAGGGGACCATTTTATAACCTTACCTTCTCTTATGGTCATATGACAACCAACAAGTAATGTTCACTACAGGTTGCTTTTGGGTACTTTCTTTTGTAACCACAAACTGACGTCCCAGGAACGTTCCTGTAAAATTCTCTTCAGAGAAGTAAAAGTTTGTGGACACCTGACCATCACACCCATATGCTGGCGTTCCCCAAACTGTTGCTACAAAATTAGAAACACAAACTTGTATAGGGTGTCCCAGTGAGTTCATGCAAACTAAAAGGCCCAAACATGCGACAGCATGACAGCATCCCTGTGCACAAAGTGAGGTCCATAAAAACATGGTTTGTCAAAGTCGGAGTGGAAGAACTTGAGTGGCCTGCACAGAGCCCTGACCTCAACCCCAGTGAACACCACCTTGCTGGACATGATTGCCCGACCTCTTGTGCTCTTGTGGCTGAATGGGCAAAAATCCCTACAATGTTCGGTACAAAATCTAGTGAAAAGTTTTCTTTGAAGAGTGGAGGCTGTTGTAGCAGCAGTGGGGGAACAATTCTGTATTAATGACCATGGTTATGGAATGGGATGTTCATTGGCCAAGTGTCCACATACTTATGGCCATATAGTATAGTTATTTAGAAAGTAAGATAGATTACTTTATTAATCCCAGCGGGAAATTTACCAAAAGTAGGAGTAGTTAATAATTTTGTACATTATAAATTAATCAATCCATAGTTTACAATATAAAAATGTTCCTTGTTACTTTTAAACATTTATTAGCCACCTAGTGCAACAAACAACGTATTTATCTTTAAAAAATAAAATAACATGCTAAACTGTGTATATCCAGTTGTGGGGTTGCAATTAGTACAGCAAATGTCTGTAGTTTTTCTCTACATTGCTTAAATCATCACCTACTCTGAGTAACCATTTCCGTTTTGAGAAAACATTTCTGTTGTCACATCCCTAAAGTTTGTTGTGGGGTTTTTTTTTGTGTTGTGATAATGTAATGGTGGTGTGGATCTCTTGCATTTGAGTTGTCAAATTTTATTTTGTGTTTTCCGATTTTCTGTTGTGTTGTGGTAATTTTATAGTGTTGTATGTCTCTCTGCAAGTGTTTAATTACTGACAGTAGCACATCCGTTTCTATACACAATTTGTCAGCACCCCTATCCTATCACTGAGTTGAAAGAGGTACCATGGGATCACTACTGACCCGATATTATAGCGTCTAGGGTGCTGGTACGAGTGTATCAGGCACAACAGCACCACTGCTGAGGACAATGTTACTTTTAGGCTGTGACAAAAAAAACCCAACAACAACCCAACAATAAACCTTTAGACAGCAGTAGTCCTGTGGTGATAAACTGACTTGGATGATAGGCTAGTCATAGTCACACAACTACGAACAGAGGAACAAGATTAGTGTGTCGGATGAAACGGAAAGATAAGAACACACAGTGCTTGAAATCACAATATCACTGGAGCAACTGATATGTTAGTACTACCAGCACTAGCCTACACATACTCACTACCATGTCACTATGTCCTGAGAATGATCAACCACCCAAATAATCTTGTCCATGGTGGTCGTATGGTAGTTCCTTTTCCCTGATGGACAGGGTATAGGGAGACTGACAAACTGTACAGAGACAAATGGGCTAGTCAGTAATTATAAGACTACAAAGTGATCTTAACTTGGTGTGAGTAATAAACTGTCATCTGACTGTATATTAGTAATAAGGGGGAGTGGGGCCAAACTCTGTAACGTTATCAATTGCTATATCAGCAACAAGCTACACGCTTACACCTGCACATGATCAGTAGCATCTTCAAGCTACCTCCAAAAGAACAGCAACTTAATCGCGGCTCTGAAAAATTTATCACCAAATGTTAGATGGAGAACTGTAGAACAATGTAAATTATGTGTTCATTTTGTATGAAAATGAAACCAGAACAGGCTAGTTTTGATCCCTGCATAGTCATGTTAGCTGACAGTTGACAGTGCGAGGCTTGGTAGTTAGCATATCAGATTTCAAGATGGTTGACAGTGTAGGTTCAGTTGTAACAGTGGTACCAAATTCAGTTGTGGTTATTCATGTTAAGTCATATACTGTATGTTTCTAGCTACATAATTAACTATCAAGCAAAGAATGTTTACACATAACCCTGAGTGTTACCTATATATTAACAAAAAAAGCAATCACTACTGAACATCACAGCAACATCTTTAACAGAGAGCTTTCATATTGTGAAACATCAAAAAATCTAGCTAGCTACTCTAGCTCACTCAGCTAGCTAATGGCTTACCTGTACATGTTTTTGCAGTTTAGATGTCGAGCTATGAAATGACGATATCTCCATGCGTTTTGGTTCACATACTATAGATTTGCAGACCATTATCACACTGTTTCCTTTCAAGCATTTTAAACTGAAGATACCTGATAAAAATGGTCAAGGGATGCTCATCTGTCTCCACTGTTTCAGACATTGCTTCTGCTCACTAAGCACTTGGTGCCTGAAGTGTTGCAACTGGAAAATGCTTTAATTTGATTGGGTCTCAAAATTTTATTATTATAAATTGGCACATATTGGCTTAGCGTCTTCTGGGATTAAATGCATTATCAAAAATAAATGTAGTGAATATTTTATTTAAAAAAAAAAAAAAAAACTCAAGTAAGTACTTAGTACTAAGTGATTTAATTATCAAAATAAAAATTACAGTGACAGTGAACCATCCCTGCTGAAAAAAAAAACCCAATAGAAACCATCACAGAAATTCTAATGGTTTCCACTAGAAATACCATTACAAACCATCAGCTAACCATTAAAACAATTACCATTATCAGTACTTAATGCTATCCATTAGACATAACATTCCACCAATAGAAGGCAACAAATTAACAGTATAGACCCTCAAGGACCATTACAGTTTCCATTAATACCAATACAATTCCCATTATAACCATTAAAACCATTACACATTCAGCAGGGATGTACCCAAGTACAGTAACTAGAGCTGTATGTAGTTCGTTACTTTCCACCCCTCCTCATATGATTTACAATAAATTTGACTCCACTCTCCCCTAATAACACCGCCAGCTAAACGTCGGACGGATATTTGATGTAACACACGGAAATGCTTGCGTGATGTAACGCATTAATCCAAGCCGTGCAGTTAGTTTGCTTCACTTCAGAACTGCTCAGAGTTCAGGGTTGTGATTATACATTCAATATACAAGCACATATATTGTCGTACAAACATTGTTGCAAATAAGTCAGAAGTCTAGGAGGTTTGAAGTTTCAAAAGTTTCCATAACAGTAAAGCAATCTTAATGTCGCCAGAAATAAACTACAGAACTACGTCAACTACTGATGAAGAGCTGCAGAGGCTCCGACTTGATAGCTTACTGCCATCTAGCGACTGGGAAGAGAAATGCACTTAAAGAGCACATCAAATGAGATGGGTATAAACGGAGCCAGCTCCAAATGGGTGGGACTTTAACTCCAAGTGGGCTGTACAAACCTCCAGAGGATTTTGATTGGTTACTGTAGTGTCTGTCACGTAGATTAAACTGTCGGGATTTTTCTTCCAGAGGCAATACGGCGGATTGACGGAGTTAGAAGGGTTTTTAATTTGCAGTTTTTAAATTTTAAACATTGACACACTGAATTCCCAGATTATGTAGAATCAACAAGGAAGTGTATTTTATTTGTTAAATGACTTTAAAAAAAATCCGTTTTATAATGTGCTTGCTGTGTATGCATCAGGTTACACTGGTAAAGGCAGATGAGGCGAGAAACAGGGCATTTACATCGAAGTATTTTACCCAGGATTGTGCAGTTTCTCATGCAAAACAGTCCAACTGTGCTAATGAGTAATGTCATTGTACATGCAGAGAACATGCATGGCACCTTTTATCACTATGGACTGTAAATATATGTAAAAGTTTGTTTTTATTTCTGAGAAACTTGTACATATTTTCTAGTAGATTTTGTTGTGAATAGTTCACCTAAAAACAAAATCATTCAGCAATAAAAAAGATTGTAGGTTGTAACGTTGTTACACATTCACTTCACTGCAGTCATATCTCGTTTTAAGTTTGTTTCCATCTTGATACTGTTGAATTGTAAACTTAATATTTAATATTAGACAGTTATTATATAAACTTCTATTTTCAAACAGAATGTCATTGGACATATTATTATTGGCTGCCAGCAATCATCTACCTACCAGTCAAGCTTATGCTTGAAGCTTCACATTTATGGCATTTGGCAGATGCTCTCATCCAGAGTGACTAACATTTATCTCATTTATACATCTGAGCAATTGAGGGTTAAGGGCCTTGCTCAAGGGTCCAACGGTGGCATCTTGGTGGTGCTGGGGTGTGAATTCATATCTTCTGAGCAGTAGACCAACACCTTAACCACTGAGCTACCACTGTCCACGCATACAATATGACAAAGCTGTAAGAAATTAAACTACAAGAAAAAGTGCCAATATTTAGTTTTAAATCGGTGTTTTTGTTATCATTTATCACCGCGCATCTTTGCACTAGGTAGGGCTTTTCCGCATACTTGCCATCACTTCTGGATCTTCAACTAAATCCCGCCCATTTCCAAAACCCCGCCTACTTGAGGCATAAGTACCACCCACTTGGAGGTCTCCAGTCTGTAGCCATACATACTTGTATCAAATTGGTGTTTGAGCTTTCAGTACAGTTGAGCACAAAAGTTTGCATCCCGTTTGATGCTCACATGCTCAAGGAGACAATACCTAAAAACAGAAAATGCTGTAAGTGTTACAGTAGTCATAGTAGTAGTAGTAGTAATAATAATAATAGTAATAATAATAATACCCATCACAGGGCACAATCGCACACACATTCACACACTACAGACAATTTAGAGATGACAATCAGCCTACAATGCTTGTCTTTGGACTGGGGGAGGAAACTCGGAGTACTCATAGGAAACCCCCAAAGCACAGGGAGAACATGCAAACTCCAACGCTAACTAATAATAAAAAAAATAAAATAAAAAAAATACAAACAAAAAACAGAGGAAGTACTCATGGTCATGACAAATGGTCAAATTAAGATTTGAAAAATACCCTAATGCACGTAGAACAAAAGTTCCTATTTATATCACATTCCTAAATATCATTTTGAGTTTAACTAGTGGTATGTCCACATAGACTATTAGATTTTTTTAAAAACTTGTGTAGCGTGCATGACCTAACTTGCAATAAATGCCTTATTGGTTAAATCAGAAGAGTATGCAAACTTTTGCATATTGTAACGGTACTGATATCAGGTATGCATACTATATTTGATTGTGTGACTAACACATCTTGCCAAAATTTAATTAGGACACATAAATACAAAACTTTCCATTTGAATGATTATTTAAAAAAAAAACCCCACAATAACAATTGTTGACACTTGTTATAGCAATATTCTATTTACATTTAGGGACAAAGAACAGTTTATGTTCATTTCACAGTGCCCACACAATTCCTATGTATAGGATAACAGGGTAACTATCTGAGCTACCATGAGTATACACAACCACAGTAAAGTATGTTATACACACACACACACACACACACACATACACACACGGCAGGCATACACATGTCTCCTATATTATTCTTTAACTCAGTTAAGACCTCAGAAATAGCAATAGTTTTGAATTTTGGCTAGTTTTGTTGAAAACAGTATGATCAGTCAGAAATTTCAGCATATGTAAAGTCCCAGCAGACAAAAATTGGCAGTATATGAGTTCTGTTTAAGGCATCTCAGAGTCCATAAGCAAAGAATTGCACCCTTTGCACAATGACCTATGGATAAGTCCAGGCCTTATGGTTACACACATCTTTGCAGTTGACCATGCAAATGCTCAATAGATTTAATCCGGCCAGCAAACATATGTATAGAATTTTCTGGAACACCCAGCATACGGTTTATATTAGATCGCCCGTAATGTAGAAACAAGTTGGAGATTGCCATATCCTTACTTTTATATTCACAAACATGGACACATTTCAGAATCGACTCCATCAAATACCATGAAACTGATTATACCACAACAATCATGTGACCACAAAATAAAAGAGGATACGTTCTCATCTAGGAGTAAATTCACTGATATGTTCTTCGTTATACAGAATGCAATGTTAGAATAGCACCTTGTTATTATGTTATGTGTGTGCACACAGACTCAGACATTCGGAAGCTCACATCCTTATTTACAGTGAACATCATTACAATTAATAAATTTGGGTTTGTTTTTCTATCTTTCCTAAAATGTTATATGATGCTTACTTAGTGTAATAAAAGACATAAATTATGTGATTTGATGATTTGTGTACTTCTCCCTGCCATGTGTGACTCCATACCCTGAAAAACACACTGCTCAACAATGACTTGTAGGAACAAACACTTGGCTGTGCAATGCTACCATATTACAGCAAGCAGGGTGGAGGAATCCACTTACAACAGCACATGCTGTAAGAGCATTGTTTTTCACTCCTGGTCCTGGAGTTACCCCTGTCCTGCATATTTTGGCGCTCTTCCTCGCTCTTAACACACATCATTAACAACCCTGAACTAGGTGATTTTGAGAAAAGAAAACACTGAAATCTACACCACAGGGGTACTCCAGCACCACAATTAAGAAATACTGCTGTAGAGAATGTCTTTTTTACATGTGAGTCTCTGGAATGCTTTTCAGTTTTCATTTTGTTTGTCTGCTTGCTTTTTTGTCTCATTAGGTCATGATGAAATCCTGGACTCAATAATCAATATCAACATAAACGTGGCTACAGAAATCTGAAAAAAGAAGATACTGTACTAAAGGTGCGAAACAGCCAGTTAGCCTCAGTCCTCCTCAGAAAAACCTAGTCCACAATGCCATTCTGTGAGCTCTTCATAAAAAGCTCATCTTGAGACAGCTGTCCATCATAACCCTCCAGGTAGAGACTGCTTCCGCTGCTGCTGCTCCCACTACCGCTGTGTCCACCTACAGTCAGGAAGGTGCCCACAGCCCGGCCCTGGCGTGCATGACCCACAGCATCACTGAACACCTTATTAATCTGCTCTTCAGATGGCATCCACCAGTCAGGGTTTGACGCACAATGCATCCGGATAAACTCTGGAGAGGTATTTACAAAGAAAAACACAGGGTTAAGAGAAATGCAAATGGAAAGATGTGGATGCTGTTAGCTTTGGGGTAGTGGTAGCTCAGTGGTTAAAGGCTCTCGGTTACCGATCAGAAGGTCAGGAGTTCAAGCCCTGGTATTGCCAAGCTACCACTGTTGGGCCCTTGAGCAACGCCCTTAACCTTCAATTGCTCAGTTGTATAAATGAGATAAATGTAAGTCGCTCTGGATAAGGGCGTCTGCCAAATGCCATAAATTTAAAAGAGCTAAATAAAAATAATATTGGAAACTACACCAGACAAAGTGAATATGACAGCCAAATCAAGCCAACTAAATCAATGCACTGAATGTGGGCCATACTGCCACATGTACAGATACATGTAAATGAATACAAATACATCATTCAGAAAGAACAGATAATGTCTTCTAGATGGATACAAATACAGATACAAACAGGAGATGCAATTTTAATTATTTTGTTTTATAAAGCTTTAAAAGCCAGAAACTTTTCACAGGGCATCAGGTTGAGACTAGAGGTGTGCATCAGGACTGGGATCCTGCAGAACGCAACAACAAGTCATGCAAGCAAGTGGTTTTTACTTTCATGAGGGCACTAACTGTCGAGTAAAACTCATGAGACAAATAGAGACCGCACTGCATGATACATATATTTATGACATGCTGACTGTGCTGTCATTTCTACTGCTGCGTTTTTCCAGTGCTTTCCAGTGTTTCTGGGGGCATAGTTCATATATTTAAAAAAAAAAAAAAACCCAAAAAAACCAACTTTCAGTTTAGGCACACTTTGAGTTTAAATCTGAATACAGATACAGATGTGAATATTTGGATCACTAAACAGATACATGACAGAGATAGTGGCATTGCGCTTACACACCTAACAGGACCAGTTCAAAGTTTAGACCCCCTGACAACAGACAATTCTAGTCCAAATCAGGTTGACTTTAGTGAACATAACAATCATATTTAGCAATAGCAATTGTATTATGGACCTGGAAATGTAAGCTGCATTAAACATGAGTTCTGTTCTGGCAGCTCTACTGAGATGAGTTCTGGCATGTGTGCAAGAAAGAAGTGTAGGCTACTATTGGACATCTTGGGCACCTACTCAGCGAAGGATTTTCTTCATTTTCTGCATTTTGGATTAATAGTGAAGATGTAAAAATATTAAACAGAATGTGTGGAATTATGAGCAAAAACATTTCACAAATTAATAGTAGATTAGATGTGCAGAAGACTTGGAAAACCGTCTGGATGTTGCTGTGGCTGAACTCTTGTAATCAACCAAAAAAGAAAAAAAAAAAAAAGGGTTTTGGCTATTGAGATTTTCTGCGTATAACATTATTTAATTTTTAATCTTGCCTAGGCTTTCTGCAAAGATCATGCTGGGTAAGGAGTCAGTCTTTCTACAACATGGTACAAAATGTAGCAGTATAGTCTTGTGATAGGACTAGTGAAATGTGATAGGACTAGAAAAGGCTATAGATTATTTACTAACTATTAAGTGGAGGTATTCTGATTGATCGCTGATTAATCGGCAAAAATCCACACTGATAGTTTTTCCCGGTTGTGGGCGTTGTGGGAGCGGCTGAGAAGGGTCATTATACAGAACGAGAGCAGCCTCTAGAGGCAAAATAAAAACTATCGCTGAGAAACTTTGTTGTGTTATTTGAAGTGTCTTTTGATTCATTTAGGATGTCTCTGTTTTTATTTGTTATTTGGAGTGTTACTTTTTGGCTCAGTTTGGATGCATATCTTTTATTTACTTTAATATTTATTAATAGTTAATATAGATGAATGTTTAGATATTTATTTCATTAAAAAAAGTACAGTACATTTTCATGGTACAGTCAGAACTGTTTATTTTTGTAATAAAGTTTGGCAATATTTTACTTTGAGTGTTATGTTTTCATTCAGTGTCAATTTTAAAAGCTATCGGTTGATGATTAATTGGTTATAGACAGGTCCTGTCCAACTTAGATATCGGTATCTGTAAAACCATTATCGGTTGACCTCTAACATTAATAGCTATAAAGTGGACAATCCAAACTGAGTGAAAGAAGAATGGACATGCTGATAGATTAGTATGTACAGACAATCTAAATATATATCTCAAACTGTTGATATATTGTCTAGATCTAATAAATGGCTGGTTGATGACAGTCTCCTGACAGCTTGCTAGTCACAATATTCAAGCTGAGTTTTATTTGCTCTGTGGGTGATCTGCTGTACCTCTGAGGCAGCTGACTTTGACGGGGTTGAGCGGCCGTCTCTCGGGTCCTGTCTCGCTCATATGGGCCGAGCGTTTTCTCTTGCCCAGGCCACATGAGTACTTCAACTCATCTGTAGTGAACACGAAGCGGATGAGGTAGCGCAGCAACCGACGCCCGTCCTTCTTCGATGAGTTCACTGCCTCGTCCCACTGTTTGTTGGTGATGAAGAGAGGATAGTTCCCCAGCAGCTGCTTACTTCCCTGCTGACAGAACAGTTAACAGTTGATCTACCTATCAGGTATCATTCCAAAATGCAAATATTCAGCTATTACCACAAGAGGTACACATAAGAATATTAAATATTGAATAATAGAGCTTTTGCTTGACAAAAGGACATTTCATATCACTCAAGCTAAAAAAAACAATAACTTACAATAGTAATGAAGGAACAACAGAAAAGCACTTTCATTAGCATCATGTTATGTAACATTGAGTCAAAGTGCTATTTTCACAGACTTAAGATAGCACAGAATTTGAATGTCAGTCTCACTTCTGTTTTCGGTCTCTGGTGACAGTTTATTTCGTAGTGGTTTGAAAACTCCTGCATTGCACTCCTTGCACAAGTCTAAAAGACAAAAAAATAAGATTCCCTAAGTCTGCTGACTTTGTACCTATCAGTTTCACTCTACCACAACACAAGCCTGTATAATGATTTTTAAAGGTGATGTTCTAGATATAAACCTTTTTTTCATACATTTTGTTTCCAATTTTGTCCCATTTTCTCTCCAATTTGGTCATTTGCCAAGTCCCACCCACTAGACAGTTCTTCCCTTTCACACAACATTCACCAACCAGGGAGGGTTAAGGCAAACAAACACTCCTTCTGAGACACATGAACAGGATCAACTGCATCTTTTCAAACTGCTGCTCATACTGCGTCACAGGGCAGTGTAACACATTCAAAGGAAAGCACTATCTGCCCTCTTCCACATACATGAGCTTGCAGACACCCACAATTGGCTACTGTTTCTCTGATTGACAGGGGAGAGAGAGTATGCCATCCCTCCCAGCCAAAGAGGTCAGCCAATTTTGCTCCCTTGGCTCCCAGCCACGGGTGGCTGTGGCATCATCAAGATTCAAACTGACAAGAGGGCACCATTTGGGAGCCCTAGAAACAGACTGAACTTGAACTAAAAGGGATTTTTAAAATAAAGAATCACTAATCCCAGTTTAAAATGTTGTTCAGATACAAGTTTAGTCTGTGCTTGTTAAATGGCATGTAAACATTTTCCATTTGAGAGCTAATAGTAGATTTCTGACCTCAGTGAGCTGCTCCTCAGGTGGCGGCGGAGGATTGAACTGGCTGTAGTGTCCAAGGACAGACTTAAAGAAGTCCAGCACTGTCTGACATGGCACTGTAGTACACACACGCAACACACACACACACACACACACACACACACACACACACACAGAGGTACATGACCACCACTATCCAGCTATGATCATGGAATTTAAAAAAGGGGCCTTAGGCTTCCACACTAAGTGTGTTTTGAGTGGAGAAGTTCTCTGTTTCAAAAACCTGTTCAGAGAAATATGTGTGAATATGTGTGTCACGTTATGTACATATATTAAGAACTGAAAAGAATACAAAAGGTGACTTACTTTTAAGTTATGTGTTATGTTATGGTTAGTAATAAGGACATTGTAATACAAATCAGCCAGACTAACTCATGTGAAACATATATCACCCACACCTGGAGCACTTTCCAGCTTTTGCCTCAGTTCCTCGTTCTCCTGCTGAAGGCTCAGCACCTCCTGCTCCAGCTCCATGCAGCGTGGGCAGCAGCCTTCCTCTTCCTCCTCTTCCTCAGGCAGGGTGGAGGAAGGGTGTCCGTACGAGTCGGAGGGTGCCGGAGATGCCCAGCCTCCCAGGTTGTGTGCTGGTGATACAGGTGCTGCGGGCTCAGGCTCGGACTGGTGGCAGCGGTCACCCTCGGAGGATTGAGCTCCAGCCAGCAGGTAGTTCTGCAGAGACTCAGTGAAGACCTGCAGGAGAGTTGAGGTGTGCTGCGAGTTCCACTGTTGCCTGTGTTGACATTTGTCCTCTGTGCTGCCCGCCTGGGACTCGTCAGGCCTGGACTTGGCAACAGCCAGCTCAGGCGAGCATCCAGCCTCCTGCTTGATGATGGAGTTGATAGAGGAGGACGAGGGGCTCAAAGTCCGCTGTGGCCCCAGCAACCTGCCATTGCTGTTAAGGAGGCTGAGCACTCGACTGCACTGCTGTGCAAATGCGTCCAGAATCAGCCGGTTTTCTGTAAGAAGATTGAAAAGATAAAAAAGCAATATTAATATTTAAAACAACTATAAAATTTCTCCTGAGGCATTTTGAGATACAGTTTGTCTCCATTATGATAATGTTAAATGATCTGGTATTGATTACATCCATGACATTCATTAGGCTTTTTTGAAAACCTGAAGAGAGTTTTAAAAGGTTTTAATGCACCCTATAGTATGTTTAGTCAGCAATTTCAGTGGAAATTAGATTAATCTAACTATTTTGAACATTCAAACAAATACATTTTCAAACAATACACCCTTTTTTCTGTTGCTCCTTCTCAAAGACAGACACGTGTGATGCCCTGGACAGAACACCTGAATGTTGTGCAAGTGCAAGAAACAGGGCTTTTTGAATTGACAGTCGACATGACTGACAAGTAGATTTGCCTCTTTAAAAAGATGCTTGGATTTTGGTGGTCCACGTTTGGGGTTTTTTTTCTCTGCTTTGCAGAACCTTGGATCTTAAAAAACCTGAGTCTTTCCTCTGAGCTGGTATTTTATTGACAGCTGCTGAAATATGAGGAAAACTTAGTCAAATATTACAAAAGGTTGTGACTTTGTAACTATTTATACAATAGTTAGTACCGGTTGACTAATTTGATTGGTCAAGCGCTGTTCCAAGAGTGCTTATATTTCCTATAACTGCACTGGTCCATTTCATCTGTGTTCGCCACATAAAATTCCACTTCCTAGCTCGAAACAATTACTGCAGTAGAGTTAGTGACATCATCACCAGACATAGCAAACAATACATTTCAGGAATACTTTTGACTTAAAATATGAAAGCTCATCAGATAAAAATGAAAAGGAAGAAGGGACACCAATTTCAGCAGGAGCACCTTTAATGGGGATGTACAAATCATTGTGCTAGCCGATGTGCTATAAAGCGAGTGTGGCTCTTTCAGGTTCTATTTCTGCTAGAGGAGCAAAAACAAACTGAACATTTAGCCTTATACTGTCTGAAATGTCAGTTACTTAATATTAATTGCTTGTTTATAGAACTGTTGTATAAATGCTACATTGCACTCGCAATCATGTGGTTATTAACTCTTCCTCGTGCAATATTGCTTAAATATAATTTTGCATCTAGTCCTCTGATGCAATTGCAATGAAATCTCTGAAAAACCTTTCTTCAACTTCTCCCAACCTGCTCCACTTCTTTGTTAAGCCTTGCTATGTGTTGTGAGTTTTAATAAAAAAAGGCTTCACTTGGAAGCAAAACTAATTTCCTTTCCAGTAAACAGAAGCATGAAATTAGCAATATTTCATGGCAACACTGCAAATCAGTGTTTCTAAAATATCTTTGAAATTGTAAATACTTTTTAAATTGCCTCTTTAATGCTTGAGGAAAAGCTATTGAAATTATAAGTGCAGACTATAAGGTCACTTTTCCATCAGTAAGGACCTGTCATTACCGAGCTGTGTGAGAAACTTCTGTGGTCTCCACACCTCTCAATTTCTCACATCCAAAATGACTTACACCAGCAACAGTTTTCTGAATAACAGAACAGCTAGCACTGACATGACGCGTCAAAATCGGCAAACACGTAAAGCTAGTTTGTGTTATAATATGCACACCAAGACAGACATGCCCAAATACAAAAACAACACTACATGCAAAAGATGAACAAGTAGTTATATGGAATCAGATTTAAAAAAAGGAATAAAAAAATTAGCAAGACAGACTGGACAAAAGGATTACAATAGTTCTTTTAAGAATTTGATTTGAAGGTATTTATACAGGAATTATTTCACTGTAATGTTAAATCTAATGTACTATGTTGTGTATTTAAAAGTCTGTGGAAAATATTGTTGGTCAGGGCTTACTTATAAAGCAGATTTTTGTAAAACAGATTTATCTCAATCACAGTGCAACTAACCTTGGTAAATAAAGATTAAATTAAATAAAATGTACAATGAAGCATCTATATACAGTAGACAGAGAAGCGAGTCAAAATAATGAATTTTGGCATTGTTGTGTATAATTATTGTGTGTTTTTGACTTCATATATTTTAGATTGAAACAATTCTGCATATTCACAAATGAATTAATTAAAATGTTTTTCCACTGCCAGGTGTGAATATGATATTTACTCAAGCGGTCATGAACATGAACATGCACAAAATTCATTAATAAAATGAAAAGAGTGCCATATCAAACTTAAATATTATTTATAAATGACCAACTGGATAATTATAATCACATTTTTAAAATGTCACTTTCATCTGTGACGCAACAGGGTAAGATAAAGAAAAGGAAACATTTTAATTGCAAATAAGCTTGCGGATACATTTGAAATCTGTCAGATTAATGCTGCATATTTTGGAGGTTAATATTTTAAGTAGGGTCAAGAACGGCCTTTGACTTGTACTAAATAATACCCCTGTGAAACCAGCTCATTTAAAAGTGAATTTCTGTTAACGCTGTTCTTCCAAAGGGTTAATCTGTTATAATGATCTCTTTCTGAAAAAGAAACACTCATTTAAAAAGATAACTTCAGTGAATTCTAAAAGTCTAGAACCAGAATTAAACTAGTTTTTAAACCATCATGTAGCAAAAAAGCTGCTGATTTGAATGCAGTGTAACACCCACCCATAACTATTATTATAATTTAATAAGTTATATACAGTTGAAAATTATTTAACCCCCATTGCAAATCAGGTTTATTGTCAAAATTGACAGACTTTCAGCTGTTTGCAATGAAGAAATCAAACAAAAGCCATTTAAATAGTTCAACACAATGAATGCTTCAAGTGGTTTCCCCAAATTCAACTGAAAATGCAATTTATAATGATTTCTCCAGTTTCAAAATTATTCAACCCCCTGAATAGAATCCCTCACAACAGCACAAACATGCAAAACAGGTGTTGTCTCAATCACACCTGATGCAACTAATCAAGGGCTTCAGTAGTTGCACCAGGTGTGCTTGAGCTGGAACACATAAAATACCTGAACTGGCTAGGGCCAGAAACTATATGACGTACCTGGACGGGGCAGAAAAAGAAAGCTATCAACAGCTGCAACCAGATTTCTGAGAAGGCAGATTGTGAAAAACTCTCGAGTGCCACAAGCACAAGAAAAGTCAACTCAAAATCATAAAAATAAGCCCCAGAAGTTTTGGGATTCTGTTGTATGGAGCGATGAAACAAAACTGGAACTTTTCAGCATGATGGATCAGCGGTATGTCTGGAAGAAGAAGAATGAAGAAAGAACACTGTCCACAATCAAACATGGTGGTGGCTTGGTGATGCTCTGGAGCTGCTTTGCATCCTCTGGCACTGGAAACCTGCAGCATGTGGAAGGCAAAATGGATTCATTGAAGTATCAGGAAATC
>JANDJT010000217.1:15966406-15971406 GCA_024331685.1 Stegophilus panzeri
TTATTATTATTTTAAAAAAGTTAGATTCGTTTAGTCTGGTTTAGGATGATCTGCGCTTTTCCTTGATGCTAATAAAAAACTCTGCACATGTCTATAGAAACTTAAAATGACGCACATTAGAGTCTGCTGGTATAAATAAAGCACAATATGTGTATGTTTTGGTAAAATCATTCTGCACTCAACAAAGTGCAAAATACAAAAAAACCAAACCGAAAAACAAACAAACTTGTATTTCATGCTAGATTTGTACAGGTCTATAGGCCTCAACAATATAATAAACTCAATATTTAAAGTACACACATGAATAACTCGGCTATACAGCAGATTGGTGATGAAGTTACACAATGAATACGCATAAACATGTTTAGTAGCTGTGTAATACATGCTATTGCTCTGCAGTCCAATCTTAATTTCTGAATTTATTCCAATTCAGTCCAATTCAGTCTGCAGAGCTGTGTAGGAATGTTGTTTAGCAGAATACACTGCAGGTGTTGAACAAATGTTTACTGTAGCGCACTGAAATATTGTCGGGAACGCAGAGGCTCTGAAGGGTGCGATTTCATTTCCCTCGCAGGAGACTGAAGGAGGTAAAGACTCTATAGACTCGATCACACTGCGCAGAGACACCTGTTCTCATGTGTGATTTATAGGAGCAGGAGAGAGACACGAAACGAGTTTGGAAACCAGATACACCTGAGTGTCACCACACACTCATTCCCCCTCCCTCCCCCTCTGTCTGTGTGCGTGTGTGCGTGTGTGTGTAAGAGAGAGAGAGAAGCTGGAAATGATTGGATCAGAACCAGTGCACAAATAGGAAATATAAGAGAAATGAGATTTTATTTAGGAAAACTGTCCTCAAAGCTCTTTCAAGAATATACACACACACACACACAATATAGTTGGGACATTTGATGTCCAAATATGAGGGCAGTAGGCTATCAGGAGGCTGTAGTATTGTTTAGAGGCTTAAAGAATATGCTAGTTTAGTTGTATCCATATTTAACATATTTAAGGTTATAAGTGCATGTATAAGTGCAAATTATTGCTCCTGAAAAGATCTGTAAGATCCTTTATTTTTATTACAGCGTGAGAAACAGAACACCAAATCTAATTGTTGAACAAACAAACCAATTCTAAGATCTATATAGAAACGCTGTCATTTCAAGTTTATGCGTCGTCTTAGATAACGACCCCTATAACCCACCTGCAATCCAAAGTCACGTTCCAAGGCCGTAACATCAGACTGCAGTCTGATGCTGTTACATAAACTTCTCCCGAGACAGAGGAAGAAAATATTTCGTTTGCCGCCGCTCGGTCATCTTTAGTAACAGTAACCATTCAGCTGTCTAAAAGCAGACGTGCTCCCAATACAAGAGCACGTACTTCAGCAAAACACCTTATAAATGAGTGAATCGTTTACTTTATGTTCCTTATTGGATGGCAAGTGTTTGAAAATCGCAATAAACATGTGAGATTATTACGGTATTAAAAACACAGAAATAGAAATGTCAGAAGAATTTTTTTTTAAATGAGTAGACAGCCTTCATTACTAAATAGACAGGCACTTGATATCTTATTGATGTTATATTTCATAACAATTTTACACTTAATATTAAAAACCAAATAATTAAATGAAACAACCTTAAAGCATCACATAATTATCTACATCACCATACAACAGAATATGTTTGTTCAGGGGTTCGCTGGAGAGTTGAGGGTTTTTTTAGGGAAACATTTCGTTGAAGTGTTCTACCAGACCATCACCTAGAGTTCTAGACTTATCTTCCGTCTAAAGTGAGGTCAATCTCCACAATGTGTTTCCCATGAAGTCTGACCGTTCATGCATTTCCCCCCGCTCTTCCTCCTTCAGAACCTATCTACATGCCTTTCCTGATGGTTGGCTCCATTTTTGTGGCGTTTGTGGTCATTGGCTCGTTGGTGGCCGTATACTGCTGTACGTGTTTACGGCCCAAACAGCCGACGCAGCAGCCGATCCGCTTCTCCCTGCGTAGCTGCCAGGGCGAGACCATCCCCATGATCCTGACTGCAGGGGCGGCGCCTACCAACCTGCGCGCACCGTCGCGCCAGTCCAGCACAGCTACAACAAGCTCCAGCAGTGCTGGTGGGGGCAGCTCACTGCGCCGCTTCTCTCTGAGCAGATCTGATGTTCTGGGACTCCAGCAGCCCCCGCAGCAGCTCCTGCTGGCCTCAGCCTCATCTGTTTCCACACCAGTGTCCCTGGCACCAGCTCAGCCCTTACTGCCTCCTCCACCTCCACCTCCATACTCATCTCCACAGTGCCTGCAGGGCAGTGTCTCTTACGTGCACACACACCAACATGGCCACCATCAGAGCCTCCACACGGCCCAGAGCTCCAACCTCCTCCTGTCTCAGCAGTACTTCTTCCCCTTGCAGCCAGAGCCGTTTGGTGGGAGTAAAGGCTTTGCTGACTTCAACCAGAACTGATCTGGAGCTTCAGGAGCAGGACACTGGACACACACTATTTCCCTAGCTTGAACTGGAATACAATATGAAGTGATGCTTCTTTTGGGGGGGGAAAAAAAGAAGGGGAAAAAAAAAAGAAAAAAAAAGAAAGAAGAAGTTGTCACGCTTTGGTTTGAGTTGCAGAGGGTTTGGTTGAAGCTGAAGAGCTGCTGAAACTAGCAGGAACGAGACAGGCACATAACTACAGAGGAAAGCACAATATTTTTGTCTGGAACTCACGCAGGCCCCTGTTTGCACCTCTTAATAAATTATATTCAATTTATGCACTTTCATTGTGTTTTATATAAATATTTCTATCTTTCTGGATGTGTGATATAGCGAATTAACACGGGACGCTCAAGGAAATGACTGTAAGAATGAAGACCTATTTAGAAGAATTATTCTGGACTACTTGGTTCTCATTCATGGAATTAAAACTACGCAAACCAGGAATGAAAACAATCTTTTAGACAATCACAGATACGGTTACGGTTTACTAGGTAAAGAGTGCAGAGTGTGTACGTGTTTGTGCGGATGTGTGCGTTTGCTTCATAGAACGAGATTCAAATATGTAGTTGCCTAAACCAGGGAAGCTGATTGTCCACATTAAAAAAAATGTTTTGTTTTTTTTGTTCGTGCTGAAATGTATATTTTACAGCACATTATGTTTGCTCAGTGAAAAGAATAGCTACTAACATCGAGCCATGTTTCTTCATATTCCTCGCTCCTCTCTCAACTACAACAGAGTAAGACACAGCTACCTCTGGGACTGTTTTTCTTTTCAACTGTTTGTTTTTCCATGATCTGGTTTAGGTTTTGTATTTCATTTAGCATAATTCATAGAAAGCTGCATAATTGCCCATAATCGCGCTGGTTTCAGGTTACGTTGACAGTTACACGCTCTCTGCAAGATTTGTGGTGAGCGAAATACTCAGAGTGCTCACGTTACTGAAATATCGGACCAACCGGAGCGGCGTAACGAGCTGGAGAACAGTCATGTACGAGAACTGTGTGAACACTCTGTTCTGCTGTTTAAAATCTGATTAAATTTTTAATTTTAAATTTTTAAATAATTTTGCTGTAATAAAGTAATAACTTTTCTTCAAAGGGTTTTCTCTGAATGTGGGAACAGTCGCATGATGTATTCACATTAGAAATAGGGATTTTTAAAATGATTTTTAATACAAGGCAGAAATCTGCAGTTTTTCTGACCAACACTGTACATTATACAAGACGGGAAAATAGTTTACTCCAAGGACAAACTCAAAACAGGCCACCAAGACCGATACTGATGCTTTCACTGTAATAATATTTACTGAATTATACTGGAGCATTTCGGCAATCCCCAGACGATCCGGACAGGAACTGAATCAAACGGCAGTAAAATGAGAAATCTAGTCATCAGAGATGGCATCTATTTAGTACACATGAACTGGGTTGATGGATTCTGGGGTCCTCTCCGCCTTTTCCTGTTTAGTTTCTCACGGCTGTGTGCGTGTGCTTGTCTGCCCAATTTATAATGATTCAATTTTCTTAATTACAGGATAAAATAAATACAGTACACACCAACACTCCAGCGAGTCTTCAGTCCAGAGTTCAACTCTTGCAAATGTGTGTAACGAGTTGGATTTGTGAAAGGAAGCCAAAGAAAAGTGAATAGAAAACATTTTTTTCCTTTTACACGCAATACGAGGGCCGTATGGATTCGTGCATATCCCACAGGGTCGTGTCTAAACGAAGCAGAGAAGAAATTTAGGCCAAAATGCAGTCAACATGATTCAAACCCATTGAAGCTCATAAACAGGTTTAGTACGGTACAGGCCGAGGCCCAGAGACGAAGCAGACAGAAACATCCTGCTAAAGAACAACACAGTGTGGCAAATAAACCAAGAGAGTGGGACGCCGTGATTCATAGTAGTTTAAACAAGAACCTGGAATTTGCATGACTGCAATATTTTATTCTTTTAAAGCCTTCATGAGCGATAAACACAACGTGTCCTGACGCAGTGTTTATTGATGGAATCTACGGGATTAACACACAAAATTATTTACCGGGTTGAATGATTTGGTGGATTTGCACTGGTCTAGACAGGAAATAGGCCAGTGGAACACTATTCTGAAACCTGATGCTTAATATTAATGTGGGAATTAATGCTAAATATTAGATTTATGTTCAAAATGGGCTTTTTTTTTTTTTTAATTCTGTTTCTGGTGAAAGTCAAGTTTTACACAATGTCAGTTAAATTTCTGATGCAAATCTCATGACAAAGCAGTGAAAATATATACGCAGAAGGGAAACTATCTTGAGTTCAGTCCTAAAAGTTAAAAGTGAACGAGGTCAGTATTAATGACGAAAAGCTTTTATTTCCTTGTTCATGTTGTAAAGTTTATTTCATTAGTCCGTTATGGCAGTAAAAGACAGAACACTTAAAATTTCGCAGTCCCGACATGCTGAACAATCATTAAACAATGAAGACATAAAATAAAGAAGAAAAAAAAAACAACCATAAAAGGTT
>JANDJT010000217.1:15973906-15988819 GCA_024331685.1 Stegophilus panzeri
GAGAAGACAAGTCAGACAATACAGTACAAATACGCATAGAAGGGGTGGGCAATACGGCAAAATGAATTACAATACAAGAAAACATTTAGTTTTTCTAACAAAGTGGCCATGCCACATTTGTGGACATTAAAGAGGAAAAATGAAAGCAACAGTCCAAAAACAGATTTTAACATCAAATCAGTTAACATTAACAGTGGTGTAATTGCAATATCAGTGTTCTGTCATATTGCCCAGGCCTAGCTGATAGAATTTTCTAGAGATTACGTTGAGAAAAGTGAACAATACAAATATGAACACACTTTTTTAGAACCAAGTCAGATTGCAAAGATCTATATAAAATGATGAAATGGCAATTGAAAAAGGAAAGTGTGGTTAACTTATTAAGTGTTAAGTGTATGTGAGGGATCAGTGTGGGCGTGACCTGTTAAGACAAAAGCAGCCAATCAAAACAAAAGGGAAATGTTAATACTTTCTGCTTGTTAAGCTATGATTACGTTGTCAGGTAAAAGACCCGCTTTCAGGTCTCTTTCAATCTGACCCATAGAACTGCTCTATACGTCCCTGTAACAGCTTTTTCTTTTTTAACTCTTTGTGCTAAGGAGTGACCCTCTGTCTCATGCTGTATGATGCAGAACCTCAGAATTCATCATTTAGATACACTATATCCTCTACTGCACTGCACACTGGGGTTAACCTTTGCCCCCTGACTCACCTTTACGTCTCAACCGACTCGGCCTCTCCCTGCTGACCTGGAGGCGCATGCAAGAGGCCGAGGAGAACGGTGCATTGTGGGTATGACAGTGGGACATGGAAATAATTAGACGTGACAACATAGCTACACAGCACAGAACAAACACATGCGCAAACACATGAGGTGTTCGGGAAAAGGTGAAGCCACATTTAAAAGGTAGATTAATACAGCAAATTAGGATTAAGGACTGATTTTCAGGTAAATGACATGCAGAATTAGACTATGACCGAGTGCGTCCCTTCCCCACCTAAAAACAAACAACAAAAATAATATCATGAGCAAATAATTAGAACAAAAGCAACAGAAAGCAAACAAGCGCAACTCAAGATGGAGGAAGCGTGCGTCAGGCCGAGCTCAACACAGGTGGGTATGTTCGCAATTATAGTTGCGAGGCATGTCAGTGTGTGTGAATGCCTTGTGAGATCAAATATCCTGTGACAGGCATTACCACCAAGCGCTGAGGTTGTTCTCCAGTGGTTTGACTAAAAACAACAATTCTGTCACATTACTCCCTCGTCTAGTCAAATGTCTAATGGTCTCTACCATGTGATGACCAGCTGGATCTTGGATTTGACTTTTATGTTTTGTCTAGTGGGTGCTACACAACAGGATGGTGTCCTGCTCACACTACACAACATTTATCACTTGGGACCTGTTGTGTTGAGGCATCTAATTCTCGGATCATCTGAGTGACAAAAAAAAAATTATTGCAAAAAAATGAAGAGCAACTTGCTGCAATTATTGTTTCTGCCCTCATTTTGTAAAGAAAGAAACAAACCAAAAAAATGGTTGAAAGATTGTTTGGGTAGCAGGCAATGTCTGTTCTGCAAAGAGAACAGGAGACTATTTTTGATACTGTGCATCACCAGGAAGCATGCATTTGTGATATTATTTAGATAATAATTATTTAGATAATATATTATTTAGATGCAGTTGTGAGATATATATTATATATCTATCTATCTATCTATCTATCTATCTATCTATCTATCTCTTGCTTCACCACTTCATCTCCTGGATCCAGTATTTATCATGAATGGTGATATGCATGCCAAGTTCCTGGGAGTTCTTGTTGATTTTTTGTGTAGTATGCACTCAACGTAAAGAGACGATTCGGTGCGTTTCTCACATCTGGCAGCTTTTTTCGGGTTAATTTCCTCTGACTGTCCTAAGGTTTGTTGTCAGCATATAGTGGGAGTATTGGATGTGTCAACATTTTTTTATTTTTTTTTTCTTCAGTTTTCAATACTTTTTTTCAAAACGTTTTTCCCGTCATTCCACTTTATTACCCATAACTTTCTTTATGGACCTTAATGTTGTGAATTCTTTATACTTCCGGATTTCTTGAGTTAATACTGATGTCTGGTGAAAATTTCATGTGAACAGCCTCATTGGAAATATATTTACTGAAAAAAATTATGACGTATTCAATACTTATTTCCCCCACTGTATGTGCATCAGTATGCGCCTGGGTGTACGTGTGCACCTGCATTCTGATGGTAGAGATGGAAATAGTGGGGTGTGTGTCCAGCAGGTGGTCTGAGCGTGTGTGTGGTGTGAGTGTTTGGTGTTGGAGTTGGAGCGAAGGTGTTTCGCTGACGTACGGAGTATATTCTGCTGCATGGAGTCGGAGCGGTACAGGCTGACTGTGCTCTTCTTAAACACGTTCTTCAGTAGTTGAGCCCTCTCGGTCAGACTGCACACGCACACGCACACACACACACACAGAGACAGAGAGACAAAGAAGGAGAGAAAGAGAGAGTAAAGAGTGAGATGCAGACATTATTCAGAACTCCGTCCCACATGAGTGAACTCTCTCACCTGTGGCAGAACCACGAGGAGGACAGACACAGGACAGAGTGTGTAAGATTTACAAACCAAAACCCTTAACAGAGCTGCGAGTGTGTTCTGCCTTTGGCCTGCTGAGCCGGGAGAAGAGCCAGCAAGATGATTCACACAGAGCTCAGATCCCCACTCGCACCTTTTCATTAATACTGCCCGTACCTACTGCAGCTTACAGATGATAAAGTGGACAGTGAAAGAAAGTGCAGCTTGTTGGAGAGCTGCTGGCGTTTATTTCACACAGCGAGCAGAGACTTTCAGCCATTATTGTCCTGTTCATTGAAGTGTGGAGCTCATGTTACTGTAATTCTTTACATTCAGCCAGAGGCTGACAAGGTTGGTCAGGGCTCTCTCTCTCACCATGTGTGTGTGTGTGTGTGTGTGTGTGTGTGTGTATATATATATATATATATAAATAAAATGTGTGAGTGGGCTCCTTACCTCTTCCCATGAACCACTGCTCCAGGGTCCTTCGACAGAGCCTCCAGTTCCTGAACCTCATCGACCAGGGTCTTGAAGCATGTCTTCTTTATACTGAGACACACACACACACACACACACACAGGAGAGTGTCAGAAGTATAATTGGTTTACAGTACAATAAATAATGCACAATAGAAGCTCTCTGCACACCAAAATTGCTGAAAAAATTAATAGCACGCAAACAATTCTATGTCAACCATTATTAAAAAAATATTAAATAATCACTTAAAATGAACAGCTGCATTTCCAAATCAGTTTACAGTCATTTTAATGTTAATTTAGAGTGAGAGAAAGTGCTGTTACAAATCCCAAATCATAAAATAACCTATTACTGCAATCAGTGCACACGTCTCACAAACATGAAGAATGATCTTTTCAGGTTAATACAATTATTCATCCGACACTAAACTCTGACGCCTAGGACCAAGTCCAGAGAACAGCACATGAGGAAAGGGAACTCACACTTTGTAAGCCAGGTCAAATACCAGAGAAGTGACAGGAATGAAACACAGTCCCATCCAGAAGAGTCCAGAGCTGAACATCATATCTGCCTAAAATACACACAGAAACACAAACACACACACACACACACACACACAAAGTGGTCATGTAAGGTATAGGAGATTACTATAAACAACTAAACATCTATAGAGATATTGAAGAGGAGACATGTTGTGTAATGGTGCTAGTGTGGTTAGAGGAATATATGTGTGTGTGTGTGTGTGTGTGTGTGTGTGTGTGTGTGTGTGTATATATATCAGACAAAACCAATGGTAGAAAAGTACACACTTTTTAAATATATTTTAACAAGTCAGCTGAATTCATGGTCATGAAAAGCTGCTAATCATTTGCAGTGTAGAGTGTTTTCCATTCTCACTCAGCCCACCTGCTCCTGCATACCTGCAAACTGCTCAACTGAGTGTGTGTGTGTGTGTGTGTGTGTATAACTAACTGAGTGAGTGTGTGTGTGTGCCTAAAAGAGAGAGTTTCAGTGTGTGAGAGAAATGCAGAGGAGACCAAAGGACAAACACCAGTACAAGGCTTGTTTGTGCATTAGGTAAATGTTTGCACCGCACTTCTTCAACCCAGCACTCGCGCTGGGAATTAAGGAGAGGCATCACTCATTCTGTAGGTGTACAGTCGCATTTTCCTGCCCGCTTCGAATATTTAACGGCTGTGCTTTTTTTGCCAAAACATGCTAAATGTGTTTCCACAGGTCAACAGGAAACTCATTTTTCTCTTTTCATTGAATTGCAGGTTAAAAAAACAACACAAAAAACAAACAAACAAAAAAACCCCCCCAACAACCACCACCACCACCACACACGTTCAAATATGTTCGTCTGTTTAGCTCAGGAGACTGGGATGAAGCCTTGGAAAAATCTCAACTGGACCAGGAAAATTGTGTTATCTTTTCAAAATTCTTTAACTAAAACAAATCATTAATATGCTTTCAGATGAAGGCTAAAGTAAGGCCAGTATCAGCCTGCGAGCCAAAATACACCAATAAATTAAATAAACACAGACTGGAAAGACATTCATCTGTTTGGATTGGGTGAGAAACGGAGCAACAAAGCAGTTCGCTAATTAAATAATGATATTCAAGTCCTCAAACCTCACACATTCATCTCTCTGAGAATTAAAATAACATTTGGAGGAGAGCAACACTGTGCTCCTGTAAAACATCCGACAATAAAAATACGTCTGACAGCACAGAGAAGTCTGCCGTGTGTGAGAGACAGAAAGAGACACGGAGACAGTATTAGTGATGTGGTTCTAGAGCATCTACGTCAACAGCCAGTGATCCTCCTGCGTGCACCATCAAGCATGGCGATGCAGTCGTTCGCACATCGCCTGTTTGCTTTGGCCCTGCTGGGCCAAAACGATCCGTCATTAAATGTCAAAGAGCACCAATTCGCTCCCTTGCATCGCAATTTGCCGTACATGCCTGCGCCACTTGTCCAAACTTGGCGGCCCCTAAGCAAAGTCCTTCCTGTAATGGAAACCAGGCGGGTGCCTAAAACGGCGCCATGAGGCACGCCCGCACCCACCAATCAGTGTCAAAGCTATCAAAGAACTCAGGTGTTGCCAAATTAGCTAAGCTGGTCACTATTACAGCTCAATAGACTTTGATATCTGACAAAACATATGGGGAGGGGGGAAAAGGAAATCTCAAATGACTGGAAATGTATTATTATTATTATTATTTTTTTTTTACCCTCCTCGTAATGTCTCCGTTGATCCTGACTGAACAACCGTGTTCTGTGTCACTGAAAGATTCATAAGAAAATTGTGCTTGGCATTGCTAAGAGACATCAAAGCAAAACCGCACGAGATGTTCATGCCATGTGGAACTTCAGCAGCCCCTGGGATTAAAGATCTCTCAGCAAAGTGATAGTTTTCTCACGAACAGCACTTTAATCATCATTTTCAGGTTTATCTATCAAGAAATCAAGCGTAGTGTGGGGAATTAAACGCAAACAAAAAACCAATGACGAGAATGTTAGATCAGCGCCAATAAGCTTGAAAACCGGAAAAGAACAATACACACGTTCTCAGAAAACCTCACGAGAGCGACACTCATGCAAAGAAAACAATTAAGATGAATATAAATTGCCGTGTTAGCAACTCTGTGAGTGAACTTGAAAATCTTTCACAAGCTGCACTTGTTTGCTTTTAGAGTTTGAGTTCTAAACTGGGATTTAATGGGGTGTTTATCCAAGGAGCAAGTTGGGTACACAGACTGTAAATCAGCGCCTCGGAGAGACGGCAGGACTCGTAGGTCCTGTTCCCCGCAGCGGTCTTGATGTAGAGGTGTTTTTAGGATATATTAATAAATGTCTAACGCCTGCTCTCATCAGCCACGCTGGACTATCCACAGCTCCAGCTCTCTGTTTTGACAGCGCTTCAACTTATTCCATGTCTACTCGTGTTCATTCTGTCTCTTTCCTGAACACACATGAAATGCACACACAAATCTTAGAAAAGGTTTAGAAATATCCAGTCAACCAAAGCAAAATGAGACTCTGGTGTGTAACATGGAGTCATGGCCAAGTACTGTATTGAGCTACACGTTGTAAGTGCCAAAGATAACAGCACACAACCTGATCGTAGTGTTTCTGAATGCAGAGCTACACTAAAGGACCTCCGATACTGCTGTGATTGGCAAACAAAATAACATCAGAGTCATGACTAGTAAATATCTAGTGTATCATGATTAGTACTGTAAATATCACCCTGAATAGTTGGTGCAGCTTAATTATGCATTGCACCACCACTCAAACCAATAAATAGAAATAACGACAATCATAATTATCTACATCTTTATTGTTAAAGGTTTTCAGCTTTTGACTCATCAAGCCATCCAGCTCCCAAATGCCAGCGCAGGTTTACATGCATTCCCATGCAAAACAATCACACAGCTGGCAGAATGCTGCCCTTTCGGTCACATCACATATTCCAAAGTTGAATTTTTGTTTATATTTTCAGAAAAGCACAGATTGAGGCCAGACTTTTTATTTATTTTTAAGTGTTTTGGAGGCAGATTTGCAGGCAAAGGAGGACAAAGTGCTTTTGTTAATGAGTGAACATTTAGGATATTTATGGCAAGCTGAATTGAAAATATTTCATTGCCAATACCAAAAGTTTGCAATATAACAAAAAAAAAAAACAAAAAACAAAAAAAAAAAAAACAGCAACAGGGATATTTGCCGGTACGTGAGGTGATGTCCCATGTTAACTGTGGCTGCGAAATCTCTTGATTTTCCACCTCCAAAGCCACAGCAAAAACAAAACAACAACCTCCTTATCATCAAGGTAAAACCATCTTTATTTAAATCTTTATTACTGATAATATATCTAGTATAGATCACAATCTAGGTTAGTTATCTAGCCACGACTATTAAGGACTAGTAAGGGTGTTGTTATGCTTAGAGTATGTGCATTATATGTTTTTCACATCATGTAAAAAAGTGTATAAATTTCGGACTTTTCAGTCTAATCTCTATCCAGCGCATCTGGAGCACAAAGACAAGTATTTTGACGCGGTTCCCTATACTTGGGGGTGGGGGGTGTTTGGGGACCCAGGAAAAAACCCTCCATGACTCAAAACTCACTTATAACGGAAGCCTAAGGGCACATTTTGAATTTTGCCAATACGCGTTTTAAATATGCGAATACATAATACAAATTCAAAACTACAACTGTTACAGTCTAAGTAGACTTCAGGATAATACAGACAGGCAACATGCCTTACCAAAGCTGTTCTTATGTACAGCAGTTTTATGCTTTCAAAAACTAGCATCAAAAAGATACTAAGTTCAAAACAATGCTACAGGAAAACCCAACAATGCGCGAAACTGGTTGCTGTCTTGGTGAGAAGGATGGCATACTCTCTCTATCCTGTCAATCAAAGCAACACTAACCAACTGTGGGTGTCTGTGAGCGTATGTATGCGGAAGAGGGCAGAGAGCTCTTTTTGTGTGATGCTGCCCTGTGAAGCCGCTATTGGGTGGGAATCGGCGATGGATCAAACTGGGGAGAAAACGACGGGAAAAACAAATATGATTATTATCATCTTCTTTTTTTTTTTTTAAAAACAACAACTTTTTACTGTTTTGGAATCAGTAGTCTACTCTAAAGGTCACATAACTACAAATCCTTCCTCATGAAAAAGTAGTCTAATCACTGAAACGACAAATTATACAGATTTAGATCGGAATTTACAAATAATAAGGAAATTCATGAAAATGTTGAACTGCCCTTAGACATTCATAATGAGTTTGGTTCTTTTCTCAGTGTAAGAACACGTGTGGTAATTGCACATACGCTACTAATGTGGTAGGCAGAGATTAGGTGAAACCCCCCCAAATTATTATTTTTTTTAAATGGAGTATTCCTTTAACAATGCCTGGTGTTTGGCTGCTCGTGCCTGGCAGTGAGAACGCCAGAGCAGGAATGTGGTTGATACCCGTGGTTGATATGGTAAATGTGAGGCAGAACAATCAGGCCTGATCGCTTTCCCTAGCAGACTGTACACTTACTGTATAACTGACTCAGCAACGCACAGGGACGTACTGAAATATAAGGTACTTTAAACCAAACTTATTCTAACCAGCTCTTCTGTACCATGAATATGGATTATTATGTACAGATAATAATGAAATGTGTGTTTATATCCGTGTCCACGGTGTATGAAGCGAAATATGAATGTGTGTATGTGTATTCAGTAAGACTGTAGAAAGAGATGCGGCCCAAAGGAGTTAATGGAGAACTAATGAAATGAAGTCTCATTTAAAACCTGCTGTGTGCGTGTGTGTGTGCGCGCGTGTGTATGCACATGTGCGCGTGTGCGCGCTAGAAAGAAATGGAGTGAAAGACAGATGATGGGGAAAGGAAAAGAACAGTCTAATTCCAAACAGAGCCAGCAAATCCACCAAATCCCTGATGCTGTCATTGTAATAGTGAAGAGAAGAGAGGCCCCTGACTGCTCACAGCTTCCACTATGGAAAACAAACACTCATTTTCTCCTTTCCTTCCATCCCTCTGCAGGCAGGCAGCTCAACCACCAATGTGTAAACTGGGTGGAAATGAAAATACCTCAGCTCTGATATTCTGTGCTGCATGGTGAGAAAGGTGTTTAACCAAGAAGTACTAAAGTACAAAGTCTAAGTATACACACGCTCCATCAGACACGCATACACACACCTGCTGATTTCTCCGGCTGCTAGCTATTCATTTCATTTTCTAGAGAAAAAGAAACAGAGCCCAAATATGAGAAACTAACAGGCTGCTGCCAATTAATGTTGTATAAAAATGATTATTACTAATAATATAAAGCACTGCCTTGGTGTGTCCAGTGTAGTAGTAACTACTTCCTTTTAGTTACGTTATGAAAAACATGGGAAACATAAATATATAATTATATTACATACTTGTAGTTCCACATGTACAATTATGAAGATACTCAGCAGACGTTTAACTAATTGTATTCTACTGTCCTCAAATACTCACACTTAGAAGAAAAGAAGCAAACTATATTACACTGAAATACCCTCACCGACCACTTTATTAGGAACACATGCTCATTTATGCAATTATACGATCAGTAAATCATGTGTAAGCAGCACAATGTGTAAAATCACACGGATACAGGTCAAGAGCTTCAGATAATGTTCACAATAAAAAAATATAGATATTAATTTAAAAAAAGTGATCTCAGTGATTTGGCATGATTGTTGGTGCCAGAAGTGCTGGTTTGAGTATCGCAAAATCCTGGGATTTTCACACACAGTTTACACAGAATGGTGCGAAATACAAAAACCATCAAGTGAGCAGCATATTTATGGGTGGAAATGCCTTATTGATTTGAAAGGTTGGAGGAGAATGACCAGACTGGTTCGAGCTGACAGGAAGGCTACGGTAACTCAAATAACCACTCTTTATTTACAACCATGTTTAGCAGAAAAGCATCTCAGAACACACAACACGTGGAACCTTGAGGAGGATGGGCTACGACCGCAGTCCACATCGGGTTCCACTCCCGTCAGCCAAGATCAGGAATCTGAGGCTACAGTAGGTACAGGCTCACCCGAACTAGACTGATGAAGATTGGGAAAAAGGCAACATTTATCTTCAACTATCCAGTGTCCATTATATTCTTTCCCATTCTGATGTTTAATGAGAGTATTAACTGAAGCACTTGACCTGAAACTGCATGAGTTCATGCATTGCGCTGCTGCTACTCAATTGGCTGATAGATAACGGAGTGAAGGTGTACCTAATAAAGTGGACGGTGAGTGTAAACAGTAGCCAACCACCAAATTTGTTTAATGATGGATAAAGTTACAAATGCCACAGAGATTGCCTTAATGCTATTTAACACTAGAACAAGCAGCAGAGACACATAGAATGTGACATGCACACAAACACATGACGGCACACACACACACACACACACACACACACACACACACACACACACACACACACAGAGTGAATGCTGGGAGGCAGTGTGATATGGACAGCTAAAGCCTGGGTTCATACAGGGAATTACTGAACATCAAAGAGAGTTATCCTGACGTCTGATGTCAACCGTTCAAACAAAAACACACACACACAAAGAAAGTGAGATAAAGAGAGAGATAAAGAGAGAGAGAGAGAGAGAGAGAGAAACCCACACCTGAATAAAAGTCATTCTGATTAAATACAGGGTTTGCACCTTTAGTGTGGAAAATCAAACCGTTCCAGCAGAAGTTCTCACATCAAAGTCCTCCATCGCCATGTTCCCTCATATCCTTTCTCACATCTCTACATTCTAGTCCAGTCTATCACACCGGCACCATTCTTTTCTCATTTCTATCTGTCTTCACTCTGGTTGTGTTTGATCAGGATCTTTCTCCTCTTCACGGCTGGGAAACGTGCTGAGACGGCGAGCTGATGAAGAGGGAGCTGATGCGTGTCTGTTAGCAGCCAAATTCAGCTGCAGAGAAACAGCTGAGCAGATGTGTGTGTGTGTGTGTGTGTGTGTGTGTGTATGCCTGTGAATGTGTGTATGTCTGTGTGTGTGTGTGAGAACAGAGAAGGTGTTATGATGGCAGTGGTGTTGATTGCTGTTATGCTGTGGCTTTGTGAGGAGTCAGTCTCTGTACAGTTCCTGAGGGTGAGCTGAACTTCATCCAGCTGTTCTCATTTAGAGGGCACATTACACAGCTTTACTACAGCACCACAACACACACACACACACACACACACACACACACACACACACACAGCTAGTTTTCTATTACAGTTCTTTCATTTTCAATTAAGCCAAAAAGAAAAACATTTACAGTATAAAGGGTGTCCCAGAAGAATGTGTGACCACCATGATGAAAACAGTCCAGAGGACACTGTGTTTAATCGTATAGTCTTCTGAAACATGGACATTTTCTTTTTATATTTTTCTAAACATTTGATATTAGAACTTCATTGCTAATTGTTAGTTATTGTGAATAACCCTCTTTTTTTAAAGAACTTTTTTTTTTCTTAGAATTTATTTCTTAATGTTTTACGATCAACACTATTATGAGAAACAGGAAGTAAGAGTGGACTAATATGATATAAAATTAATATATATTTATATTTATTGTAAGAACATCTATAATGCAAAAACTGACTGAAAAGTGTGCTTTTCTACTGAAATAAAGCTAATTCAGTGTAATAACAGTACGAAACAAAGAATCTCTCAGGTGTGTGCTCAGAAATGTTTACGGTGTTTGGTCTTTTGTACTACTATGGTAAGAGCTGGTATTAGGTTACAGGACCCAGGGCATCATCCGTACATCCAGAGAGAGAGAGAGAGAGGGGCAGAGAGAGAGAGAGAGAGAGAGAGAGACAGAGAGAAAGACAGTGAGAGAGAGAGAGGAAATACTGTAGCACACAACATGGCTTAAAGAACAGAAAGATTTCAGAGAAAATAAAAACAACAGGAAGAAGAAAGACCAGGCTGTTGTTTTTGCAATGCAGGCTCAGACATAGCTGTAGTTTTGTTTTAGGGGTCAGTAAAAAAACAAAAACAAAACAACAACAACAAAAAAAAAACCAACACCTGATCTGGAGATTGTTTCGCATTCTGTAAGTGAGCACATATAATGAATAACAGTATGAATGATTTACAAGGCAAAATTAGTGAATGAGGCAGCCGTGTTTTTATTTGCAGTCCAGCTTCTGTTCCTAAGAGCTGCAGGAATGTACAGATGGCACAGATAGCTCTTAAATGCTTTCATGTTCATACAGGTGACACTAATAGGGCTTAAAAGGGCCCATTGGGTAAGTGTGAGGTGAGAGCTGGGGTTAAATCCAGCACCGCCCGAGGCCTTACAGAGGTGTGCGCTTCATGCAGCTCTTATCAGCATACACCGGTGTGTAGAAGTTTCACAGCGCTCTGATTAATGTATACACAATGTCCTGCCTGAGGGAACGAGAGGGTGGTCTCTCTCCCTGCGTGTGTCTCTTATGTGATATCTGCTAGAGATAGTACTAGGGAAGAAAATAGGTGCGTAACAGGGAAGAGAATAGGTGCGAGTGTGTGAGTGTCTGTCTTACCTCTCCTGACATGTCTGGAGCCAGAGGTATGAGCGGCCATAGAGAGGAGTAGATTCCAAAGAACACTACCCACAATACAATGCTGCCCCAAATGGCTATATGACTAAACTGTGCACAAAAAAAGATCACAGAAAAAAAACAAAACCTTAATACAATCTTTATCTGATTTTAGCCATTATCATTATATATTATTTATGTGTTCATGCAAACAGCATACTATAATGGCTTCTATTGGATTAAAGCTGGTAAACAAATTGAACGTACACTTGGACTGGCAACCATAAACATCACAAATAAATAATTACCAGTACAGTGACTTGAAAGCAATTTGTTAAGAGATAATCGCCTTGAGAAAATGCTTTTAGTCAACCGACAATAAATACACAACATGATGGACTGAACATTGTGTATGCTAAGAAACTGTAGTTAAACTAACAGCTGGGCTAATAAAAGACATCCAATTTTTTTTTACGTTATTGAACTACAAATATTGATGGATTATTACCAAAATCTGATTTTCGCAGATCCATAATTAAAACTCCACTGCACAAAAAGGCACTCTATTTTTTTTATTTATTTATTAAAGATTAAAGTCCATTCCTTAATAAAAAATGCCATCAAACATTCATGAATGATCAGATTATTCAGTGACGAAAACTGCTCCAAGTGAAATCTCTCAAAAATGCATTGTGAATATATATGCCTAACCATACTACCAAAATAAAGCTTCTGACTATATATTTCACCTAAATATTATTTTTTATATTATATTATATATGAATATATTATATTGATGTAAAAACAGTTGACCTAAATAACTGATTTCCCGCCCCCCTTAAGAGTCAAAGGGGTTCTCCCATGACATCACCACCATTATTACCAACATTAATGAAGAGAGGGAGAGGAGGAGGAGGAGCATGGGGGAGGAGTGTGTTAGGACAAAGGAGCAGAGCATGGAGAAACCCTTACCATGGTCCAGGAGGAGGTCTCCAACCCTGCCTTCAGACACACTGTGATCACCACAAACTGCAACACACAAACATGTCTTCTTACTTCTTAGCTTGCCTTAACTACTGTACACAGACATAGACATGTGACCTGCTCTGTTTCATATAGAAACCTCCCAGTACTGCAGTACCCAAGAACATTTCTCAGAATGACAGTAAGGACAGATGATGACTGGACACACAGATGCATTGTAAGGGCTTGATGGTCTCAGCACAAAGAGGACACAAAAATGGGGTCCAGAAGCACCGCAGAATAGCTCTACACTCACTGTGTACACCATGTTCCCCAGGAGCAGATAGTCTGGAGTTTTTCCGTTCCCAAAGACAGTATCTGTGAGGAGAGTCAACATGAAAGCTTTTTTAGTCTGCTGTATAGGGCACACACACACACACACGCACAGTTTGGTGAAAAGTCTAATATAAGGCTCTATTAAGACAAGCAACTTCAAGATAAAATC
The DNA here is from genome assembly GCA_024331685.1 of Stegophilus panzeri. Lineage (NCBI taxonomy): Eukaryota > Metazoa > Chordata > Actinopteri > Siluriformes > Trichomycteridae > Stegophilus > Stegophilus panzeri. Next base: position 15,987,531 of record JANDJT010000217.1, read on the forward strand.
TTCACAAAACAGCTCTGAACAGTTGATTGGAAACATTTCTACAGCCAGAGGGGTAAGAGGCAGTACACAGAACACTACCCACAATACAGTGCTGCCCCACATGGCAATATGACTGAACTACACATGTAAAGATAACAGAAAGAACAAAACGTCATCTCAGTTGTTATCATAAACCTGTGCAGTTTAGGAAAAATTATTTCTACGCATAGAAATGACATATTATCCCAACTTTCTCTGCTGTCTCATAGAGGTACAGACAAAGATATATCAAGGTAGAAATAGTAGTACGAGTGTGCGTGTGTAAGAAGTCAGCATTAGTAATGACAGCACCACCCTGGCATTTAGATAACTGCTATTAAACACATTAGTGCTCAGACTGCTGCTTCGAGCGAAACAAGGCTATTTGAACAGAATGGCCCTGCCACACCATAGAAACTTTGATCACCTTCTAGCCTAAAGAAACCCTTTTGTAGTCTTCGGTAATATTGTACAGTGTTGCTCTGAATTACTTTAATATTAATCTAATTGTAAACACAATTTCAGTTGAATGTAAAAATGCACGTACAAAATGCAAAGTCTGCTATAACGAAGACTCGGGTCACTGTAATTAGATTGAATTTCTCCAGTACAATGCTAAAAATCTAACTCTGATCTTTCACTAATCTTTATTCATGTTCCACTTTTAGTTAACTACCATGAAGTTGATTAGAACACAGATTAACTTTTCTGGTTATATAGTTACATGGTGTGGGAATATATGTAATTTATTGCACAATTTCTTCACAATTTATGACTTCTGCATTAGGGTCAGTAAAAAAAATTCCAAGAGAAACTTTTATGTTAAAAGAAAATGTTTGTAAGTCATCTCAGTAAGATATTATGTATTAGACCACTTTTCAAACAGAAAAAAAATAAAAAACAAACAACACAATGAAGGACTTTTAGTAGCAAGTGTGACAGTTAAAGTCGGCAGACGAACCGTGTCAGAGTCTCCAAGATGCTTGAAAAAACAATTTCCTTATACAACTGCATAAAGACTACTGTACTCAAGACTGATACATTTTTAAATGTTTAAAAGAAATTTCAAAAAGGTTGTCACACCAAATACTGACTTTAGTTTATTACTGCTCACTGCTATTTATACTGTTGCACTCAAAATTATTCAATCCCCATTGCAAATCAGGTTTATTGTCAAAATTGACAGACTTCATCTGTTTGCAATGAACAAATCAAACAAAAGCAATTGAAATATTTCAACACAATGAATGCTTCAAGTGGTTTCCCCAAAT
>JANDJT010000217.1:16027354-16049659 GCA_024331685.1 Stegophilus panzeri
ATACATATATACATACACACACACACACACACACACACCCACCCTATATTTACACTTAGCCTCTTGGTTGATTCTCTAGCTAACTCATCTTTACCTGGTCACTGACATTTGGTGGACAGACTTGTCTAGGCTACATCACTTCCAAAAAAACAAACAAAAAAAAACCCAACAACTCCTTGGTCTTCATAATGCTGCTTCTTTAAGTATGTACTGTAATAATCTATGGGGGCTTCCTGGAATATTTATATTGAAACGCCATGCCACTTTAATTCCATACAGATGTACCCCAACTAATTTTGGGACTTCTAGTGGCAAATGGTAGCACCAGAACTACACTCCTTGGCAAAAAATGGGCCAAGCCCAAAATGGCAAAATATTAAGCTTTCAATGGTTTTAACAACAAATCATTGGTCTGAAAATTTGCAAGAATTAAACACATGCACTCCTGAGACCTCCTGTGCCACCATTTACTCGTTTACTTTTGCTGCAGTGAACTGTTTGAGGAAAATCTAGAAACAGGGAAATTCACTTATATAGTCTTCTTGTCCGCAAAGCTAAAATCATGATAATGATTCAAATGTTTGATGAAGAATTGTGCAAAATATAAAAATAAAGTAAAAATAAGATACATATTAAAAAAAAATTTTAATAAAAAAAAAAAACAAAACAAAAAAACCAATAAACTGTCTGCAAGTTTACTCACAAGGCTTAAGCATTTAAAGAAATCAAAGAGAAAAAGCTATCCCATGCTAAGTTACTTTATCGAGTCATTTAATTCTTGCTAATTTCCTGAACAATGATTCACTGTTAAGACATTAAAAGCTTAATATTTTGCCATTTTGGGCTTGGCCACAATTTTTTTTTTTCCGCCCAGGAGTGTAATTTCACAGCAGCAGGGGTGAATACTTACGCAATCGCAAATCTTTATTTTTTATTTATTTATTATTTTTTTTTATTTGTACATAATTTTGCTAACACTATTGCTTTCCCCCATATCAATATTATAGGCTGTTTTGTGTCGATCCATGACACATAAAGTAATCCCAATGAAGTCCATTTCAGTTCCAAGTTGTAACATACAGAAACATAACATATGCGAAGAAAAGAATTTCACTGTGCATATGTATATGTGACCAATAAAGAGTCATTATCATTATCATAACATGACAAAATGTATAAACGTTCAAGGCGGTGAACACTTAATGCTAGGCACTGTATTTAATAACCAACCCAAAAGTATTTCATGTCATAGGACAGAGAAAGCAGGAAAAAGAGCAAGAGAGCAGACAGTCTGAAAACAGAAACGGGGATATGAGGGATAGGGATGGTTCTGTTTTCTTTTACGTGTCACTGAGGCTTGATTATTAGTCGCACGCACGTCTACATGGTGCCTGCGATGCCAACATTAAATTATTAAGCAGCTAATGATTAGTTAAAGCAGATAGCATTCAATTCAGCATTTAATGGAATTTAGGCAAGGCTAACGTACTCCAGATGTTACGTTATAGAGGATTTTTCCTCAAAGACGGTTCGTGCCGGTGCTGTGTTTAAAGCCAGTGTGGACGTTGCCAGGTTGAGGATCATTTGAAAGGTTGCTCAGGTTCACTGCCTGTCAGGACGGTGTCATGAAGGGTGATGGGAGAGAGGATTGTGTTACACAAGATTCAATAAATGCAAAAGATATTTAAGTACTACATTTTTAACTTAACATTATAATAAATGTACATCAGTTCTTTTTTGATAGCATTTTTTTTAAAGCGTGTTTGGGTTTCAATTTACAGCTTTATTTTTGAATGAATTGTGACTATAACATAAAAATGTTATTAGTTACAAAAATATGGCATCGTGTAAATTGTGAAGAAAGACCTAGACCTCTCCTACGGCCGCAAAAAGAGGAGGGACTACCCTGAATACCGCACGTAAATCTTTTATAATTACTACAATTTTATTACTTATAAACATTATCAAACGCACTTCCTTTCACACTGAATGTTTTTCTTGCTGCTTGCATTTTCAGTGCTGCTTCATTCTTTTTCTGCATATGTCAGACACTCTGAACTAGGCGTGCCAGTTGCTGGCTGCTTTAAACCCATCTTTTATACATCAGCTTGCATCATATTGTCTCATCCGTTCTGTCCAAGCAGACCAAATGCTCAATCCAGGCCTCTCACAGCTGATACGGTTCCAAAACAGTCAAAAACAGTGCACTAATGCATTAATGTGCACTTGTACTTGATCCAATCGCTTGTTAATTGCTTAGTAAATCTGTAACTCTCCAAGATAATTTGGTGCTACACAAAGTAGCAGCTCTGGCGTTAAAAATAAACACTACAGAGATGTACACTGCCAGTCAAACAGTCAGACCATGATGATTAACTTTCTGTTACAGCAAATCTGACAGCAGTGCCAGGGGTGATTCAAATCCCAGGGTTATATTAATGTGCTAGTTCTAGAAGTCGTTACCGTTTCTATAGTCTCATCGACACGGACTTATTTGGCAGACATGCTCCAATAAACTAAAACTAATAATGAACAGATTTTTATAAATGTAGAAATGTATAATCATTAATATGGAGCAGATTTCTGTAAGGATGTTTATTTAACATTTATGGAAGGAGTCTCCAGTGTCAGCTGGATTTTTATTTATTTTTTGGTCTTTACACCTGCACCATCGAGAGCATCGTGACGGGAATCATCACAGCCGGGTTTGGAACAGCACCAAGAAGGGTAGGTGGCTCGGGTTGGGTGGTGCGATCAGCTGAGCCTATCATCTGAACTGCAGTCTATCTAAAGCAAGCGGTGCTGGACCAAGGCAAGGAAGATAGTGAAGGACCTCAGCCATCTGAACAACGGACTATTCTCTCAGTTGCGGTCAGGGAAGTACTTCCTCTCACTGAAAGCCAACACAGAGAGAATAATGAGGAGCTTCTTCCCAAATGCCATTCAGGCCCTGAACCAGGACAACACATTGGACTAGAGCTTGGACTTGCTTACACAACACCCACACCACCTACATTCCTGTTGATACATCTTCTATTCATTCATCCTCAGCAACCACTTTATCCTGTATTACCCTGTATTTTATAAATATTTATTATATATGTGGGCAATTTCAATACAACTACCTCAGTACATCATTATACTGCACAACTTTACTGCACATATTCTGCACTTTATCCCAATCCCATCTTTATATCCCTACATTGCATTTATATTCTTTTTAAACTCTTTTCCTTTAAAATTAGTCAGATTAAGTTAATTGTGGTTATGTAAACTCTATTTTTATGTTACGGACATAAACCCAACTACTCTCTTTTTTTATTTTATTTTTTTATTTTTAAATTGTGCTTTGTTTTTAATTATTAAACTCTTTTTAAAAAAAAAACAAAAAAAACAGTGTTGGATGGAGGAGCGTTGTGCCTCTGATGTATGCAATGTGGAGTGATGAGAGCTTTCTGGTCCCCAGCGACAGCTTACCCTAAAATTCCTGCGCATTTGCTTTAACTGCGGCGAGAAAGCATGAAGTCTCAAACACCACTCAAAGACTTTCTACTGCTCTCTCCTCTTTTTCCTCTTCCTCACTCCATCCATCACGTTAAACGACTGTTTGACAGATGGAGAGCCGTCTGTCAACACTCAGGACCCGCCCACATCTCTACACATCTAGTTGTGTGTGTGTGAGCGAAATGCTTGCCTCCACTTCGGCTGTGAGACCTTAACATGCACAGACAACAGACAAGGCCCTCCCTGTAGGACAGCCTGACCTTTGTGCATATGTACGTGGACATGTGTGTGTGAGAGTGTGAGCATGTGCATGTGTTTAATGTTTCCTCTCGAAAGGAGCAGGCTCTTTACTGTGATGGGCAGCAGACAACATTTTTGCTGAATGATCTACATGTGTGTGAGCATGTGTGGATGATAAAGCGCCGTGGATGTGAACTCGCTCCTTCTGAGCCGCCTGTACAGATCCATCAGTTCCTACCCTACTGCGCAATCATTAGCCCTCTCCGCCTTCCCCCGGCTCTCGCTCTGCTCGTCTCACTCTCTACAGACACGTATAAAACTCCACCTGTGGTGCTGTTACAAGCAGCAAAACCAGAGGATGCTGGAGATGTGAACCTTCTACAGGAAGCAAGGGAGAGATGCATAGAAGGAAAGGGAGAAGCAGCACAGCAGCAGCACAGAGACAAAGAGAGAGACAGATGAGGAACTTCAGGCTTAAAACCCATAAGGGACACCAAATTATCCTACAGTGAGATGTAACTTGTGTGGCTCTGAACCAGGTCACAAAGGTCCAAAACCCAGCCAGTTGTCAATTGCTTCCATCTTTTCTTGCATTGAACTGCATCAGACTGCGATTCCCACTGCACCTCGCACTATAAACAGCACACGTTACTCAGACTTACATCCAGAGTCTCCTCATTAATCACCAGCAGGCCCATGTTCTTGGTGAGCAGCTTGCAGGAGTGTCCTATAAAAGAGAGAGAAAACACGTGTCAAATACTTGGAGACCTTCAACAATACTGTGAGCTTAAGGTCAGTAACGACAGTCACATAACAGCAAGTAGTGCAGAGTCATAAATGGGGTATGAAACAGACAATGTGACAACATGCAATAATAATAATAATTTAAAAAAAATATATGTTAAAAGGAAATAAAAGAAAAATCCTTTATGTAGACCTAAATAAACAGATTACAAAGTGGGTAAACCCGGTTAAAGTAAAAAACTTTTCAATGGGGGGCTCATGGTGGCTTAGTGGTTAGCACATTTGCCTCACAATTCTGGGGTTGGGGGTTCAAATCCCACCTACGCACTGTGTGTGTGTGTGTGTGTGTGTGTGTGTGTGCGCAGAGTTCGCATGTTCTCCACGTGCTTCAGGGGTTTCCTCCAGGTACTCTGGTTTCCTCCCCAGTCCAAAGAAATGCCTTGTAGGTTGATTGGCATTCCCAAATTGTCTGTAGTGTGTGAATGTGCCCTGCGATGGGTTGGACTTTTCATTGAGATCTGATTGAGAATTTAATCCCCTCTTCTCTCACTCCTTCCTGTTCTCGCAAATGTCAGTCACACAGCGTGGAGATAAACGATGCTAGCCTCAGATCAGCGCAAACGGCTGATCTTCAATGAAACCTACGGTATGCAACACAGAATAGCGCTTGTCCGAGCAGAGGAAGTGGGAACGTAATTAGGGTTACACACCATGGTCGCATTAGCAGCCCAGCACAGCAGAAAGGTTTAAACCTCGCTTAAAGTTGTGGAGTTTCAGGGCAGTGGAGGGCATGGAGGCCTGTTTGGCTTGGCCTGAGGCTGTTTGTTTGCACTCTTGAGTCTAAGAGGGCTACAGAGCTACCCAGGCCAAGAGCAACAGGCCAGTGGAGGCAGAGGGCAGCCTCACTCACTCACTCTGACCAGCCTGTGGCTTTCTCCAAAATTCGCTCGTTAATCCTACGGGCAAGGACAGCAAGAACACCCTCGACTCAGACAGAGACTCAGTCAAACTCAGCGATTCACAACAAACCAGAAATCACGCTCAACTACACAGCAGATGTAAAACACCTAGACTCCACTCACTTGCTTACTTTGGCTTTTGGCTGGATCTGTCCTCACACACACACACACACACACACACACATCACTTACTTTCCTACTAGTGCTGTTTACTGGTGTTCAATGAATGGAAAAGGCTTTTTCCTTCCTTTTCCTGTTTGGGCTGCATTTCAACTTCTGTCCAACTAGGAAATGATAACCAGTAACCTGTTTCTCATCTCTGCCTGACCCCCCCCTCTTTGGATTGATTGAAACAGAAGCTTAAATACGCATCCATTAAATCTGTGGTTGTGACTTTTTTTTTCTACAGATGGAAGAGCCAAGTAAAAAGACTAAAAGCATTAGAATATTTCAGTAATTGAATTTCTCAGAGTTGGAGAAAACAAAATGCATCATCTTTTTTTTCCCCCATTTTGTCTTTTTTTTTTAAAGCTAATACTAGCACACTGAAATGCTGAAGCTTTTTAAACTAATTGGTAATGTCCAATTGAAATGATGTGCTATAGATAGATGCATTAATCCACTGTTATTTATTTAGCAGACGCTTTTATCCAAAGCGACTTACAAATGAGGAAATACAAGCAAAGCGATATAACAAGCAGAGAACAATACAAGTAATGCTACCATACAAGATCTATTAATTGAGTTCTAGAGAAGTAAAGTGTCCAGAGAAGAGGTGTAAGAGCCAGAGTAAGTGTTTTTTTTTGTTGTTGTTGTTTTTTTAGGATAATGTGGGTTTGGCATTTTAGGGGTTAGTTAGGTGTTCATGGAAGAGGTGGGTCTTTAGCTGTTTTTTGAAGATAGTGAGAGATTCTGCTGTCCGGATCGAGGTTGGAAGTTCATTCCACCACTGAGGGACAGTTAGTGTGAAGGTTCTGGAAAGGGATCTTGAGCCACGCTGAGTAGGCACTACTAAGCGTCGGTCGTTACTCAGTCGCAGATTGTGTGAGGGAACGTAAGCCTCAAGGAGAGTGTTGAGGTAGGGGGATGCATTAACCAATTTATCATTGGTTAATGATCATTGCAATGTTTACCTTTTAAATACTGGTATTGCAGAAACCAGACAGATGCAAAACTCGAACGCATCAAAAATGTTTGTTCTGACTTTGGATTTCAGAGGTTATACATTCGGATACATTTTGTGTGGGCGCTGTGATAAACCGAGCCGTTGGGATGAGACGCACTATATGGCCCACAGTTTGTGGACCCCTGACCATCACATCCATATGTGGTTCTTCCCCCAATTTGTTGACACAAATTTGGAAGCACACAATTGTCTAGAATGTCTTTGTATGCTGTAGCGTTAGAGTTTCCCTTCACTGGAACGAAGAAGCCCAGACCTGTTCCAGCATGACCATGCCCCTGTGCACCATGCGAGCTCCATGAAGACATGGTTTGCCAAGGTTGGTGTGAAAGAACTCGAGTGTCCTGCGCAGAGCCCTGACCTCAACCCCACTGAACACCTTCGGGATGAACTGGAATGCTGACTGCATCCCAGACTTCCTCACTCAACATCAGTGCCTGACCTCACAAATGCTCTTGTGGCTGAATGAGCTCAAATCCCCACAGCCACGCTCCAAAAATCTAGTGGAAAGACTTTCCAGAAGAGTGGAGGTTATTATAACAGCAAAGGGGGACTAAACCTGGAACAGGCCAACCTTTGGCCATGTAGTGTATGAATATATAGGTCATCACTTTCCCAAGTATATTATTAGAAATAGATTTATAATTTTGGTTTAGCAGTTTTGGCAAATGAAACTCCATGTGTATCAGGTATCTATCAGGTATCACGCGTTCAGAGTTGGGTATTTACACATTTACAGGGTGTTTTTTACAGCTATAAAAGTTCAATCTGCAAAGTTTTTTTTTTTTTTTTTTTTTTAAATTTTTTTTTTACACAGTGGTTGTGGATATCAGCGTGGCTGTAAGAGAACTCTGCAGCGGAGAGCCGTTCCAGAGAGCCGTGCTCTGCAGCTGCTCAGTACAAAGGCCTGATTGAGGGCAGAGCTGCTAGGTGGCCACAGAGCACGCTCTGTTTGGCTCTGCTCCTGGCCTGCTAGCTGTTTGAAACCCAAACTCACAACAGATCGCTGTTTAGGCTAATCATATGCGCCACATCTGAGAGAAAGGACTAAACCGCAGAGACTGAAGGGAAGGAGAGGGTGGGTAACGTGTGTTACATCAGCACTTGTGCTTTCACACAGAAAAGAAGATACATGCTGCATCCCTGAGCATGGGGGAGAGACAGGAAAAGACCTACTCACATATGACCGGTCAGTGCCTACGCTGGAATTCACCTATATTAATGGCAGTCTCCTGCTTGTCTCCGGTCAGGATCCAGATCTTAATGTCAGCTTTCATGAGTGTCTCAATGGTCTCCGGGACGTGATCCTGCAGCTTGTCCTCGATCGCAGTGGCCCCGAGCAGCTGCAGGTTCTACAGCAAAAGATCAGAAACATTACAGCTATCAGTACTAGATCACACATTTCACATTACGCTTAGTGACAATAGTTTAGATTTGCCATACAAAACAAATGTCCTAGCTTTGATGGCCTGACCATAACCTAAAAATATTCGGTCCAAGTCTTAGGACAAAGTTTTGAATCAGAATCCAACCACAGCCCTGTCTAAATCAGACCACTCCAAACAGTTCGACATCCGAATAAAACCGAGCTATCCTATTTCCCTCCCTCAGTTGTTGGTAGAACAGTTAAACGGCCAAATAGAAAAAAAAAATACATTATATATACACATACCTGTGGAACATTTTAATACAGTGCAATGTTTTTTTTTTTACTGCACTTCAGGTTTTAGTGGAACAAAAACTAAAAAAAAAAAAAAAAAAAAAAAAAAAAAAAAAAAAAAAAAAAAAAAAAAACGACAATAAGAAAATTACTCTCACCTGGAAACTGCACGGCGTTTGATAAGTACAATAAAATAGGAGCAATTTGTGGACATGTGAGCTTTTTAAAGAGAAACTGTTCACCGAATTTATTTTTTCAGACAAAGTTCTGGCTAGTTCTGACAAACGGGGGGGAATTCTGTGGTCAACTTACTTACTGTACTTTTTAAAGTCTTTGGCCAACATAGAGGTAATAATAAATATCAGTCAAAATTAAACTGAAAATTACATAATTACATCCAGAATTGCACTGGGCAAACCTGCAGGATTGTTCGTCGCTCTGTGCGGCAAAGTAAATGCTTTCCAAACGTCTGACCTTCCTTTTGGTAGCACTAAATTTTGCTTGGGGGGGTGGCTTGTGGTTAGCACGTTTGACTCGCACCTCCAGGGCTGATTCCCTCCTCCGCCCTGTGTACGTGGAGTTTACATGTTCTTCCCGTGTTTCAGGTGTTTCCTCCAGGTTCTCCGGTAGGCTTTGAATGTAGGTGTGTAAGCTGTAGGTGTGAGTGTGTGCGTTTGTGATTGTACCCTGTGAAGGCTTGGCACCGCGTCCAGGGTGTCCCCTGCCTCGTGCCCAGAGTCCCCTGGGATAGGCTCCAGGCTCCCTGTGCTTTACCACATATCCACTCTCTTACACGCTGTAATGTGGACTTCGGTGCCAACAATATACGAGTGACTCCAACATGCCAAGTTGAGGAAAATGTTTGAAGCAATTCATGTAGAAAAGAAAACTAAAAAAATACATATGGAAATAAAAGCTAACCATATAGAGAAATGCAATGCAGTTTTTTTTGTTTTTTTTTTTGTTTTTGTTTTTTTTTTTTAAAGATGGGAAAAACTCTGTTCTGAAATTTGAACCCGATCCAAGCTCAACAAATATCGCTTAAGAAATGATAGCCAAATATCCCTGTTCCATCAGGTTTCAGAGAGCGACCTCAAAGCTCTCTTTCATTTCATAATATTTTTAAGAAACTCCCTCCCCAACTCCCTCTCTGTATTTAACATTCATGACAACCGCTTCTTTCCCAGTCATAGCATCTCTGAACGCCTTCCCGTAAAAAGCGCGGTGCAGTGGGAGTGTGGAGTGGATCGCTTTCTCAGACTGAAGCAGCAGGAGTGTTTTCCTCTGGTCAGCTGACCCAGTGTACACGCCGGGCTGAGTGAGGATGTGGGATCGGGGAGAGAGACAGGAGCAGCGAGTGCTTAGGAGAATCACAGTCATGCTCTGACCGCAGACGCCTGGTTGTGTGTGTGTGTGTGAGATAGATAGAGAGAGAGAGAGAGAGAGAGAGAGAGAGAGAGAGAGAGAGTGTGTGAAAGGGTGTGTGGCAGCTTGAAGTGTTTTTCACAGGAAGCCCCTGGCCTTTTGACCGACCACAATCTTTTCAAAGCAGCCAGAGTTATGACTGAACCCTGGAGAGCAGACGGAGCTGTAGAAGGGAAGAACGTGGATCTTGCAAGTCTGCGAAAGTAAATGTTTTGCGCTGAGAAAAATCGATTTCAGGTGTACAGGTCAGTTTCCAAGCAGAATTTTTATTACATCTCTTATCGTGAAAAACCGGTGACTCGATCACTACTTCAACAATCAATAGATCAGTTTTACTCCGGTAGAACAGCTGACCTGTGAGTGTGTCCCCAGGCTGTAGCTTCCATCATGATGCTTGACATCATTATTCTGTACCTCATCCACGTAAGACACAAAGATCAGTGTGTGCATGAGTCTCTTACTGCCCCCTGCTGACCGGTCTCTGGAACAACACAGTGCTCAGATTCTAATTTTATTAATTGCACTTCCTCCTTTCCCTCCATTGCAATAATGAGCCCCACAGACAGAAATCGATACGCCATGGGGACGCGTTTTTGTGACATTAAACATCTTTGTTTAGAGAAGTGTTGATTTAAAGCACAGACTGAATTACCGTCAATCAGAACAGCTAGCAGTAGTAGTCAGTGCTGAGCATGCACTACTGGCTACGATAATGAACCAATATCTTTGATTCAGTGCCAATTCTTTCACATCCCATAGATGTGAGATTTCCATTTTCAAAATATTCCTCAGACACTACAGAACATAGTGCTAAAGCTACTTATCCGTCCATTTTCCAAACCGCTTATCCTACACAGGGTCGTGGGGAGCCTGGAGCCTATCCCAGGGAACTCAGGGCACAAGGTGTGGGGGACACCCTAGACATGATGCCAACACACATTCACACACAACAGACAATTTGGACATGCCAATTAGCCTACAGTGCATGTCTTTGGACTGGGGGAGGAAACCGAAGTACCCAGAGGAAACCCCTGAAACACAGGGAAAACATGCAAACTCCATGCACACAGGGCGGAGACATGATTCGAACCCCCAACCCCAGGATGTGCGAAGCAAACGTGCTAACCACTAGGCCACCGTGCCCCCACCCTTAGGATACTTATTCATATTTTTACTAGTTAATAAATTATTTCATTTAACATCAATAACCCAGGCTTTAAAAGTAGAACATTTCTAACAGAAACTATCCAACTGTATGCACTACTAGACCTTTAATAAAGACCTTTAGAAGTTTTTATTTTTATTTTAAATATATGTCTGCTTTCCAACTATCGGAAATATATAACCATGAGAAAGAGATTTAAGAAGAACTCGCACAGGCTTGTATGCTAAGCATAAGAGTGAAATGATCAATGTTTATGATCGACACATTGAGTGTAATGATAGACAAAACTCATGTTCCTGATAATCATCAATTATAATTGTTACACTGGTGTGGAAAAAATATTTTACTGATGTGTAAATAATTGAATAGGCTGGACGACATGCCTGTAACTCATGCTTCTCTACGTCATCAGTGAATTAATGTTACCCGAGATTCTAAACAATGCCAGTGACACACCAGTTGGATATCAAAATCAAACTGTCCCATATTGAGTAGATTCAGTAGCACTGTACTGTATTTTCCAACATATTCTGTCTCTAAAGGCCAACACCTGATGCATTTCTGAATCGCAGATCCGATGCATCAAACGCAGGAGCCGGGTGTCGGTTTGAACCGGTATTTCGGCTGGGAGATTGTGCGCATGCACAATGTAAAATGGTTGGTGTGCTACAGGTCTGACGGGATGTCCAGCTATAGTGAAAATGCTGAGTAGTAAGTATTAGAAGTCTTTTCAGTATTATTATGAAACAAAGCAGCAGTGTGATGTGTTTGGCCCACGAGTTTGACTCTGACCCCTGTGGCACAGATCCTGAGAGCTTGATCTGCTGCAACATCTTGCAGCAATCCATAAATCCTACACGATGCAAATCGAATTTCTGTAGCAGAGACCCTTCAGCAGCTTTGATCGGTGTTGGACCAGAGAGAGAAGAAAGCAACCTTAAAAAGTGGCAGGATGAGAATGGAAAACGTGTAGAACGTGAGTGTGTGTACGGTCCTGACCTTCTCGATGAGCTCGTAGCTTTCCTCCATTTTGAGTGCTCTGTTCTGCAGAGAGGTGCAGGCACGATGATGTACTTCCTGCCACTGCTGGTACAATGACTGGGATATGTCTGCCACGGCAAAACACAGCGTGCGCAAACCTAGAGGAACAAAAACGTTCACTTGTACACAGAGCATTCCATGCAACTTGTATTACTCACTCACTGACTCACTAGTCTGTATGACTCCTGGATTTTATGTGTCTGATTGGAAAATCATGGAAAGCAATAATCTGTTCTGAGATTTCGGATTTTAGTCACTATTTAGTTCATATTTAGATTACAAATCTTGCAACTGAATCTTTATGCAACTTAATACACTGCAATATCCCACTCAGCCACCAGGGGGCAGAACACACATAGGATTAACGCCAGAAAGAGCAACAACGACTGCAATGCTGCAAACCTACACCATTAAAATGGGGGATTTGTGTCCCATAATATATGTGTGTGCGTGTGTGTGTGGTGCATGTATGTGTGTGTTCTCACCCTCTGTAGCAAACTGCTCCAGATGTTTCAGTGTAATATCCTTATACCTGGAACTATCTGCCAAGCGGTCGTAGATGACCGTGTCCTGTGGAAAAAAGAAAATCAGTCAGCTGTAGGAGAACATCCACACTGCTAGCTTCCACTTTTATTCCACACCATGGATTCAGTCCTGCATTAAACATTTGGGCTTGTGGTTAATACTTAACATACTGTAGCAGAATCAATGCCAACCAATCTCATGAGCTACTTTCTTCCAGAACTGGTATGCACGCCATCATCCAAAAGTCGAGTCGGAATATATTTGTTACGGCCGTAAAGTCTTTCTCTTTCACAAAATATTGCTGGCAGAATTACACGGACGAGCTGCAAAACACCTCCGAAACAGATTCGGAATCGTGCCTAAAAGGTGTCAATCTTTTAAGTGACAAATCCTTACATGAACTATTTTAAAATGGAATTTCCGCCTGTTCCGGGGCTGTCAATGAGATTATGTGTGTTGTCAGACTCCACCGTAGTGCTTAATGGCTCGTATGAAAGTAGACACTCCGTTGCTTTAAGATCTTGCAGGTTCATAAGTACTTCTTTTCTTTTTTTACCTAGCCTACTAGGTTTAAATTGATCATTTTATTGTGGCAGTTGTATACGGTGTTTTACTATCAAAAAAAGCTTAAGTAGTGCTGTCCGTATTATTGTGGTGAGGTGTGAATTGTTTGCCCAGCAGGGGGCTCACATCCCTCCCCTTTCCCATCGCCCTGCTCACCAGCAATCACGTTAATCTACACACAGAAACCCAACGGTGTCCTCTTAAAACAGACTTGCGGCGATAAAATAGTTAATTTGTTTATACTGACTGAAAATGTCCGATTTTGCCAGGGTACTGCTAGAAAGGCCTACAAGGCTGTTTGTGTATCAGTGAATACCGAAACAAATGATTCTACTGAGCCGTGGCATGAAGATGAAGATGCACCTGCAACTGCTGAGTCAAAACAGTTGGAAATGACTAACACATTAATGCTGCACGATGCCTGAGTGACAGGTTAATGCCAAACTAAATGTGGAGAGAAATACTTCTGGAATGTTCTTCTACCACGCTGAAGCAGTACATCAATAATAAACTCAATACTAAATCAGATTTACTAGCATCGTACAAGCAAACAGAGAGAAACTCCTTCCTCTTGGTTGCCTGTCTGAAAAGCAGCAGGCTCTATGCATTAGCAAAACCTTCTGCATAAACAAACAGAGACGTCAGTAAACCAGCTCCGTTTCAGATCTGATTTTGTGCTTGAGCTCGAATCATCATAAGAGATAACGCTCAAGAAATCATTCGAAGCGGCCGCTGCTGTGGTCTCCAGCGTTTGGCAGCACTCTGTTGCTATGGTGAGAGACAGACACTCACAGCTCCTTTACAGTATAGCCGGATCTTTCCAGATGGAGTGCGCATGATGACCGACATCCTCTTCCTGGTGCTGTGGAAGAAAATAACACTCGTCGTCATCATCGTAAATGAGGAAACCTGTACCTGAATGTGAAAAGTGCAATATGTCGATTCATTCACAAAGTGAATCAAATGAACGAATTGGTCAGATGTGGAGGAAATGATGGAGGAAAAAAAGAAAAGAATAGACATTAGAACAGAGCGCACCTTGTGAACTCCAACACATGTAGTAGTTCATATTTCTCTTCTTGACCAAGCTGTGTGAACAATAGAGAGAGATAGAGAGACAGAGAGAGAGAGAGAGAGAGAGAATGTGAATTTTAAAAATCCTTTATTACAATTGTTAAAACATTGTCCCATCAATTCTCACTTCATTAAAAAACTACTACTACCACTACTAATAATAATAATACTAATATTACACACATACACACACAATCTTAAGAGGTATGTAAACTGTAAATTATCATGAATGACTTCACACAAAGCCCCATTAAAGCATCAAATCAAATCAGAAGAAACAAGATCAGTCATGCCTTTATAATACCGAAAACCAATCAGAATTCTACATTTCACTAGGATACTATTTCTAAACATTAGCTCGAGTTCTGTTCAATTTTATTTTTCCTCGCATCATAAATTGCTATTTTAGCTTGACCCAGCAAAAAAATTCAACAGCTAACAACGAGAGAGAGAGAGACAGAGAGAGTGCGACAGAGAGAGATAGAGAGAGAGAGAGACAGAGAGAAAGAGAAAGACAGAAAGAAAGAGAGAGACAGAGAGAGAGACACACAGACAGAGAGACAGAGAGAGACACAGACAGAGAGACAGAAAGAAAGAGAGAGACAGAAAGAGAGAGATACAGACAGAGAAAGCGAGAGACAGAGAGACACACACAGTGAGACAGAGAGAAAGAGAGAGACAGAGCGAGAGACACACAGACAGAGAGACAGAGAGAGACAGAAAGAAAGAGAGAGACAGAAAAAGAGAGATACAGACAGAGAAAGCGAGAGACAGAGAGACACACAGAGAGACAGAGAGAAAGAGAGAGACAGAGCGAGAGACACACAGACAGAGAGACACAGAGAGAAAGAGAGACAGAGAGAGAGATCCTGAGTTTTCCTCTTATTAAAAATGTAACTGGTGGTCTAAATAAAGTTCCTGATAAATTAGTTTATTATTAGGCTGACACTGGGTCATATTTCACCCCATACGTGAGCGTGCGTGTGTACACACTCACGCACTCACGCACACAGCTGGAATCTCATAGTGATGGTGTTCGAGAGTGACATGGTGGTGCAGCATCTCACTAATGTGTGATCTCAGAAGCAGGACACGGCGCATGCTGTGTCTCTGCCCTGTTAATTCAATTTAGCGCAATCAGCACAAACTGGACACATCCACACCAGTGACCGCCGCGCAAAGCCCCTCAGCACACGCCACTGATTATCCATCCCAAACAGCAACCACAGCTTATTCCACCCACATAAACGCTAAATAAATCATCTCCTAACACAACGCTTCCCCACATCACATCATTTCATCTGCTCTGTTGCTAGCCTTAGATTATGCGTCCACCATACAAGACCCTCTGAGTGAGCCGGTACTATAGCAACAAGAACATTAATATAAATCTAACATTTACGTTACAGCCAGAAGTACTGTCAGAGCTGCTGTTAGAGAAAATCAACACACAGCTTCTGATCTGAGAAGAGATTAGACATCAGTCAACTATTAGACTCAATAGATTCTCATAAACAATGCTCTTGTCTTCTCACTGGTGGCGTTATGATGAGAGAAACATGGTTGACTATTATCATGACAGTTCCTTTAGTACGACACAATAGCTTTAATGAAGTGTGTGTTCCAAACAGAAACTGCACTAATGGTCAACAGTAAGAGAGATAAGCTGTTGCTTTGACGCTGCGTTGTGTACGCACTCACCGCCTCGATGATGACGCTGTCTGGAGTCCTGGCTGAGAAAACGAAGCCAAGGTTGCGTGCTGCGCGGACCAGGGCTCCTTCATCTGTCGTGTGAAAAGATGGCAGGTCAGGACAGCGGTTACGAGCAGCGTATCAGGGTGCTTTCACATGTACAGTGTTTGAACGAAACCCTGGCGTGTTTTCCACCAGGTTGATTAGCCAGGTGAAGACTGAGCAATGTGCTGGTCTCCGTCTGGTCTGGTTTGAAGCGAACTCTAGTGGGATTCCGTGACAATCAGTATGTTTACATGGACAACAATATTCTGATACTAAACCGATTAAGACGATAGTCTGATTAAGAAACTAGCATGTAAACAGCAATTTTTTATTACCTTAATCCGATTAAAGTCATACTCGAAGTAAACACAAATCGAATTGTGGAGTATTCCTGTTTTAGTCGCATTATCGACGTGCATTAGACATGTAAACACCTTAATCGCACTATTAATGTCGTGTGGGAGTTTTCACCGCATTTTGCGACAGGACACGTACACACACGGCAGAGCTCAACCGTTTTACGGCGAACAAGAGAGCACGGCTGCGTCCCAAACCACGTACTTACCTGCTATATAGTAGCTGAAATACACGTATATAGTAGGCGAAATACATGTATCTCGGCTACTATATAGTAGGTAAGTACGCGGTTTGGGACACAGCCTACGGCTTCCAGGAGTCATCTATTTGCAGGTACAGCATGATAAATAATTAACTGCACTTGAAGCTTTTGTAAAATTAAAAATAAAACCACCTAAAACTGTATACGGTTCCATAACGAAGACGAACTGTATGTTGATATGTGAAATTCTGGAGGGAATGTCGGACGACGTGGCGTGGGGACGTAATGACGTGTGCCATTAATCGCTCTATGTTTTATAACATGTAAACGGGCCCCCCCCAAACACCCACCCCCACGCTTGCAAAAGTTTTCAACCCCACTTTTCAGCAGGACATGAAGCCAAAGCAACGCAGGACTGCCTAACTATAAAAAGGTGAATGCCCTACAAACTCAAAGAAAATTGCAGTCAACAATATCCCAACAACTTCAAGAACCTGGAGCAAATCTGCTAGGAAGAATGGGTGAAAATCACTCCCAAACAGTGTGTGAAACTGATAAGAACTTAAACCGTCACACTAAAAGCTGTTACTGCAGCAAAAGGTGCTAGTCTGAAGGGGTCGAATACTTATGCAAGCAGCATTTTTCACTTTTTTATTCTTTTCAAATTCTGCTACAAATGAATTTCGATTTTGAGCATACTGGTTTGCTATAAACACACTGGCTGGAACAACCGGTCTAAGTGTCATTTGTAATGTTGAATAGCTTTGCAAGGCGCTGTATTTCATTCCATACTGGCAAAAAAAAAAAAAAGAAAGAAATGAAATGAAAGACACACAGCCCACCTGTATTAAAGCCTCTCAAAATAAATATGGGATCTGATAAAGACTATAATATCCATTAGGGTATAAAAATCACTCCACAGACAAAGCTCTATTAAATCTGTTAAAGCTGGTTTTCACTCTCGTTGTCAGGAGAATAATACAGTTCATAATGCGAACGCGTTAATGCAAATTAGTCTCGCTTGTTCTTGATGCCGAGAACACCTAAATTAATTCAGATCTGTCCTTATTGAGACTGTGTAAAGAAAGCTAGAATGATTCGGCCTTAAATTATACATAACCTGATGCACCGAAAAAAAAAGTGATCATTTAAACTAGAGATGCACCGATGTGTCGGCCGATAATTTAAAAACATCCGATGATCAGGGCCAAGTATATCCTGTCAATCAAAAGAGGGCGGGAAAACACACTGAATTTGTGCTGTATGTAAAGATAATGTCTTGTGTGGAATGACGATAAAACTGCAGTTTGTAATCTCTGTAATCTCTGCACTGATAAAATTTTACACCGGACGCTGCAGCAGTGAAGCGGAGTTTTGGTGTCGAGTCTAAATTTTTATTTATTTATTTTTTAAATAAATAAAAAATTTTAGCTGAATTAAAGCGCCAGTACACCGTTGAAAGATTTAAATAAAGATGAGTTGACAAAAGTATATATTGCAGAGAAAAATATATTTGTAGAGCAGTGTATTTCATATCCAGTTAATGTTAATATATAAAAAAGTTGATATTATATATGACCAGTTTGATGTTTAATGAGAAAGTAGAAATGCTTTTGTTTGTGGAGAGTGAATGTGAGACTAACAGGAGGTTTTTAGAATTCAGTCAATGTTAATGTGAATTAATAACATTCAATAAGTTAAAAAATCTTACTTTAATCTTCAGAATTTAGTTCATGTGTTAATGTTAATTTGAGTAATGTGTTTTCTGTTTATGAGACCAGTTACTGTGAAACAACTTGCTGAAATGGAGAGAATAAAGTTTTTATTTGCATTTCTTTCAGAATTGTGGAATTTTATTATTCAGTTAAAAGAAGGTATAAAAGGTTATTTTTTTTTTTTAAAAGGTTATTTTTACCGAACTATCGGTTATCGGTATCGGCTGAGAAATTTAGTATCGGTGCATCTCTAATCTAAAAAAATACTTAATACTCATTCACTCTTTAATGCATTATGGTTTGGAAAGCAACACAAAATGGCACTCTCTCCTCTGAGCCGGAGCTCAATACCGATGTCTGGAAGAGATGCTGAGAAGTCTGTCGGCTCAATCTCCGAGATGAAAGCCACAGGAAATTACAGCAGCATTCAAAAAACAAACTCATAAAACATGAGCCAAGAAATAAAACCGCTAACTCATAGCTTTTTCTATTAAAGGCTACATTCTATTAAAAGTACCGAGTCGTTAAAACTACAGAACACTGAGAAACACCGAACTAACGTCTGAAGTTATGTAGGAAATGATGCGACTTCACGTGTCACTAATAACATTACTGAACACAGTAGTGACGATGATGAACATTGTACTGGCCACTAACATTATTGTATTGTGTTTATTCACTCTGGTGTATTACATGAAAAGCTCCACTCTGATATGGTAGAACTGTTCATGCTGTGATGTCACTCATATTTGTTTAAGGGGTCATGACATGAGAAATCAAATTTTGCTAGGTCATTGTACCATTAAAAAGTCCTGCAAGTTTCATACCTTAATACGTCCTCCTCAATACAAAAAGAGCATTTATTTAACCAGGTTCCAAATGCAGCTCGTTTGGGTGTGGCGGGATTTGTGACATCACACGGGAAAATACGTTTACATATGACTGCCCGTACAGCAAGACATCGACACCTACTTTTACATCATGGCACTGCTGGCCCTGCCCACTGGCGCTTGGTCGCTGAAAACGGTTCCGCACGTGTTGCGGCAAGGGGGCGTGGATAATAAATTCATAGGCAAACCAGTGGGTGGTTACACTGAAGTCTTAAAGGTAAAGGTCACAAAAACTGATAGTTTCAGTCAGAATATCAGAGAAAAATTTTGTATGTTTATTGTGCAAAAAAAAAAACAACAACAACAAAAAAAACTTTACTAATATTATAATTACACCTCAGGGAAGATAATAAAATTGAGGAAAAAAAACCCCCAAAGATGTCATGACCCCTTTAAGAACAATTTTGTAAGACTAACAATGAGATACTGCACCTAACGCCTGGGCCAAACTACAAGATTTAAACAATCCTACGTGTGTGTGTTGTGTTGACCGATGTGTCTGTTGAATGCATTGTGTTGTGACCAAACACCAAGAAAAATTCCTAATACATGTAAACGTAAATGGCGAAGAAAAACATTCTGATCCTAACCAAATCCTAAATCAAACCCAGAGACCCCAGATATGATGACGTTTCAAGATTACGCTCACGAATCCTGACCAAACAATCCTGACTCGCCCCGTGATCTCGCAAAATCTATTGCGGACAAATGTGACACACCTGGCTGCGACAGTTCCAGGTTACCGCTCTTTCACGCATGGTGTCGTGATTGCTAAGATAATGTGAAATAAAAGCCTGTTTTACGTGATCAAAAGGTGCAATAAAGTGATTCTTGGGCTGAAAAATAATAATCCGTTCACAACTCGGCCGTTATCACGCGGTCCTTACTGAACATCACTGTGATGATACGGTATATGGACTGACAGACCTGGAGAGGCAGCTTGGTAGGTGATGGTGTCATCGTTACGTTCAGGGACGGCTGTGTGACAGATCGCCATCATGGTCATAAACTCCATGATCACAGCAGCAGTGGGCTGGAGGAGGAAAAAACACAGACTATGGGAACTTGCAGAATACACTGCACATATGATACAAAACTCATTATAACTACATTCACTGGAATTTTCAAAACCTGCTACTGATCTTAGAGGAAACCTGTGCTGCCTACTTATACTATAGTCTTAAAGCATGTACTCTTTTTGTGAAGAAAAAGTACATACTTTTGAGTGTGTAGCAAAAGAGTACTGGGACGTACTAACACGTCATGTAAAGGAAGAGAACGTTGTTGCCTAGTTACGCACAGCGTCACCGTAAACCAACTCCTCATTGCATTTCAGCTTTTCTTCATTCGCTATTGCATTTACTTTAACATTCCCGTGATTTTATTTTTCCAAGTTTCGTTTACACCTCTCAAAACTGCCGTAAAGATTCTCCTCTCTCGTGAGTAGTAGTTGTGGGCAATATTAGCTGAAAAAAAAAAAAAAAAAGTGTCCACTGACCCACACTTCAAAAATCTACCTGAAAATCTTGTAGACCATCCTGGTACCTTTCGGATACTCATTTCAACATACTACCATTTGGGACACACTAATTCTAATCTCGGATACTATTGAGGATGGATACTAGGCGAACTGGGATGCGGCACTAGTCTAGATGAAATGCTGAAATCAAACAATAGTAGGCTATCGCACTCGCTACGTTAACTCGGATAAGTGATGCTGAAATGTCCAGCTGCACACGGTGAGTCTTACAGCAGAGATAAACCCTGTTTACTTACGTTTTCATTACACTGATAAACCGAGACAAACATGTCAATAAGAACATGTGTATCGTCAGTCTGTTACACAGGTTGTCCATTCTGGGTCCTAGTAAATGTAATTACGGTCCTTTTATCCTGCGTGTCCTTGCGTTTACTCTTTGATGCATAATTGTGTGAGAGCACAAAGCAGATGGAGTGAGTGAGGGAGAGGATAGAAAGATAGACGCACACACGCACGCACACACATATACTGCTATTGAGAGGACCGCTATGGCTAAATAAATAAATAAATAAATAAATAAATAAATAAATAAAGAACACAGGACCAGACGCCAGAGCTGTCTATAAAGCTAAGATTCAAAGTGACAGGGAATTTAAAGCCCTGTATCAAAGCTTGCCTTAGAAATGCATATCAGCCCTTGGTGACTGACAGGAAAAGAAAAAAAATAAGTCTTAGCGAGACGTTCATGGGACTATAGATTTTGACCACGGTGGCACTTTTTTTTTTTATAAATATGTAGAAAATATCAGGATCAGGACCAATTTAAAATGGTGAGATAATATCTCTTTGTGTACATAAATGACACCCATCTTATACACAAACACTCGAGGCCATACCCACATCGATTCAGTGGTTGTTTGGAGAGCAAACTGCCCCACTATAACAAGGAAAAACAGGTCTTTGACTGGGTATAACTAAGATTCAGGTGAAAGATCACCTATATACAAAGATTAATATACTAAAGCTGTTAGCAACAAAGATGCGAGTTATGAGTTGTAGTGGCCTGCAATGTGCAAGTCAATACAACTCCTAATGGGATCCATGTAAAGAAGGCATATAAAAGCATCTCCTCTGCAGGCCACATCTCTTTCCCTGCTGCTGTGAAACATGAAGTAGAAAGTCCACAGACCACAACTGGGTTCGAAAACAGTCTGACTTATCAAAATGTCAAACTCGCATTTGCGGGAGGGGGAAATAAAAAAACTTGAGTGAAAGTCCCCTTACTAAACTTTAAACTCATTATATGGCTGTGATTTTATGAGAATAATAGTGTATTTGTCATCAGAGGGCATCCTCAGTGAACCGTATATCTATTCCCATAAAGAACGTGATGAAACTAGTCTAGCTCTGCTGGATAAAGCCATGCCAGCTACGCCATCTCCAAGCTAATCACACCAGCTGCTCTCTCCCTCAATCCCGGGTGTGTTTTTGCTTGGCACCACTTCACATTTCACTTTCTCTTCCTCTGCTTGTGTACTCATTTCATTTTTCTCGATTTTGCTTCCATTTTGAGTGTGTGACTGGCAGCAGACATGAGGAGATACGAGTGCTGGGAAATCCTGGACTTACTGAAAACTCCAGCTCATTGAGCACGGGCTAAGCAGATACGAGTCCTTTACAGTACTTACATGACTGCTTTGGAGATTTTCCAGTAAACTGGGGTCATTAAATCCAGCTTCCTCCATCGAGTGAGAGCTGTGACTGGAGAGAGGGAGAGCGAGAGAGAGAGAGGGGGAGACAGATCGGGAGGGAGAGAGGGAGCAAGGGGGGGGGGGGGGGG
>JANDJT010000217.1:16049759-16062966 GCA_024331685.1 Stegophilus panzeri
GGAGGGGGGGGGGGGGGGGGGGGAGGGGGGGGGGGGGGGGGGGGGGGGGGGGGGGGGGGGGGGGGTAGGTGGAAGAGGGAGAGAGGGGGAGATTGGGAGAGAGAGAGAGGGAGATGGACAGAAAGGAAAGCAAGATTAGAGCAATAAAGGCAACAAGAACTAGAGCGACGATTCACACCTACCCCCCACCCACCCAACCACCCACACACACTTTTTTTTTTTTTGGCAAACACCTTGCTCTAAAACATCATGCACAGTCTGGATTTAGAAACTACATAACTTTATGTATTATATTATTGTATTTATGTAAATGGTGAAGATTAACTTTATAGGTTTATCAAGGTCACAACACAAGCCAGCTTTCTCTAATGCTGCTTCATTTTAGCGTAATGCTAGTACGGCTTGATTTAATTGCTCTGCTAATAATCATTATCCGCAAACCAGTAAGGACGCGACACAGAACGCATTAGAAAGAGACAACATTTCTTCTTTAAATCATCCAGTGATCCAGGACCGGTACATTTATATGCGATTAGTTTAGGATACAAAGTGTCCCAACACAGTCATTTTGACCTGCAACAGAGTTTACACATTTCCACAAGCTGCTGCAGTTTTTAGAAGCACTATCGATCTTCAGGTCAGTGACGTATAGTCTACAGTTTATCAGCCTGCTAGTGGAGTTATCTGTAGGCGGATACTGAACAAGCTTCTGTTAAAAGGGCCATCCATGCTGTGTATAGAACACTGCCATTTAACTCCAACAAGGCCTTAAAAATCCTTCTGTGCTATTCAGCAGCAGTTTCAGGTACAAAATGCATAATATCTGAACACGCTCAGAAACAAAGGGTCCTGAAATGTACATTTCCTTGTGGCTGGGGTGATCCTGTCTTTCATATGTTTGAGATGTATATTTCACCTGGAAACAGATCCAGTGACCATTAAAAAAAAGCTAAGGTACATAACGGGACTATAATTAACTTGGAAACGTACAGTTAGACTGTATGCACCTTTCTAGGTAAAAGTTACATTTTGTACTAAAGGTATAAAACGGTGTACACTTGAGTGAGGTGTAAACTTTTCTGAGAGGATACTAATACAAGATTAACAATCTATTTATAGTTGCTTATATACAGGCATTTTTCAATAATTATAATTATCCATGTTTTCTGGTAAAAAGTCCTAATAGATAGACCTTGAAAGTTGACAGTTTCATATTAAGGGGAACAACATAATACTGATAAACAGCTCACATTCTGTTCCCTAAATAACATTATTTACAGCCTTAGTTAACACTAACAAGTCAGAAACTTTAGGATTAAAAATCTTAACTAATGTAATTAAGGATGTAAATACAATTAATTGTCGTTTGATTAAAAACTGAGCACCTGCACTAACTAATGCGTATTCCTCCCATGACTGTCCACTATGTGTGGATCACAAAGACACTTTTTGTATCTGTTTAGTTCTCCAAATATCCGTATTTGTATCTGCATCAGGTGTAACTGCAAGTGGGCGTGGCCTAAAATGAAATATGAATCCTAACACTACCTCCAGACACATTGCATAAACACTGAAAAAAAAACCCCACGGGGGTAGAAATGACATGGTGTGTGAACTCTGGCTCTGACCGTTCTTCAACCTCAGTTACATCACTCCAGTTCATATCTGGTCTCAACTAGAGATGTTCGTTGCTCGCGATATTTACTAATAAATTTAGCTGGCTCCATTTTTGATTAATAGAAACAGACTCGTAGCCTAATTTAAACCACCATGATCCTGTCCAGGCAGTTATTAAGGACCCCTCCAAGGAGCCATCCATTACTGTACCACTTATCCTATACAGGGTCGCAGGGTCACCTGAAGCCTATCCCAGGGAACTCTGACCACTCCATCCATGGACGGGGTGCCAACCCATCGCAGGGCACAATCACACACACATTCACACACTACGGACAATTTGGAAAAGCCAATCAGTCTACATTGCACGTCTTTGGACTGAGGGAGAAAACCGGAGTACCAGGAGGAGACCCCCCGAAGGGTGGAGGCAGGATTCAAACCTCCAACCCTGGGGGTTCAAATATGATTCATTCCAAATAATATTCAGTTGCTGTCCACAATGGCAAACATAATAATTCCTCAATTAATATGCTGTTAGTGGTTAATAATTTGCAGAATAAGAGAAGCTGAATGGTGTGTTCCAACATTTACACCAATCAACCTCAGTTTAATTTATCAACAACATGTAATGTGCTGAAATTTTACTCATGGAGAGAATAAACACTTGTTAAAGAAGGTATTCATTATTTAGTCCCACTTTAAACTAGTAATGTTAATTAAATATGTAATAAAGTTGAGGTTTGTGATGTTAACTAATGGTGTATTATGTGAGTGAAGGGAAATCTAATTTCTTTTAATCACCAAAAACCTATTAAGAAAAGCGTTCGATTTGATCAGTCAGTGTGGACTCGTTTTAGTCAGGAACAGAATAAACATGGTTAATACTGTTCAGCATTCCAACATGGAATCAGGTGGTAGAGCGGGTTGTCCACTAATCGTAGGGTTGGCGGTTCAATTCCCAACCCACATGACTCCACCTGCCGAAGTGTCCTTGGGCAAGACAATGAACTCCAAGTTGCTCCCGATGGCAAGTTAGCGCCTGGCATGGCAGCTCTGCTACCACTGGTGTGTGAGTGTGTGTGAAAGGGTGAATGAGAACCAGTGTAAAGCACTTTGGAACCACTAAGGTTAAAAAAAAGCACTATATAAGTGCAGACCATTTACCATCAACATCCTACAGGTTCATTACTTTTGTTAAAAAGACTTATGGTTTGCTCTTGAAGGACACCTGAGGGAGAACAGAGAGTAAAATTGGCTGTGTTCTCTGGGTGGGACGGATGGCATTACTAACTCCACTGTGTGTCACTCACACACAGTGACACTGGCCAAGCGTGAGTGTCGGAGTTTATTGATGTGGAAAGAGGCAGATAGCGTTTTCCTGCAGGTGTATTATGCTGTCCTGTGTGTAAGACACGTGGAGGAGAAGCGGTAGCTGGCTTCACATGTCTCAGAGGAAGCATGTGTTAAGCTTTCGTACTCATTGGTTGATAGTTGGAGTATGATGCAGAGAGCAGGCTGGTGGGTGGGAGCTGGCAGGTGACCAAATTAGGGAGAAAATGTAGGGGAAAAAACCCCCAAACATTGCCGATGGTTTATTAACGCTCATGTTATACACATTTTATATATGTATGTGTATATATGTATGTGTGTAATATATATATACACATACATACATACATACATACATACACGCACACACACACACACACACACACACACATATATATAAATATATATAAAAAAAAGAGACCTTTGATGTGAAGTACACGTGGTTAGTATACAGATGAACCACAACAGAAATACTGCATATTTAGCAGAAATGATGTCTCGCTTAACTGGAAGTACACGTTCTGTGTCACTAAAAATTTGTGACTAACATTACAATATAAGCGACAGACATAAAGGCAATCAAATCCATCATACTGAAAGGATCAGGCAACGCAGTGACTTCGCGTCTGCACCTCCACAATCCAATTTCCTGTTTTTCCATTACCTCATCAGCAGGAAATATACAGAAAGAGTTTGTCATCACCCACACCTTACACACACACACACACACACACACACACCAGAATCAACAGATTACAACAGACTGTAATCAGAAGAGCATTGTACAGTTCATGCAAAGAACTGATAGAGCTGAAAGAGCTCCAAAGCCAAGAAGCTGCAGGAGCACACATGCTTCACCAACACAGCAGAACCGTTCCTGCTCACACACAGCCAGTGCAAAACATCCATCCAGCCTTATCCTAGTCTCGCAAGAGATCAGGCCATCACTAGAGATTTAGGTGCTTTGGTACGTTTCGTCACTCAATGTGGCCAAAAACTGTCTACTGTGAGAGGAAGAAACCGTTTGACTGACACTGCAAATGATCAACCACACAACGCGGTTTAAAAAGACAGCCTTTAAATGTCACCTATACCACAGTGCTGTTGAAATCTCGATTCTGACAGCGTGAATGAATTCTCTATAACTGCAGCTCTGACAGTAGTGCTGGCTGTAATTCACATAGAATCAAAGCATTAATATAAACCTAATACGTTATCAACTTACACGGGGATTTGCGCGGCAGTCGCTCCACATAATAACCTAAGACTAATAATAAACACATTAAGAAAACCATGTCGCAGGGGTTGGGGGTTCGAATCCCGCCTGTGTATGCAAGGAGTTTGCATGTTCTCCCCGTGCTTCGGGGGGTTCCTCCGGGTATTCTGGTTTCCCCCACCAGTCCAAATACATGCGTTGTAGACATGCGGAATGGCTTTTCCAAATTGTCCGCATGGTGTCCCCCGTCATAATGACAATGATAATGAGTCTTTATTGGTCACGTATACATTACAGCAAAGTGAAATTCTTTTTTCTTCACATATCATAGCATGTTAGGAGGCTGGGGTCAGAGCTCAGGGTCAGCCATGACACAGCGCCCCTGGAGCAGAGAGGGGCCAACAGTGGCAGGTTGGCAGTGCTGGGGCTTGAACCCCCAACCTACCGATCAGTAACCCAGAGCCTTCACCATCAAGCCACCACTGCCCACCATCCTGAGTTCCCTGGGATAGGCCCCAGGCTCCCCGCGATCCTGTGTAGGATCAGTTGTATGGAAAATGGATATATGAAGCTTTCTGTAAATAGTAGTTTATCTACAACATTTGGAAGGAGTCTCCACTTTCAGTGCTTTGTAACAGTCAGCCACATTGTGTGTTTTGCGGTTTCTGTTTTTGTTTTTTTTAAATTAACATCAAGAGACAGAGAGAAAACAGAGGTTGTTGAGGGAATGACTGTTTATAGTTGGTATACTGTGCATGATAACAAGAACAAACTTGATTCACAACATTAAAAATGTTACTATAAATGCATAGAAAGTATGTGCTATTCATTAGTACATTTTAAAAATGTGTAATTGTCAGCAAACTGCTGTGAGGAATGACACTTTGGGATGTGCTGTTGCTGCAACATGGATTATTTTCCTATAACGGCATGTCCTGACATGTTCTTCTTCCCAGTTATTCAGCAGCGTTGATGAATTCTTGATCGTGATTGGCCAGAAGGGCTTGATTAATTTTATATAACAGCAGCACCGACAGTATTAGTCTTTTTAGAGACGAGACTTGGTCAGAGTTTGTGTTTGTAAAAAAAACAAGCAACACAAACACAACATTGCCTCAGTGTCCATGTTATTGTGCATCACTACCACAAAACCTTGGTGAGAATGTAAGTAACAGGTATGACTTTCTATTTTTTATTATTTTAATTATATATTTCTCCGGTGTTTTTAGAGGTGCATGTCTCTGATCCTATGGCGATTATTGTTAGAGTGGAACAATAAAATGTAACTGCAGTTTTAATTTTGCGTTATGTAATGTACAGTAGTTGCACACAGTAGTCCCCATTCACAAACTTGGCCTTTTTCTTAGCCTCGCAGTGAGATTTAAGATTCTGTTCATCTCGTTGCACAGGGAAATTCTTGTCGTGTTCCATGCTACATTCATTCCTTCATCTTCAGTAAGCGCTTGATCCTGGTCAGGGTTGCAACAGAATACACCCTGAATGCGAAAGCGAGTTGGGAATACACCCTGGGGTGTATGAAACCCCAGTCCAAGGGTCGCAGGGCATGATATGCTACAGATGATGTGGGTATAGATGCTGTGGCGTATTCCCTTAAACACTGGAATATACAATACGTGCTGAATCCTTGTGTAAATGTAGCTCATTAATTAAGGAGACACTCTTAAAATGTAACGTTAAAACATTCTGACTCGTGCCCACATACCCTGGACTGGATAGGGCACTGACGTCAGTATCTAACCTTTAGAGTGGATTCAGTGAAGCTGACTCAGTGATCACGCTATTGATGAGCTGCAGCCGAGCAACCGTCTCCAAGGAAACAGACCCTGTTGCTGATGTGGTTTTGCAGACCTTTATAGCCTTAAGTCTACTCACAGTCATAAGCTTAATGCAATCGGACATACAGCTGCACTAATTCATGCACACACACACACACGGCACCAATTTCAAAGCCAAAATGACTGAATATGTAGCTAATACAGCTGATCTCTGTGTGAAAAATCCTGGTATCAGAGTTTTTTTTAATAGTGTCTCTGAGTGAAATGATAAAACCAGATGATGCAAATGAGGGTTGGGTAATGCGTGATGCTCCTTCATGTCCACCGAGACTCTCTCTCTCTCTCTCTCTCTCTCTCTCTCTCTCTCTCTCTCACACACACACACACACACACACACACACCTTCATCATGTTCCTGTGCTACACATTACCACAGACACGAATGAGTGTGAATTCTGCCCTGCGTCTCTGCAGTATAGCTGTGAACAAAGGGAATTCTGCCAAGCTGTTACCACATGCTTCGGTTTCTTTGGATAAAGCTACACGTTCGTCCCCTAATCGTGTCTGCTAATGATGTTTTCTCTTTTAGATGATAGCGAAAGCAAATGATGCTCTAGCTCCCAAGCGGTACAGAGATGAATCCATTGTCTAGTGAGCTATTCATCTTACAAGCAGAATGACTCAATCTAGTGCTCTGAATGTGCTCTCGCTGTCCCACGAACACAAAGTACAACACCGCAAGATCATTTCAAAATGTCATGCACTACACAAATCTGATCCTCATGCAAGACCAGACTGTGAGACACTATCCCATATAGCAGACATATTCAGACACACCCACATCCCCATCCATCCCCCCTCCCCCCAAACACGCACACACCATGAGGTCCACTTCCCAGTTTTTTGAGAACTTGCACCAAAAACTGCTGTTTATGACCATTTTTGGTGAACTCTTAACATTCTCTATTTACTTTGACAGACAGCCGAGGGCGCCACATCAACGCATCCTTCAAAAAAATTGCGTGCACAGGTCAAAACATTACTAGTATAAAATGGTGGAAGAGGGCGGGACTTCCAGAGAGTGTCAGTTAATATCGGATGCTGCGTCCAAATTCGCCTACTATCCCCATCCTAAATAGTATCCGAGATTAGAATTAGTGTGTCCCAAATCGAAGTGTGATGAAACGAGTGTCCCAAAAGATGCCAGGATGCTCTACTATCTCCAGTAGATTTACAAGGTGTGGATCCACGGAGACGTTTTCAGCTAATATTGCCCACAACTCCTTGTGGAAGGGAGGAGGAGTTTTGTGACGGTTTGCTTCGCCGAATTCAACATGGCGGACGAGTGTAATGTATTTTCAAGAGGTGTAAATGAAACGTGGAAAAATTCAATCTAGGGAATTTTAAATTAAATGATATAGTATAAAATATATTAGGAATCATGAATGAAGGAAAGCTTTGGTTGTTTACGGTGACGGTGTGCGTAACTAGGCAACGACGTTCTCTTCCGTCACAAGACGTGTTAGTACGTCCCAGTACTTGCATAGTCTTTTGGTACACACTCAAAAGTATGTACTTTTTCTTCATAAAAAGACTACAAACTTTTAGTGCATGGTATAAGTAGGCGAATTGGGGCGCAGCAAAAGAGTTGAAATCACCTACGCAGCTTGGCTCACCTGCTGGGTTTCCCCCCCCCACTCTGGGGGAAAAAACCCAGCTCTTTTGCCATATTTTGGACGATGTTCCAGGGTACTCCGCTGTTTAAAATGCAGAGCTCCTACTCAAACTTGCGTAAAGGCTGGCAAGTCTGTTACAGTCTTTTAAATATTTATAACATAAATTACTTATTTATCGCTCCCCTCACCTGGACCCCACAGTTTGAATACATATTTCATATGCAAAGAGGATTTCAAATTTATTTTCCAAACTGTACGAGCAGAAATGAGGTACAGACAAGGTTCTTCATTCTTGTGTGCTTATTACAGAAACACATTTGATATCTCCTAATGTGAGGTTCAGATGCAAGAACTTCAGCTCTTACCAATGACTAATGAATTGTGTACAACATCGAAAAAAACAAACAAAAAAAAAAACGTCCAAATGAAAAGCTTTCAGTCCGCTCCCTGTAGCTCTTCAATTGTTTCACCTAATAATGACAGAAGAAATCTGCCTCAAGATGACTTCGGTCTAAACTGAGATGAGCCCTAGAGGCAAGCCTGGAGTGGAAAAAGTGCTTTCATCACTTACACCAAATGATTTCCTACTCATTAGGGTTAATATATTTTCAGTTCCAGGACCCAGAACAGATATGTGCAAAGGTTTGAAAATCTTGTTGACACTTTTGAGACCGTGGGGTAGGCACTAGCATAAACATAGGACAAAAACACAAGACAATCACCAAACAACCCAGACCTTTTCTACGGCACAGCGAACCTTAAAACCTTAAAGCTATACTGTAACTCATCAAATAATCATTTTGGATCACATTTTAATCGACACCATGCCACTGCAAACCACTGTTACTCCACGACAGAAGAAGAAGAAGCAGCACAGGGTCATGCAACACAGAGCTTACCATTCCTCCTCTGCAAAACTACCATCCTCCATTTCAGACCTGTGACTGTTGGGCGAAGTAGAAAACAGTTAGACACTGGGTCACTGAGCATTCCTGCTAGCACTTGCATTCCTATACTGCACAACAACAACAACAACAACAAAAGAAGGAAAAAAAAAAGAAAAAAGAAAAAAAAAGGTACAAAGCAATTCTAATACTTGTACAAAAACAGTTACTTCTGGTAGATCAGGGGAAAAATGATGAGTTAGGATTTTATCTTAATTGGCACCAGTGGAAATGTTGAGTAAAACTGGCTGTGTGTTATATAGTGTACATAAGGACAGCAACGATTCAGAAAAACTTGTCATTCTGGATATCTAGCAACACACACACACAAAAAACACAAGTAAACATGTTACGTAAACATGGAGTTTTTAACATCTAGGGGACAAGTAGGCTTTGTAGGCTACGAGGGTTTCCCCCCCCTCATTCAACAACCAGAGAAAGAAGAATAAATCCCTGTTCACTTCTGGCTTTCACCAAAACATGATATTTTTTAAAAATGTACACTCGCTGGCCACGCACTCATTCATGCAATTATCCAAATCAGCCAATCATGGCGCAGCAGCTCAGTGCATAAATTCATGTAGATGCAGGTTAAGAGCTTCAGTTTATGTTTACATCAAACATCAAATCTTTGAAAAATGCGACTCTGGCATGCTTGTTGGTGCCAAACAGAAACTGCTTATCTCCTGAGATTTTCCCACAAAACAGTCTCTAGATTTTAGACAAAATGGTCTAATAAAAATGTTTTTTAAAATAAAGGAGATTGGCCAGAGGAGAATGGCTAGTGGTTTGAGCTGACAGGAAAGCTACAGTAACTCAGATAACCACTCTTTACAACCATGGTGAGCTGAAAAGCATCATCATCCATCACTGGCACAGACTCGCCCAAACTGTGCACAGAGCAAGGGCTTCCCTGAGACATGCGTTCACACTGCTGCACACGTGTAGAAGCCTGGCGAGAGCACTAACTGACCTTGAGCACGTACCCAAGCTTCCGGACGAGCTTAGCGGCCACCTCTTTCACCCAGAGAACAGAGCTCGTTATCCAGGACTCCTGGCACGGATGGCTCTGGCACTGTTGCGATTCGAACTCGTGAACTTCCACTGAAAGCCCGAATATTCGGAGCCTCGCATGACAAATGTTGTCAAATTAATTAACATTTGCACCCATAGGGATTTTCTTCATTAGTTACTGCTCTACAGAATGAGCCATGTGTGGGAACAAGTTTGTGTGTATGTGTGTGTGTGTGTGTGTGACTTAACACATCGCATGGTCTGTTGGGGTCGTGCAAGCAGTCAGTGTGGTTAAACACACAATGCCAAGAGGGCACACCACAACATTAGAGTCAGGAATAGGATGAAGATATTTAGCAGTGACTCTTTTGCTTAACTGTTGACACTCTTCAATATTCTGAACGATGTATTATGTCGCACTGCTGTGTTGCGAGACTGACTGGACTTGTGTAATCCCAGCGGTTTGTTTAAACTCACTCTAAATGTGCAAAGCGATGCTTAAAAATCCTTGATTCCAATAAAAGCACTAGACGGATTATCCCGTGAAGCCTGGACACACAATCCCCTGGGTTCCCAGGTAAGATGCCCATATTCACGCCAGCTCATGTTTCCGCTAAGTAACCAGTCTTCATGTTGTTTTTATCTACAGGGAAAAGAAAAAAAAAATCTAGGCCACTCTTCATTCATTACTTTTCTTATTTGTTCTCTCTCTCTTTCTTTCGCTCATTCTCTCACGATCTTTCTCATAATAAAAAGAAAGATAACAGGCTTAAGAAATGAACCTGCTATTACCCTGCTTGAAATGCTCAGGAAGGGTCAATGGGAGGGACTGGGGCGTGGCAGGAGATAGCTCTCAGAGAAACTAAGGCCCGGTTTACACTAGTGTGTTTTTGTTTTAAAACGCATAACTTTCGCTACGGTTACGCCCGTCGTCTACACTACTCCAGGGAGACTTTTGGAAACGCAGAAGAGCCCGTTGTAGTTTGAAAACTCCGGGCTGGTGTTTCAGTGTAAACAGACCTAAACAATGACTTTTGAAAACGAAGGTGTGGCCGCCCAGATTCGCCTCCTGATTGGATCACTGCGTATCCTTCCCTGATTCGTCAACCCACTACCATATGACCATTACGCTACTTTGATCGTATACACAACACGGAGACTGAACCGCAAGCTTCGCTGTCATTCTTAGCAGCCATTGTGCATTTACAATCTGTATTTTATAATACTGCAGCTGCCTACATGCACAAGAGGCGAGCTATGATTAGAGCAATCGGCAACAAATCTCATTTCAACCGGTGTAAGCCCTACATGGAACACCGGTTTGTTGTGCCTGCTGGTGACCAGCACCCAACTTCCTGTTTACACTTGTACGTGCATGCCCAGTGTGCACGAATGTTCATGTGACATGCGTATTCGGTCGTGTAGTGTGGACGGAGATCGTTTCTGAAACACAGCGGAAACGCCAGTGTGGACGAGGATCGTTTTCATTTTAAAACGAAAACGCACTAGTGTAACCAGGGCCTAAGCTTCAAAAGCAGCCTTGCTTACTTGAAGCAGATTAAAAAAAAAAAAAAAACAAACAAAAAAACAGGGAAGTATCAATATTTATGAGGAAGAAGGAACAAGCCTTCTAATACACCACCTGACTGTTCAGCCTACAAGCGCTGGAAATAGACACATTAAAGATTAAGCTGTAGGAAGAATAGCTATAAAAAATTTACGTAAACTCACACACACATGCAGATAGTGGAAAAGGGCATGAGTGAGGCTGTTACAGCTGAGCCATTCTGCATGTCTGAAAGGTCAGAACTGAGTGGATGTGGATGCTGAGAGTCTCATCCTATTTTTTTCCCCCAGATAGCCTTTAAGAATGTCTTTGACAAAAGAAGAATGTATTGAAATCATGCAGTACGTTTACATGGACAACAATAATCCGATATTAACCCGATTAAGACGATACTCTGATTAAGAAACTACCATTTAAACAGATTACTGATGACCTTAATCCGGCTAAAGTCATACTCGAAGTAAACACAAATCGAATTAAGACATGTGGAATACTCCTGTTTTAGTCGCATTATCGACGTGTATTACAGACATGTACACACCGTAATCACACTATTAACGTCGTGTGGGAGTTTTCACCGCATTTTGCGACAGGACACGTACACACACGGCAAAGCTCAACCGTTTTACGGCGAACAAGAGAGCACGGCTGCGTCCCAAACTGCGTACTTACCTGCTATATAGTACGTGTAATACATGTATTAGTTAAGTACGCGGTTTGGGACGCAGCCCATGGCTTCAAGCAGTCGTCTATTTGCAAGTACAGCATGACAAATAATGAACTGCACTTGAAAGCTTTCGTAAAATTAAAAATGAAACACCCAAAACTGTATACGGTTCCATAACGAAGACGAACTGTATGTTGATACGTGAAATTCTGGAGGGACGTCGGACGGTGTGGCGCGGTGACATAATGATGTGTGACATTAATCGAGCTCTGCTCTATAACATGAAAGGAATATTCTAAAAGCGACTCATGTAAACACCTTAATCACAACATTGTCTTATTCAGAATAATTAGATATAATTAGATTACTGCGGTCCATGTAAACGTAGTCATTCTCATGGCTGGGTTGAGAAGCTGGCAAACATGAAACTGTTGTCAAACTTAAACTCTAAAAGACTGGAAACGGACGTCCACGAACATCCACCGACGAAGGCACAACCGACGTGGTGCTGGCAAACACAGTCCCCTATGTATGGAGACCTTTGGGACACCTTGCATTTTGGAGTGTACATTTTTATACATAAGGTTTACCTTTAACTGCCTCCTTATTTAGAATGAAAGCTTAAGTCAGCTTAATAAGAGCCTTGCTCAAATCCAATAAACCCAAAACCCCTGGCCTTTCTGTGGTGATCATCCAGAGCTTATAATAATCTCATCTCGGAGACAAATCAACTGAGAAGATCACAGAAAAATAACAAACTGTACGACTTGAGCTCTTATCTGTCTCATGCTGTGTGGTGATGAACATTTTCTCTCTCACACACACACACACACACACACACACTGCAGCACTGTCATATACTGTACACACATGAATGCGCAGCTGCCGATGTCACCTCTAACAACTTTTTCTTTCCCCCTCACACACAGCATTACAACAGTGTCTAATGCAGCACATCTAACACCGCCCTCTGTAACCAAAAATAGATCAGGACAGCAGAAGCTGCTCTGGGAAAATAAAATCTGAAGCTAAACAAAGGACCGTAAGCCATCTGAGTAAAGGGACCTGTGAGTGTTATTTATAGCATACTGTACACTCTATGCAGGGAGGCAGAACAAGCGTCATATGCACTCCTTACCGATAATAAAATAAGCATTGTGCAAGGTGTGCATGTGTTTGCCTAAATATGTACAGGTGTGTGAGAGATGGAAGCAGTCTCACCCATAGGCCACTCCAGCGATGGTACACTTCTTAAACTGCATCACATTGCAGGTCAGTGTTCCAGTTTTGTCTGAAAAGATATACTTCACCTGCAGATAAATAGGGAATGACAAAATATATATTTAAAAAAAAAAAAAATACATATACACATATATACACAC
>JANDJT010000217.1:16103236-16117871 GCA_024331685.1 Stegophilus panzeri
TTGTGGTCAGTAAACCATTTTTGTGTTGATTTTGATGTATGTTTTGGATCAATGTCCTGCTGGAAGATCCAACCATGATTTACTAAAGATTCTGTAACACATTGGGGTTTTTTTGTACGTGCGATCTACATGGGGCAGTGGTGGCTTAATGGTTAAGGCGCTGGGTTACTGATCAGAAAGTTGGGGGTTGAAGCCCCAGCACAGCCAAGCTGCCACTGTTGGGCCCTTGAGTATGGCTGACCCCAGCTTCCTAACAGTGGGATATGCTGGAAAAAGAATTTCACTGTGCTGTAATGTACAAATAAAGGCTTCTAAAAAATTCTACATTGAGTGATGTCCACAAAACTCCAACGCTCACAGAGCTGAAAATGATTAAAACAGTGACAGAGCGACTCCTGCTTGCAGTTGAGCCACTGAAACTCTTCCTCCTCGTACAGAGCAACATACAACCATTTGTTATGTCTTATTGTAATGGCTAGTATTACGTGTCACAGGATCGCAGGGAGCCTGAAGCCTATCCCAGGGGATTCGGGGCACAAGGCGAGGGACACCCTGGACGGGGTGAAAAATCCATTGCAGGTCATATCGCAGGGACTTGGGGAGGAAACCAGAGTACATGGAGGAAACCCCCAAAGCACTGGGAGAACATGCAAACTCCACGCCCACCGGGCAGAGGCGGGAATTGAACCCCTAGCCCCAGAGGTGCGAGGCAAATGTGCTAACCACTATGTAAAGATTATGAAAATCATAATGTTATTGCAGCAGCTCTTAAACACACACACAAACACACATTTACTGAGCTAATAACACTGCAAACACACAGTGTAAACTTACTGTGTCTGTATAAACTTACAACTGCTTTGTGTTTAGCTTCACACATTCAATTCAACGCTTTCATTACTACGATTTGAAATGTAGAAAACTGATCTGAGAAGTGATGCTGTGCGTCCTGCATCTGCAAAATGAATACAGGAAAAAGGAAAAAAAAAAAATACAAATAATTTTTTTTTTTTTTTTTTTTTATAAAAAGCATGAGGTAAGCAGATCATCCTTAACGAACTTTTAACTTGCAGCATAAACACGACAGAGGGCAATTCAGACGCAAACCCGTGCGTGCGTGCGTGCGTGCGTGCGTGCGTGCGTGCGTGCGTGTGTGTGTGTGTGTGTGGTGTAAAATAAATAAACAAACAAATGAATAATTAATACGAAAGAAAACGGAGCTTCCAGGTGACTCACGTAGCAGGAATACAAACGCTAACTTGGCCTGATAGAAGATGCCCGTCCAGACGTTATTTACAATAAAGAAGAGAGAAAGAGAGGAGGGAGAGGGGAAAAAACCCAAAAACAACAGTGCATCTGCATCTAATCCCCCTTTAAAGTGTTAAGTGTACACGGAGTTGGCAGTGTATTAGATACTGCAGTACAGGTACGGAGTGCATCGGGCACAGCAGTGCTGCTGTGATTTTTAATCTACTGGTCACTTTAGTACATGTATCGAACTTGTTAATCTTCCTTGCAGGTGCACAGATACTACAGCTCGATTTTAATGGAAGGAAATTTGTGCCAGAAGTATTGAACGTAACTTTTCAAGAAACTAACAAAAATATACAGCGAGAAAGAAGAAGGGAGAAGACAAAAAAAAAAAAAAAAAAAAAAAAAAAACCCCACACACACACCACTCTGAACCTGAAAACAGTGAACTCTGTGGCAAAAATTTAACATGGTCTTCAAATAAACAAGTTTACGTTCACCACTCTGGCACAAATCTTTGGTGTGGGTGGGCTTAACAGCAATATACTCTCACTGGATAGTGAGATTTGGATCGACAGCTCGAGTATGCAGCTGAGGAGGAGGATGATTATGACGACGACGACGACGACAGCGATGCTCCAGGTCGTACGAGACTAACCAAACCACAAATATTATATTACGAACTGATATACTGACCGAGTAAGTGAGTAATTTCCACTACAGAGTACTCCAAAATTTGTACCCCAAAGTCAGGTCAGGGAGCTGTTGATCCAAAGGTCATGACTGCTGCTAAAATCATGCAGTGTGCATTGATCATAAGAGAAAATAACTGTATGAGGTAACAGCAGGTGATGCACTATTTTCCACATACTATTTAGTACGCTAGTATACTAAGTGAAACAAACCTGGAGAAATGTGCAAAATAAAGAGTGGAACGTTTGGAGTCATTGACTTGAATCATTTGAGTCTGTTCGGTTAAATGATTTGTTCACTAGTCAGGCTTACCTGAATGTGCAGCCTGACTCACTGAACACACATGGGAGAATCTGGGTTATGACCAAAGCTACTTTTTGACTATGATTAGACGATTGCCTCACCTTATTTCACATCGCTATTAGTCCTAAATTAACCCTGTCCCAACTTTTTTGGAACGTGTTGCACACTTCAATTTCAAAATAAACGTTTATCTTCAAAAAAAAACT
Source organism: Stegophilus panzeri (assembly GCA_024331685.1). NCBI lineage: Eukaryota > Metazoa > Chordata > Actinopteri > Siluriformes > Trichomycteridae > Stegophilus > Stegophilus panzeri. The sequence goes on from JANDJT010000217.1 coordinate 16,105,690, forward strand.
ATGCAGTTGATTAGGTATAGCATCAAATACCCTGTCTTTATATGTTTTTTTGTTAAATACAAGTCAAAGTACATTTACAAATCACTCCTCTTTGTTTTCATTAGCATTTTCCATACTGTCCCAACTTTTTCGGAATTGGGATTGTATAATAAAAGTTAAGCACTTTAGTGGAATTAAACATGCATGGAATTTTTATAGACACTCCCTTCTCTGATTTACAGACATGCCTGGAAATCTCATCCTGCAGAATGAACAATTAGGGGATTTGATCTTTTCATTTCCTTTTGGTTTTTGTCACACACACACACACACACACACGTTTTATAAAAACATTCCGTAATAAATTTTTACTTTAAATTTCCCCTGTGATACTGTAAATCCATGATATTTTTAGACTAGGCGATCATACCGTGAACATTTCAAACCCCTACACATGACGGACTGGGTGTGTGATGGGTAAAAGTCCATCAGAGAAAATAATAAAACTGTGATGTTCTCTGCATGTGAAGCTGTAATCAGCACACAGAGCGGTAGCGTTCTGCTAGCTTTAGCCATGAAGCATGAGGAGCGAGATTCCACACTCTTCAGTTCATGAGGATGATGCCTAAGTGCAGCAAAAACAGGAAGTGAAAAAAACTCTCTTACACAGCACTGTGTGTGTGTGTGTGTGTGTGTGTGTGTGCGTGCGCATACACTAGCATGTTTTATCACTTTCCTTGTCAGACACAAATTACAAGCTCATTCCCACTTAAACAGTTCAGTGTTTAAAAGAGGAGATGTGAGGGTGAAAATGAAATAAACTAACAAATATTTCTCACTTTCTAATTCTGTTCCAAGTCGCACAGTCACCCGACGTTCTCGAGCCAACACACACCTTCACACACTTTGCTAAAATTATACTTTTCTCACTCTGTGTGTGTGTGTGTGTGTGTGTGTGTGTGTGTGTGTGTGTTTAATACATGCTGTCCTTCTCTGCTCCCAGGGTAAAAGTCATTTGTGTCAACAACACTATGCTTATATCTCACCGACTTACTGTCTATCTGTGTCTGTCCGAGTGTCTCTCTGTCCGAGTGTCTATCGGTATGTTTCTCTGTGTCTGTCTTGATCTGACTCCGTGTCTCTCTGTGTCAGTGTCTCTTTATCAGAGTCTGTGTCTCTCTCTGTCCGTGTCTCTCTATTTGAGTCTTGCTGTCTGTGTGTCCGCATGTCTCTCCATCGGAGTCTGTGTGACTCTCTCTCTGTCCGACTCTGTGACTCTCTCTCTGTCCGACTCTGTGACTCTCTCTCTGTCCGTGTCTCTCTGCCTGACTATGTGCGTCTCTCTGTGTCTTACTGTTTCTCTGTCACTTTGTTTTTGTCTGCCTGTATCTGTATAAATGTCCCCCGCCCCTCTCTCTCTCTCCCACTACTGCAGTGCAGTGTGTTAGTGTGGACAAAAACAGACCGTATTTAACCCTTTACTGAACCAAACAAGCTGAATGTTTGGGGCAGTGAGAGAGAAAACTACAGCCTCAGGTCAATCCTAAGTGATGATAATTACAATCCGTACACATCCTGTGCTCTTCCTCTCGGGAAGATGTAGTATTGTTCTAAACGGCTACTTTTTTTGCTGAATTCGTTATTAGAGAAGACGCAAAGCCTGACATAATGAAGTGGGGAACATTCGTTACCGTGAACCAGGGGAAGGAAATCTCTTGGCTCCGTCTTACCTGACACGGTTACAGCAGAACTTTGTAAACTGAGGCTGGTTAATGAAGATCAGCCGGGCGTCCTCCTGGTCAGCTAGAGACGTCTTCTCTGATGCGTCTTGCGTCTTTTCATATCCTGAAACAGCAGCCAGAAACGCACATTACATCACTGATGTCGGACTAATTCATAATCAGAACATCCTCATGGCACACATTCGTAACACACAGGAAATGTAATGGGAAACGTTTTCACACACATCATGAAGAACACTTCCTTGCTTCTCCCGCCCCCTTCCCCCCCTCCCCCGCCCTTTTCAGCATGTGATTAACCTGACTCGCCTGAATTTGTATTTTTAAAATCAGTGGAATTTCTCATTTTAGTGGAAAATTGATATCAATGTGATTGGTTATTCAAATATTCCGCTGAACTTTATGCACACACTCCAACCAGATGTTTGTGCTACGGAGCACTGATGAATAAGGAAACCGATGTCATTTGTATTTGTACATGAAATTCATTCCCGTGAACGTTCAAAGAAACGAGACGTGTTGTAAAGTGGAAGAGCATCAGCTTTTATCCAGGAACACAATAAGCCTCTCAATAAATAAAAATCTCAAAGTTTGTGACTGAACGTTGGACATGCAAGAGACTGCTGCTGAAGCGCTGTGCGACGCGCGGCTGGCGTGAACACACGCTGATTATGCGGCGAGAGTCTCGCGCGAGTTTCACACTTCCTGTGGGAACGGACATCCTCTTCTGCCAAATCTCCTGTGTAACAGAAAGGATGATACGAAAGGCAGTACACCCAACAGCTGCAACGCACCGAACCAACACCCTCCTCCATGCTTACCTGGAATTATCCATATTGCTTTCATTACCAAGTTTTAATCTGTTCATTCATCTCCAGTAGGTGCTTTATCCTGGTCAGGGTCACAGTGGATATCCCAGGAACACACTCACACGGAGTACTCACACACAGGGACAATTTAGAGCAGCCAGTCCACCTACAGTCAGGTTTCTGGAGGAAACCCACATGGACAGGAGGAGAACATATACACACGGACTCGAACCCAAGCTCCGGATTGAACCCGGGACCTTGTAGGTGTCAGGAATCAACACTACCCATTGTGCCTTGTGCCTTTATTAAATTCTATATGAAACAGGTTCTGGGGGCACGGTGGCTTAGTGGTTAGTATGTTTGCTTCGCACCTCCTGGGTTAGGGGTTCAAATCCCACGTCCACCCCGTGTCCGCGGAGTTTGCGTGTTCTGGGGGTTTCCTCCGGGTTTCCTCCACCAGTCCAAAGACATGAGTTGTAGGCTGACTGGTATTTCCAAATTGTCTGTAGTGTGTGAATGTGTGCGACCGTGCCCTGTGATGCGTTGGTATCCCATCCAGTACGATGTCCGTGGCATAAAAACACAATTTATATAAACCAGAATTCACTGGTTTATAAAAGGAAAAAGTATAAAAAATATAATTTAAAGGATATTTAAAAATAAATAAATAAATAAATAAATAAATATAAAAAAAAAAAAAGATAGATGGCCGCAACAGTATGGAGTATATTTGGAATAAAGTGCAGATACAGTATATGCAGGTTTATGTGTGATGCAATGCTGTGCAACATCAGGCTGAGGTAGTTGCAGTGAAAATCTCTAACATGTATAATAAATATTTATAAACACAAGGTAATAAGTGTATATTAATAGGAACGTGGGGGGTGTGGGTGTTGTTCAAACACATCCAGGTCTAAGGGCTAGTCCTATGTGTTTTCCTGGTCCAAGGCCCGAATGGCCTGTGGAAGAAGCTCCTCTTCGTGCTCTCCATGTAGGCCTTCAGGGAGACGAAGTGCTTCCGTGACCCCACCAGAGAGACGAGTCTATTGTTCCGGATGACTGAGGTCCTTCGCTATCTTCCTGGTCTTGGTCCAGCACGGCTTGCTGTAAATAGACTGCAGATCAGGGAGCTCAAGCTGCGTTCACGCCATGTCCTTATTATCGTAATTACGAGATTCCGACTTGTAAAACACGTTCACGTCCTCATAAAACTTATAATTACAACTAGAGCTTCTTGTACCACCTGACTGCTGCAACATCATGCGGAAACACTCAAAATGCTGCCAGCTTAAGCCGTACAATGGTTTCACACGGCTTCATTTTGGCGTAGAGAAACGTATAACTCCGAGTCCGAGGACGTGAATAGCTCCAGGCGGAACGCCCGGGTTGTCATCTAGTAATTACGGTAACTCCGACATGGCGTGAACGTAGCGGCAGTGCGGATAGGACGCTCAGCTGATTGCACCACCCTATTCTGCTTGGTGCTGTTCTACTTCTTTGTAAACATTTACAGTTAAACAAAAGAAATCTTTCATAAACTCTATTCCAGTCTCTTCCATTCATCACAGAAGAAAATCCATCCATCCATCCATTTTCTGTACCGCTTATCCTACACAGGGACACAAGGAGCCTGGAGCCTATCTCGGGGCACAAGACAGAGGACACCCAGGACAGGGTGCCAACCCATCACAGGGCACAATCACACACACTACAGACAATCTAGAAATGCCAATCAGTCTACAAACTGGTGTCTTTGGACTGGAGGAGGAAACTGGTGCACCTGGAGGAAACCCCCAGAGCACAGCGAGAACATGCCAACTCTGCACGCACAGAGCAGTGGCAGGAATCGAACCCCCAAACCTCTGATATCCAGTCCACCATATTGTTTTGCTGGTATCAGCCCGGTACCAGGTATCCTGGGTGTCGAATCAGTGCAATCACTAATTTTAAACAGGAAAAAAAGCTGAAAACTCACTAAAAAGCAAATATCAGTGAGGATCTGATCAGAGTGCTGATAAATAATGCAGAGAACTGAATAATTAACAAAAGACGGGTCAAGCCAATAGAATAAAGCAGAACACACTTATTACAGTGCTGCGTTTGGATTTGAACTCTTTTAATCCAAATTACACTGCACACAAATTCCTACACTATACCACTTCCTCAGAACTCAACAGCTCACCCCACACACACACACACACACACACACACACGGCACATAAAGTTTAGCCATTATGACATGAAAGCCTGAATAGAGAACAGAATATGAGTCAGTAAGCAGTTTGTTTTGACACAAACAGCGTGACTCACTACAGACTGAAATCAGTCGTTTTACACACTTCCATCCTTCAGTCTCTCCCCTGATGCACAAAATGAACACACAGCCAACAGCATAATACACTTTAATGCAGTAATACATCAACCTGGAGTATAGGAATAGTATCCGAGCCAGTAGCTGCATTGCCAAAACAGGACGAGTGTAGAAGGGTTTAAAGGGAGAGAAATCTGACTGAACGTATTCGGTTACAAAGAACAGATAATACTTGGTGCGAGTGGTTCTGGCAATGCGTTAAGTCAGTGTATACACACATACACATGCAGAAACTCTGCAAAAGGTGTGACTGACTGTTGTTGGTCGTTGTGCAAAGGAAGGGGGGGGATTGGGGCTTTAAAAAAAAAAAATAAAATAAAAAAAAAATTATAACACCTTTCTAGGCGAGTTTAACTATTCTGTTTACCACAGCTTGAAGACAGTCACACTTATTCAACACTTGAATCAATTTACGATTAAAAGTGAAACAGCATACACGCTTCAGCTGAGAAGCTGAAAATTGTTTCAAGGGTCCAGTACTAGAGATGTGAAGGTGCACATCTTCCCGTCACTAACTCAGCGTGTTAACCGCGTTCCCACCATGGCCTCGCAGAAATAAATGCAGAGGTTTTCAGAGACGCTACACAGCCCAGAGCTCGCTTCAGTCACAAGAAAGATCTAATATCCCTTCTCCTGACAGTGCAATCTTCAAAGTCTTGGTCTCAGAAAGTTGTTTTGTTTTAAATAGTGTTCTAAAGTGGGATGTAACAAATCATTCGCATTCGATCTCAAAGCCTCGGCCACCTCGGCCAGACGTCCAACCTAAAACCGTGCTGATCGACTGCGCCATCGTTTGTACGCGGCTCCACATCAGCAGCTCCAAAGATGAGTAACGGGAGCAGCACGACCTTTCTCTATGGATTTCAAACGTTTGAGACGGTTATATTACCGAGCATTGAGCCTAATATTCTAGATTAAACAAGTTATAATCTACGACATACAGTATCATCATGTTATGCAGCAGGACTGACTGGAATAAGACCAACTGTGAAGGGTGAATTAAATGTATATTTCCGCAAGTTACAGTTGAGGTCATGAGTTTACATTCACACTGCAGAATCTGCAAAATGTTAATAATTGAAAAAAATAAAAATATTTTTTTAAAAAGAGGTATCGTAAAAAATGGCTTTTTTATTTTTATTTTTTTATTTTAACACTGTCCTGAATAAGCTAGTTTATGTAACTGATGTTTAGACACAATAATAACCGAATTTACACAAATGAACCAGTTCAAAAGTTAACATCCTGTACGCTTGATTCTTAATACGGTGTGTCCTGGATGATCAGAGACTGTGTTTACGTTTGTCCTGAGCAAGTAAACTGCCCACTGTTCTTCAGAGAAATCCTCCAGGTCCTGCACATTCTTTGCTTTTCAAGCATCTTCTGCATATTTGACCCCTTTCCAGCAGTGACTATGATGTTGAGATCCATTTTTTCACACTGTGGACAACTGAGGGACTCGTACACAACTATTACAAAAGCTGCAAACAATCACTGATTCTCAAGATAGCAACACGATACATGTAAACTTTTGAACAGGATGATCGGTGTAAATTGTTATTTTGACTTCTGAGAAACATGTAAATATCTTATCTTGTGTCTATGCTTTCTGCGATAGTCGGTGTCCCCAGTGTTACACGGTGTTCGGCTGCACACCGATTACATCACATCACTTGCCCCCCTCCGCCCCCCACTGTCGTTTAGTTTTTTTATAGTAACAAAAATCATTTAGTTCAGTTAGAGAACGGACGCTACAATTAAAAACTGAACGCTTCTGCTCAATTCAGCATGAGTCGAATGAGTCAGAGTCGCAGCTGAGATTTAACTAATAACGTAACGGAAGAGAGGCGAGCTGACTGACAAGACGATGGCGGAAGATTTGGTTTTATGTTTAATATAAGCGAGTTCGTCATTGTACTGTTGTTTTGTTGTTGTGTGTTTCATTAAGAATAATGTGCACAGCTGTACAAGCATTCATAAGCGATTTAAAAGGGAGGGTAATACCTGTGGTAATACTGGGGATACCGGTATTATCGGTGATGTCACATGTCGACTGTTAACTGGTGGAAAAAAAATTCCTCACCATCACATCCCTACTCTGAAGGTGTGCTGTGGTATTTGGCACCAAGACGTTAGCAGCAGATCCTTTAATTGTTGTAAGTTGTGAGGTGGGGCCTCCATGGATCAGACTTGTTTGTCCAGTACGTCCCATAGATCTGGGGAATTCGGAGTCCCAGTCAACATCTTGAACTCTTGCTCATGTTCCTTAAACCGTTCATGAACAATTTTTGCAATGTATAGGTAAGTGGTACGTCTCAAAGTAACATCTACATGAATGCCAGGACCCAAGGTTTCCCAGCAGAACATCGCCCAGAGCATCACACTGCGTCCACTTAGGGCGGCTGTGGCTCAGGTGGTAGAGCGGGTTGCCTACTAATCGTAGGGTTGGTGGTTCGATTCCCGGCCGTGCGAGTGTGTAAGGGTGAATGAGCTTTGGAACCGCTAAGGTTAAAAAAAAAAAAAAAAAAAAAAAAAAGACAATTTACTATTTGCCTTCATCCCACAGTGCATCCTGGTCTCTTCCCCAGGTAAGCAGGTGTGTAGGTACTAAGCACTGCATACCACGAACACCCCACAAGACCTGCTGTTTTTACCTCTTGTCAAAATTGCTCGGATCCTTACACTTGCCCATTTTTCCTGCATCGAACACATTAACTATGGGAACTGACTGTCTGTTCACTTACTGCCTAATATATCCCACCCCACAGGTGGCACTGTAAGGAGATAATCAACGTTATTCACTTCACCCGACAGTGCTTTTAATGTTATGACTGATCGGTTTATTTCACGATTAACCAGACTGCAAAACTGTGCTCTATGAAAAACAATACAAGTAACCTGATAAAACATCTTAAACATAAAACTGAATGCAAGGACATCATTTCTAATGAGACACTACAGCAACTAATGACAACAAACTGGCTGGAAAAGAAAAAAAATATATATACATATAATACTTTAAAAAATCGTCCCAGTTGACGATTGCCCACTTTCGATCTTTTATAACAAGCGATTTCGACGCAAATAAGACAAAAACGTACTTTATTTACAGTGGTACAGAAGCACTTTTGTGAACTGGAATAACACTAATGCAACCCGATTCAATCCACTAGCTAGCTAACACACTTCATTTATTACCAACTAGCTATAAAGCATGAGCAATGAGCTGAGTAGCCCGAGCGGCTGTGTGTAAACCAGGAAAACGTAAACAAACTGTTCTGTGACATCCCTGATTGATTAATAGCAAGTAGGTTAGTCATTTCAGTATCAGCACTGACAATATTGACCGAAAAACGCCTACTCAAAAAAAAAAAAAAAAGGGATAGCAGAATCTGTCACTATCTTCAAAAAACAGTTAAAGACCCACCTCTACCATGAACACCTAACTAACCCCTACAATGCCAACCCCACATTATCCTAAGTAAATAAATAAATAAACAAACAAACAAACAAACAAACAAACAAACAAACAAACCAACCTACTCTGGCTCTTACACCTCTACTCTGTGCACTTTGCTTCTCTAGAACTCAATTATAAATCTTGTATGGTAGCATTACTTGTATTGTTCTCCACTTTATATATTGCTTTGTTTGTATTTCCTCATTTGTAAGTCGCTTTGGATAAAAGCATCTGCTAAATGAATAAATGTAAATGTACTCATACTCAGCATAGAAAGAAAAAAAAAAAAAAAAAAAAAAAAACAAACAAAAAAAACAAAAACAAAAAAAAAAACACGGTATTGAAGAGTCCTTACTTAAACATCTACCAATGTGCTCGTTTCATTTAGTGGATGAAAATACTACTGTATGACTCGGCCCAAAATTCACATTTACACGCCACTCCAGCCTGGACCGGCTCAGTCATCCATCAGACTGTCGCTATAACCAGAATACGAGAGCAGAGAAAGAAACGAGTAGAGAAAGCGAATGATTCATTCATCTAAAAGCTATGACTCAGAACGTGAACAGTGGAGTGGCAGCCATCAGGGCTGAGAGCAGTCATTTAATTATACTGAAGAGATTATCATCAGAAGTACAAAAAAAAATTCATATATATTTATATATTTATATTTATATATATATATATATATATATATAAAAATAAAAATAGGCTGTGATATAAAGGCTTCACAGCAACGGAAGGGATTTCCTTGTGTGTTGAGAGAGCAGGGTGAGAGTGGGCAGTGTCTGTGGTATTAAGCACTGCGCTCTCTGTGGTACTGAGGAAGTACTTTTCTAAAAACAGGAAGGCATGTCTGATAGCCAGGAAGGCATGTCTGGGGGGGGAAAAAAAAGAAAAAGTCAACAACAAAATGCAGTGTCATAAACGGCAGCCAAGGTAGGGCACACAAACACACACAAGACACACCCTTCATTCTCGTCTGGGCAGCAGGAGCAATGGACCAGAGGCTTGACGTGGACCCATCAGGCCTGAGGACAAGCTTGCATACTTAAACAGCACCCCCTCCCCCAGCTCACTGCCTCGCCGCTTCAGACTCCAGTCACGCTCAACCCACAGACACCTCGAATATAATTGTCACCGAGTGTGAAGTGTTAGACAGCTGGTGAACTGTTTGTACAGTCGCTGCAGAGAACGAATCAAAACCTCTCTCCTCAAATCCTTGTTTATTTTTTTTTTCTCTCTCTATTTTTCACTCATTTTCTTTCTTTCTTTCTTTCTTTCTTTCTTTCTGTGACACTCTCTCCCCGCCTTCACATGCGCTCAGTGCTAAATATAGGTATACCCCCTCCCCCATCCCCAACCCCCGACCGCCCCAACAGCAGTGCCATGATCATCATCCTGTAGCAGTCCCCTATGTGCCTCACCCGCAGGCCATCTTGCCCCACTTACGCAACTGTCCAGCCAGATGACGCGTCAGGATGAGAGGCTTACAGGATTCCCTAAGTCTCAAGGGAAAATTCCAACACCCGGAAGCTTATCAAGGCATCCCAGTCAGAGCCTGGCACACCCTCGCACAAACGACATCTGTTGTGACACTTAGCTTAATCGTCCTCACAGCCTTAAGAACCCAGGATTGTACAGACGGGTGACATATTAAAGGGCAAAACAACAACAACAACAACAACAACAACAACATAGCGTCTCAGTAATCTGCAGAACAGCTTCGATGCGTCTTATACCCCACAAGTCACAGCATATGATTTACATCATTCTCATCCTCAGCAAACATTCAGTAAACCCTCGTTCCCTGTGGACCGGGGTGGAGTCACCCTAGAAGAGACCGCTCCCATCAAGACTGACATCTTTCTGAATAAGATAAAGGTAATCCAGTCCCTCCAGGATTGTGTGATTTGTTAACGCAAAATGTTAACGCAAAATCAAGCAAATTCCACAATATTCGCAGGAGCTTGCAATTTATCCAAATTAACGCAGCTTATACACAGACTTGGGCCAAGACGAGTCATGTGACAACACAATGCCTATTCATCCAAAGCCTCCTTCGATTCCCATGCGTTGAACATGAGTACAGCTAAAAAAAAAGTCTCATTTACCAAGATACATCACTGCGAAAGACCACGCAAAACAATTCCGCGCAGTAGTTTTCTGCAGCAAAAAAAAAAGCATAAAAAACTCTGCAAATTGCATCACAAAATTTTTTTTTAAAAAGCGCAGACAAATCAAGTATTTTTGGCCACAACAATCACAAATAAAAACTCCACGAAATCCTGTATGGACTGGCAATCAGTCAGAAGTACTTTGTACTGCTTTACAGTGACTGTTCTGTCTAAGTAGACCCAAAGCTTACCAGCAAAATAAAATAAATACCCCCTACAACAAAACTGAGCCACTGATTTAACCTTTCATTTGTCATCCATCTCTGCCTAATGATGAAAACATAAGGCAGAATAAAAAATAAAAAAAAAACTGCCTCTACCTGCAGCACTCTATAAACAATGACAGGAGTATTGACTAGAAATACGACTACAGACTACATACAGTGGAGGAAATAAGTACTGAACACGTCAACATTGTTTTCAGTAAATATATTTCAAATGAAGTTATTCACCAGACATCAGTATTAACTCAATAAATCCACACATATAAAGAAATCCAAACATTAAAGTCCATAAATAAAGTTATGTGTAATAAATTGAAATGACACAGGAAAAAACACGCTAACTGAAATTTATTTATTACTTAAATACTTAAAGAAGCCTTTGTTTGTAATGACAGCTTCAAGACACTTCCTGTATGAAGAACTTAATCGGCCGCAGTATTCAGGTGTGATTTTGGCCCATCCTTCTAAACATATTGTCTTTAAATCTTGTTCAACTGGATTCCAGTCAGGTGACTGACTGGGCCATTGCGGCAGAGCCTCCAGTTCAGGAGCTTTAGAGTCAGGAGGCTGTAAATAATGCTGCAGCCGAGGCGAAGCTGCAATTTGTTCCCCACCTACAACCAATAAAAGCCACCAAAAACACCCCCACACAACATGGGGTAGTCTTCTCAACTACCGGTGCCTTCCCCGTTTACAGAGGTACGTCAAATCAATAGTGTAAAGTGCCCCTTGTATACTTTTAAATTAGTTTATAGCAGTATTGTCTTTATATCATTTAATATACAGACATAGTACATGTTTAAAAATCTATAATATTGACAATACAATTAGTTGTTTTGAGGAGGTAATCATCAACCTTAGTTGGCTAGCTTGTTGCTAAGCAACTTGCGATTGTTTGCTGTTGTTGTGGTGCTGCAATTTCAGTCTAAAATGTTGCAGGAATGTTTGAAGTTCACTATAATATAACAGGACCAATAGCCAATCAGGCCTGTAACTATAAAAGTGCAGTTAAAGGAGGTTTTTATAAGCTTTACGTGCTCTGACAGAGCAAACAAAAAGGCACAGTTTTGTGGAGGCATCCATGTTTTTTTCCACTTCACACGTCGCATGTGGCGAGCTGGGAAACGACGTTATTTCAGCTTTCACTTTTTACAAGACACCATAAAAATGCAGTGTAATGCAGGAGTGTAAATTAGGTTGAATAAGCAAAAGGACTTGGGTCTGATAAGTATTAAAAAAAAAATAATAAATAAAAAACACCACAAACACTTTGGCTTTCTGGTCACCAGGCAGGATGTGATGCTGTAGGTGACTTGGAAGTCACCTTGGAAGAGCTCGGAATTACATCATATTCACCCTCATGCTACAAAGCTGGGGTGTTTTTTTTTTTCTTTTTTCGGGGGGGGGGGGGGGGGGGGGGGGG
>JANDJT010000217.1:16117971-16134745 GCA_024331685.1 Stegophilus panzeri
TTTTTTCGGGGGGGGGGGGGGGGTTGTTCTTAATAGTTTAGGCAGTGAACTTTATGTATATTTACCTGCTCAGAATAACAAACTATGTAGTTCATGTTATAGAGTTAATGATTTAATATGTTTATAAAGCAGATACTAGTATGTACAGCATAAGTCATTTAAAAGGTAAGAAGTGCAGCTTTGTTTCCTGCTGTGCGCAGCCATGTCGATTTGATGTCACTTGCTGAACACGGGGTTAAGGAGACCATCCTGATTTCCTGAGCAGGGATTCAGAGTTTCTTTTCTGTCGACCTTTAATCGAATGCAGCTTTACTGTAGGGCGGTATGAGGAGATCTGGGTATGTGAGTAGCTGGCCTGCACAGCCATACGAAACAACCTGGAAGTCATAAAAAGGCAATTTGATAAGGACAAAAGTGAGGACAATCGCTGTCGTTAAAGCTTTTCCGTCATTAAACTTTAAAGCAATGTTGACATATGTGCAAAACAAAATGGGCTTATGAAATGTATTTAACAGTGTAGTCGCCTTAAACAAACAAACAAAAAAAAAAAAACGTAAGAAATTCATTTTTAACAAAGGATAGTTTGAGATTAGGGTAGGGTGATTTATTTTATGTATTCTAATAAAGCACCAGTGCTACATAAAACATTAGTACTATTCACACAGCAAGCTTTCAGGATATAGCAAGGGAGTGAACTACTGTTACCAGATCGTATCTGTTGTAATTATGACCAGTTCTCATGAGATAAGTGATAAAGTGATCTATATAAATGTCTCTGGCTTTGCTATCTAAACTTCCACATTAGGGAGCAGAACTTCAGTAATTAAAGCCTAGCCAGGAAGCTGAGGAAAAGAATTTAACCGACATGGCGAATTCAGACCTACTCCCCTAGCCTGCCAATAAACATCACCCCATTTACCCACACTGAACTACTTTAAACTATTTTTTTTTAAACTGGGTGCTTTTACAATCAGTGGCTATATTTTTTTAAAAAAATTATAAATAAATAAAGATAAAAATAAATTTAAAAAAAGAGCTGAAAGGCTTGTTGTGTGACAGGGTTAAAAAAAAAAAAAAAAAAAAAAAAAAGTGTTTTCCCACTGGAAACTGCTGTACAGATAAGCATACACACAGATTGCAAACTTCAACATTCTGAATCTTGTGGCCAGAAAAGTGCACAAAACACATCAGACACTCTGTAGTCCAAGGGTCTGAGGCTGAGACTAGAAAGAGCCGAACGGATAATCAGTATTTCATCTAGGTTGTTTTAACTTTCCCTGATTGGCTGGGTGATTTAAATAATAATAATAATAATAATAATAATAATAATAATAATAATAATAATAATAAATAAATAAGAAGCACTTGAAGTCACTTGTTTCTGAAACGGTTTTCATTTAAAAGTGCTCCACTTTGATGAATAAACCCCAGCGGCGAAACTTTAAAAAAAAATGTTTTTAACCCAGTCTGACCAACACGCAAGCTCTTCTCACAAGTTGTTAAGATGTTTGCCTCATTAAGCCACACTTTTCCTTATCAACAATTACACATCACCTGAAAATGATTAAGTACTCAGTAATTATTAAATTACTCAGTAATTATTAAAATCGATGTGGTTTGGAACTGGAAACATGTGCTTGGAAAAATATATATAAAATGACCGGAATATTGACTTGCCTAACAATTATGCATGCGCTGTATAAGAATGGAGGAGGAGACTGGAGTGGAAAGGCTCGACAAGCACAGTAATGATCATTTCATAAACATACCACAGTTTATTCAGATTAGCCATGACACCTGCACTTTGCCACTTACTTTAATATGGTTAAAAGCATCCACATACAGCAGGGCATAATACATCTGTTTACTGCTTAACCAAAATCCCCACCCAAGAGCAGTACAAGTGAGCATGGAGATGCACTCTAATCTTCACATTCACAATAACCAAACAGCAACACTACCTAGAAGCTGTTCATTAAAACCTTTACGTGGGCCCACAGGAGACTTTCCCCATCTATCAAAATAGTTCAACTCGCTTAGAGAGTCTTCGAGTGGATTCTGCTCTGCGTGTATAAATTACGCACGGCCGTGTTCGTCCCTGGAGGCCGGCCGCGGATAAAAGGCTCAAGGGCTGACGCACATTTTGCATGCTCTTATAAAACACCCAAATCCACCCACCATCACGATCCGCACTGATCTGATTATCAACAGTCAGACACCACAGCTGACCAGTAAACACAAACAAGGTGGTACTTCTACCATTTAAGCATTGTCTTGATTTCTTAGGGTCTTTTCGGTCTCTTTTTCATCAACTTCTTTTCACCATACGTTGTTATTTTCCACTGAGGCACCTGGCTCTCAACACAAACAGAGACCAGAAGCACTAAACAGCATAAAGAAATATCAAAAAACAGTTTTATATAAAAAAAAAAATTTAAAAAAAATTTACATTGTTTTAAAAAAAAAAAAAAAAAAAAGGAGCATCCAGGGACGAGTGAGAAAGCGACGGTCAGTAGTGTCACTGGAGGGAATGCCTCTGGAAGCAGGCTCAGAAGTGGCAAGCTCTGTAGCTAAGCTGGATAGAAAGAAGATATGAGGATTATTGCTTGCGTCAGCTAGCAGAACTATCACACACAGGGCTCCGAGTCCAGAGGGATGCCCAGTGGAGGTAGAGAGGCCCGTCCTGCCTGGCACGCATACAAACATTACTCACACGTTTAAAGATGGGACACTCTCTCTAATGCCAGAGCTCTGTCTGAGACAGACACGGTAAAATGTTGCACATGATTTTGAGCCACATATGATTTCATGGAGATGCCAGTGATCCTGTCCCTTTCTGCTCTCCGGACCTGCCTGATCCGTTCGGATGCCCTACCTCTGGATGGAGCTCTCATCAACTAGAGGCTACAGCCTGGAGATTGCTGAGGATGGTACCATATGAAGTACCATGAAATGGTTTTGGACCTCAATTCCACATGGACATTCTCGCTGTGGTTGCTGGGACTACGGTTGCTACTATGGCCTTGAGACTGCAATTACCACATGCAGTTTTGCATTCAGGTCTCATTTAGTGAACAGTGGATTAGTTCAACAAACAGACTTCATATAAAAACCATAATGAACTTTATTTTACTTTCACACTATTTGTTGTTACCCAGATGAGGATGGGTTCCCTTCTGAGTCCGGTTCCTCTCAAGGTTTCTTCCTCATATCATCTGTGGGAGTTTTTCCCTCACCACCACCACCATCACCACTGGGGTAAATTCACACACTGTTCTCACATCTGTATCCTATGTTTATATGTTTCTGTAAAGTTGCTTTGAGACAATGACCATTGTAAAAAGCGCTATACAAATAAAAATTGAATTTAATTGAAAAGCATGTGTAATAGCGAAGCTGGAACTAATTACAGGCTATATGTATTCAAAGACAAAATATACACATTACATGTTTAAAGATTCTACGTTTATACTATTATAAGTCAATCATGCATTTTGGCCAAAATGAATCCTGACATATGATGTAGGGAACAAAACTTGCTAACTGATGGTTTTGTCCAAAGAGTCAGGACACAGATTGCCACCTCCCTGCCACCGCCCAAAACATGTCAGTAGGTGGATAAGCCTCTACATTGCCCTTGTGTGTGAATGTGTGTGTGCATGGTGCGCTGTCACAGACTGCAGTCATATCCAGGGTGTATTCCCTCCCCACTCCATGTGTTCCTGGTTCAGGATACACCGCAACCCTGACCAACTTGTGCTTAAAAAAAAAAAATGAATGCAGGAACATGTAATTTGGGTTTTTTGTTAAATAAATATAACAATGAACAAACTATGTATCCTGAAAACGGATCGTGAAAATGACGTGCAGGTGGTTAATTTCCAGCAGGTGCGATGCAGGTTTTAAAAAAAAAGTCAACAACATTATGATATATCCATCCATCAAATCCATACCACTTATCCTACACGGAGTCGTGGGGAACCTGGAGCATATCTCGGGGCACAAGACAGGAGACACCCTGGACTGGATGCCAACCCATCGCAGGGCACAATCGCACACACCGTTTGGAAATGCCAATCAGCCTAAAATGCATGTCTTTAGACTGGGGGAAGAAACTGGAGTGCCTGGAGGAAACCCCCAGAGAACATGCAAACTCAGTCCATTTTATTTATTGTTTTGGTTGTGTGTTTTTATTTATTTATATGTTTCATAAATTTCGTATACTGAATTTTTTTGACATTCCAATTCCAACGTCTGAATATTCTTAAGAATTAAAAGCTCGTTGCTCTTTGAAAGGGTGTACTTGCATTATTATGCTATTATATGATCATTCTATCAGTGGCATAAAATGATCTTAAAATGACAATAATATCGTTTATCGCAATTATTTCGGGGACAATACATCGTCCAACAAAAGTTAGCGGTAAAAGCCTACGTGACTGAAGCATGAGATTCTAGAGGGCAAGATTGGCCATGCTCTCTGAGTGGGAGGGATAGTGTACTCTCTCCCCTGTTAACCACACTACCACATACACCACACTAGCCAATGGTGGGCGTCTGTGAGCTCATGTATGCGGAAGAGGGTAGATAGCCGTTCTTGTCTCTGAGAGTGTTAAACTGCTGTGTGATGTAGTAGAAGTAGAAGATGCAGAAGGTGGCTTGATGTGTCTTTGCAGGAAGCACACACTTTCCCTTACCCTGTTTGGTAGCAGTCATGTGATCGGAGAGAACTGGGGAGAAAACAGTGACGTCATATGGATGATGTTGAGGACTGATACTCGTGTGAAACACTGTAGACTGCATATTAAAGACCAAACTCTTCAGGGCAGTAGAAATCTCTTTTTTTTTTTTTTTTTTGAACACACGTCAGCAGTTTTTCAGAAAGCTGAATTACTGCAAATATGCCCATAACTGTTTTATGGCCTTTCTAATGCAAGCCCACAATGTCCACCATTCTGAGCAACCACAAGCCAGTAATACGACACCTTTTTAAAGGTCACACAAGCCAACCAGAGCGCTGGCTTAGAAGCACAGGGACAGAGTACACACTGAAAGTAGATGAGAATGGAGCATAACGCAGTCGAGAGGTCTGGGAACATGCCGATACTGCAGCGTGAAAGAGGCACGAGGTCCCCACTGAGCCACTGGCTGAGCAGCCATTCAATTAGAGCAGGAGGTTCAAAACAGCTGCAGGGCTCAAGTTATCGATCCCTAAACTCACAGCTAAGAGCGACTGAACACAAAAATAAATAAATAAATAAATAAATAAACAAACACGGAAAAAAGAAAAAAAAAAAACACTCGACCAACCAAGAAAGAGAGGACTTTCAAAATGGAGTTACGGAGAAGAGATTAGTCGATTAACTCGAGCAGCAAGAAAAGCTGTTCTGCAAGAACGATACAAGTTAAACATCCACTTATGTTTTTATTTACACTTTTACGTTTAAAAAGGTTGGCTTTTGCCAAGGTTTTATTAACTCCATTATTACATTGTACAGTTCCATCAAAAACCGAGTTAAATGCACCAATTTTCTTTATTACTGGAATAGAATTCTCATTTAGCAGTAAATTTATCTAGCTAGCTGATGTTATCCAGCTGGTTTGTTTACAGGATTTGTGCGCGTTTGTATTTTGCTCCTTCATGTTTGAAGTGTCTTCTCGTTTGAAACGTAAGGACGCACTTTCTCGCACACTCGAAAAACGCAGCTTGTCATTTTACCAACAAACCAGGAAGTGCATCTCTTCTGTCCTGAAGATTTTCCACTGTTGTTTAACCTCGCAAAGCACCGTGACGGTTGCAAAGTGCTTCCACCCGAGACGCTGTTCATAAGCGTTAAATAAAAATGTCTCCTAACAAACATGACCACATAAACAACTAAAGCTTTTAACATGTTTATTTTATTTTATTATTTTTTTTAATCTGTTTATTATTAGTCTTCGATTATGCACAGCGTTTTCCAAGCCGTGCTGCAAACCTTCTGACCAATCAGATTCGTGCGTTCAACTGTGCTGTGGTATACTGTAAGTGTAATTCATTCGACGCTGCTTGTTATTAGCTCTGTGGGAGAAAAGAAGAAAAAAAACCTAAACTTTAAATTGCTTCACCACAACACCTTTACACCACATAAACACAATATCACTTTTTCCACTCAGCCAGTTTTTGTCATAAAAAATTAAAAAGAAAAACTGAAGAATAGAGCACTCAGTCATATATAGCTTTTAGAGTAACTAAAGATTAAATCTAGTAAATAACCAGAGTTATTCATTCTTCCTTTTCTTCTTTCTTTATCTGATCATCTTTGCTCCATCTAATCAGAGTGTATTCTTTCTGCGCCATACAGGTTATTCAGCTTTAATGTGACTAAACACACTCTCACACACTCTCTCTCTCTCTCTCTCTCTCACTCACACACACACACACACACACACACACACACACACACACACACAGGATCAGATAAAGGACATCCACATAAGCGAGACAAAGACTTTGCTGCGACAACAATCTCTCCCCTCGGGTCGGAGGCACAAAGCACGTTTCGTGCTGCAACCTCAAGAATACGCCATTTACATGATTTTTACATGAATTTCCATGACATTACTGATCCTGTCCTGCTGATCCTGACAAACCTGGATATCACGCTCCCTAATCTTACGTCTCGTTAACACAGATCTCATAAATAAATCTGCTCTAAATGGCACAATTATTGCCGGCTTCTTTTGTTAATTGTTAATTTCTTTTTTTAAAATCATTTGCCCCTCTTGCTATTCCTCACTAAGTGTTCTGCACAGCAGGTTTATTACTGGATTGCCATGTTATGAAACCGTTTCATACAGTTTCTTTACAGAGCATGTGCGTGTGTCTGTTTATAGTCTGGATATGGAGTCATATATTAAATAATTCTGTTGCAGCCAGCATCACGCCTGACGCCATCCTGAGGCTGTAATGTCGCTCGGCTTTTGTGCTGCAGTCGCATCAGTGAGACGCAGCTCCATCAGCAGCGTGTGCCAGCAGAGAGCGACCTGTTAGGCTGCACACGCAGCGCTCAGCTTTATTCCTGCATTACAACCGCTCAGAACAATCCCCCTCGACCTCTCTGTAAAAGAATGGTTTCAGAACAGCTTCATATAATGTGGAATATGATGAAGAAAGTCTGGCATTTAATCGTGTGCTTTGTCACAGTGAATGACTGATTATAAAAAGAAACATACTAAACCAACTTCACCTTAAAGATGTTCCGCTTATGTTTCTCTAGTTAAAGTACAAAAGATATATTACCTCAGTGATACCTTAAAACCACAGTTTAGTACCTTGTGGAAGAAAAATATATCTGCACAATAACTGGACACAGGTTTCGATAACAGCAGCTCTGATAACAGGGCTGATTTATAACAACACACCCATTCTAATACGCGTAAGGGATCCTAATACGCGTAAGGGATCCTAATACGCGTATGGCGGATGCCCCACATAATTCAAGCTCACTACAGATTACAGTCGTCTTAACGGTTTGTTTGTTTGTTTTTTTCCACACCATGCCAGCTTCTATGGCCATTTCCTTGGCGAGAAACGTGTAAGGAACTCTATATAAGGTTTTTAAAATTGATTTTTCCTAAAAACTCTAAAGTTGCATGAGGTTTGACTCAATAAAATGATAGACTGAATAAAAAAGGTTTCTCATGGAGTTAAGACCAGTACAGTCTAATAAAACATGTTTGAAGGATAATTGTTTCTGGCAGAAGGTACACGTTGGTGAGTCTTCTCCTAATATTACAAACCTGCGAGTGACCTACTGGACAGCGGGTGTAGACGATCTGGCCCCAGCGATTTGAAAACAGAGAAACGTTTCTTTTGCCAACAACAGGGCCGATTTCACGGAGGTTTTTTTTGCCGTCTTAATGGTAAAATAAATAACTGATAGTGAAGATTACTGTAAGAAGATGTTTATTTAACATTTACAGAAGGAGTCTCCAGCATCAGAGCTTTGTAACAGTCAGAAAGTTTTCTGCCATCCAGGACAGAGGAGTTTGTGGTTTCTTGGTAACACGACAAGCTGCGTATTTTTGTTTGTTTGTTTTGTTTTTTTTTGTTCCCCCATGATTTTCTCTCTAATTTAATCTTGGCCCTAAGCATTTGACAGTTACCCACGCAGGAGTGTGAAGGCTAACAAGTGCTTCCAGTTACAGAGTGGTGTCACACAGACGGAGGAGAGCGCTATCTGCCCCCTTCCGCATAGATGAGCAATCACAGACACCCATGATTGGCTAGTGTCCCTGTGATTAACAGGGGAGAGAGTATGCCATCCCTTTCACCCAGAAGGCACAGCCAATTTCTGCTCTCTTGGAAACCAGGCCACAGAAGGTTGTGCACCTTCGGGATGAACTCACGATATCCAGGTGATAAGATGGACGCTTTTCTGTTGCACGACTCGGGAGCTTCAAGCTGTTTTTTTTTTTGTTAACTTCAAGAGAGGGGAAAAAAGAGGAGTATGAATAAACAAGTGTTTATAGCTGCTATAACGTACCATAAGCGATGTTTCATGGACATTACACAACATTAAATGTAACTGTATGGTAATGGTTGCAAATTTGGCATGTCATTCATTAATACATTCAAATTCACATGTATTGGCAAATTGCTGTGGTATAAGAAGAATAAACCATAATAAACCACTTTGGGACGTGCTGTTACAGGAAAATAAACCCTGTTAGAGTTCAATCCTTAAATAATAAGTGTTTGTTTGAAACGTCTTGTGGTGTAATGATCTTATTTTGACCACAGTTTGCCATTTATGCAATGATCAGCTAGAAGTCTTTTGGGGGTTATTATGAACAGAATTCCATTATGATCAGGTTTTCCCACTTACGTCAGCTCTGGGCCAAGGTTCATGGTTATCAGGTATTTACTAAGATGTGCTGTTTGTTCCAAAGGACAAAGACAAACAGCAGTGAATTCTGCTTCGGATCTTCGGGTTCAGACTGTGTCGCTCTGTCAGAGAGAACAGCCACCGTGACAGCAGCATGCTCAAAGTCATGTAGTGAAAATTTCACTTACTTCTGCGTATAATTTTTCAACGTTCTGCATCACAGCCAATACAACAGCACTGCCTTTCCACAGCTCATCACTTACAAGGCTGGGACACAAACTGTTGAATCTCAAATAATCACGAGTATTATATTGCCTGCTGCTGCTTCAGAGAGAGAGAGAGAGAGAGAGAGAGACACAGAGAGAGAGAGAGACAGAGAGAAAACGAGTCATGAAAACGCCTGTTCGTGATGCTATTTCGCGAAAACATTTGGCTGGCTCATAAAATCCCCAATCTTCTCATCAGCCTCGTTGTGGACACCTCCTCGGATCCCAATCTCTGATCTCCATCTCCACCTCCACGTCCACACCGCCTCCTCTCGCCCACTAACTCGTACATACACACATAGATAAGGCTGCTTTGGCGAGCTCCCTGGCTCAGCCTGCTGATATTCTGCCTTCCTGTCTCCAGAGAGAAAAGGCTTTCATTTCTTTTTGCAATGCACCTTGGGCCAATTAACCACAAACTGTATTAAGTAATGTGAGGATGAAGAAGGCTTTGAAAATGTACTCTCCTTCTGGTAAAATCCACATTATGGAGTATCAACAACATGGCATATGTTGTGCAACAGATTTGAGAAATGTTAAAAATATTGAATACTGCAGCAAATAAACAAATAAACAAATAAATAAATAAATATTGCCACATTTATCAGAGCACCATTAAGGCACAAGTTTAACTTTGTTAGTGAAAAGAGAAGATGACAGGGGTGTGTGTGTGTGTGTGTGTGTGTGTGTGTCAGAGAGAGAGAGAGAGAGAGAGAGAGAGAGAGAGAGAGAGAGACCTGATGCACCGAGCTGGGCTAGATTACATAGATTACACAGCCAGCCTGATGCACTGCAGTGATTAAACGTCACGCAGCAGGCAAATACATCGGCGCACTCCCCCAAGAACAGCACAAGCTGCGCTAAATATCACATTTAACCCCCCCCCTCTCTCTCTCTCTCTGAGGACAGTGGAGGTCACAAGACCCACAGGGCTTATCGATCACATCATACGTAGAAATGCTTGCACAGATAAATAGGATACTTTTCCATCAAGGTGGGGAGGGAGCGAGAGACAACCTGAGTGGGAAATGGAGAGCTTGCTATTTGAGTTGGTAAACCAGAAAACTGGGATAATGGAACAAGTTGCTGAATTATTTATGGGTTTAATCGCATGAAAACAGCTGCAGTCGACATTCTCACAATTTGTTGAATTATTTACAGGTCCCTCGAACGCACACTTAGTCGTTTGCAATCGAGCATCATTTGTTCGTCAAATGCTAATCATTTTCCACCAAGCTGAAACAGAGTCACAGTCACATGTGTTAGTAACACACGCAGCATACTGCTAAAATAGACATGAAGTCAAAATTCCACTTGATATTTGATATCGTGTTTGAGCCTTGAGAGAGCGGGCTCATCTACAACCTTCCTCGTCGTCCAAGCTGACCATTTAACCTTTTCTAGTTCCACATCACCCTTCTACAGTACATGTCTTCATGATCACATCAGGCATGGCTGCTAAACAAAGAAGGTGAAAAGGGGAAGTCCTCACCATTCAACATAGCAGAGATGCAAACTGGTGAACAACCTGTGGATCTATCTACATAAGGAGGAACATTTCCACGAAAGCGGCAGGTCTTCTTATTTAGTGCTTCGTACAAAATAACTACTACATAATCTGCTTCGCCTCTGATGTACATTAAGGCCTAAAAGAATATGAACTAGGGTTAGGCCTACTTGATGCCTCAATGATTTCTGCAGCAAGAATATGGTTATGGATGGACTATGAAGAAGAACCACACCATGAACCATTTTTAACCAAAACCTGGGAAGCCTATGGACAGTCATCAGTGCAATCTTAAATACTTTTAGTACCAAAATGTATAATTAGTGCTGTTTTGGTCATTTGTACACTAGCTTACAACTTCCAGCAATGTTCAGCTTTCAAATGAAACTGGGACTATTGAATAAAAATGCCTCTATGCACTGGAGAACAGGACTTGGACTATTTAGCTCGATCAAGTTGTGAAAAATGAACAAAATATATTAGTCAGAAAAATCGAAATGACTCAGTGATAGTGAGACACTTTCTACATGACAATGCAGAAAGTGTAAATGCCATCTGCTCTGGAATCGGTCTCCGGTCACTTAAAGGTGCATTAGGTAAGAGTAGGCTTTCTTTCCCCCCTCCCCAAGACAGTTTGGTGCATTGAACATTTGAAAAATATATATATATTTTTTTGGACTCCTTGGGCTCACACCACCATTCCAACCCATGTTCACATAGCTCCGCCCATGCTATGGGCCACAAAGCTCCGCCCCCAGAATGTTAGGGATTCTATAAAATGACTGACAGAAGGCACATGCAAATATACACAAACCTTCCTGACCGGAAGATAGGTTTCCAAACGGGTTTTCTCACTGACTTTATAAACTTTTTCTAAAGCCACAGATTAATCCAATGTTTTTGATCATGTTTTACATAACGTCCAGGTAATTTGTACAAGTAAGAAATGTGAAAAATCGACTATTGCACCTTTAAGCAGCTCTGCTATGCTTGCTACAGTCAGTATTACTACAGTCAGCAGGAGATTAAGAGGACACTTCTAATTTGACAGAGGATCTGAGAGAACACAAACTGTCCAAGGCCCAGGGTCTGATGCATTGACTTGTCAGGAAGTTCAGATTTCCTCTGATCAGCTGAAGTGTGCTACACTGTCACTGAGAACACTGAGATGCTTAATTACATCTCGCAACAGTTTGTCCACCACAGAAACCTTAAGCACACGGGTGGTGTCACTCACACTTGTCAAGCGCCAACGTAACCCTTATAAACAGGATATCTTTGGGGTTATCCATGTCTTACCTTCAGCACGCGAGCGCAGATCTGACATGGTTCTCTGGACCGGCGGCATCTCAGCTAAACACACGCCGAACGAGCGCGAGCACCTGTCACACGCACTTTACCCTGTTTTCCGCTCTCTCCTGTCCAGGAATTTATTCAGCGCCGCTCGTGGTCAGCAGATTTTAGCGTCTCCGCCCTCACCCGCCGTTGTAGAAGCATTTATTTCTGGCTTACATTCATGGTTCCTCTAAATGACAAGCATTAGTCCGAGCCACTGCTCTGTGCAGCCGCTGAAGAAGTAAAACGCGCGCGCGCGAACATGTGCAAGGGTGGATAAGAGAATAGTGAGAAACGAGCGCCGCTTCACATGCTGGACTGTACCATTCTGAGCAAATTGGGGAGACCTAGCTAACGGCCAACGTCGATTAGATTCCATAACTGAGGCATTCGAGAGGACGAATTGTGTTAAATAGTAAATTATACGTGCTACGCAGATATAAATGTGAACTATATATTAATTATGGGTAAATTTAAAAAAAGAAAAAGTGGTCAGTAGAAGGTTGCCCCCGATGTTAATGACGAGTAGGATGCTCTGGAGGAGATTCCCAGCTGCAGTTACTCATTGTTTCGAGAGGGGGATTGCAGAGGGACAATGAGCTGCTCTCTACTCCTTCAGCTCAGTGCTTGAGGCGATCACGACTATGCCCTTTTTTATATAATACTTTCCATCAGGTAATCCTAATTACTATTTTGGACTGCAATAAACAACCTGTATGTTTTGGGGAGTATAAATTCCACCAAGTGGCCACTTTATTAGGTACACATACATTGTATTACATGCACTCACTGACCAAGTAAACCCACTACATAAGTGCACATGGTAGGTATACAGGTACTGACAATAGCTTCTGTTGCTGTGTACAAATTGTCAGCCCTCTGTACCCCATTCATCAATGGAAAGAGACCACCATAGGGCTGCCTGCCACCATAGGACTGCCTGCCACCATGGGGCTCAATGGTTAAGGCCCTGTTACTGATCAGAAGGTTGGGGGTTCAAGCCCCAGCACTGTCACCATTGAGCCCTTGAGCAAGCCCCTTAACTCTCTCTGCTCTGCAGTACTGTATCGTGGCTGACCCTGTGCTCTGACCACAGCTTCCTAATAAGCTGGGATATGTGAAGAAAAAAGTTATGTGTACATGACAAAATAAAGGCTGCTTTTACAGCCCAGTTATTATTTTAGTGACATACTCAGCAGCATGTCAATGACAGATTTGGTTGTGTGTGACAGTGTGTGTGCTGCTGATACAAGGAACATTACAGGGAGTTTAAAATATTAAACCACCTGCAAAAAATTCTGCCAACAACAGTCCTGAGAAATTGAGCGTAAAATAGATGAGCTATGGTCTTATTAAGTGGCCAGTAAATATCCTAATACATACAATACACTTGTATGACCACAATACACACTGCCAGTATCAGTGTCACTGCTGTGGTGAGAACGCAGACTTCTTCCCAAATAATATATAGTCAGCAGTCATCCTTTGGTGGTCACTTGGATACTTTTGACTCAGTGGGCACAATTAAGCTACACTTGTTTGGATTATCATTACATTTGTCAAAATTATTTTTTCACGGTGTAACTGTTTCAGGACAACCCAAAGAAACTGAAGGCACCATGATTTATCTCAATTAAAAACCCAGGACATTTGATCATATCTGAAAACCTTAATGCGACACGAAACCTTTTTTTTTTTAAATGTTATGTTCTCTAATGCACTACAACAAAATAATCGATTATTGTGTTTTCTTCATGGCACATTCAATAAATTGTTGCAATCTAGTACAGCCTAATGGTGGGGTATCATTTCCACTGATGTCTCCTCTCCTCCACATCACACTTCTGCACAGACATTTTGGGCCTAAAGCTCCTGGTGTTGCCTAGCAACAGTGACAAGAAGCCTGCCTCTGACTGTGTGAGCTGGCTTCATCTATGGGTTTGTATCAGTCTAAATAATGACTGTGCGCCCAATCCACACACACACACACACACACACACACACATCACTAACACATGCAACTGCACACACATGCACGCACACATACACAGGCGAATACAATAACTCACATTTACTGTACAGTGTTACAAAGTCAGTACAAATGCATAGTATTGCAACATAGCCAGGCTCCACGTTATTTTCCTGGTTGGTGGATGTGCTACACTGACAAGCATTTGATTAATTACTTCTGAGAACAGCTGAACTGATAACAGGCATGATTCTAGAAAAAAACCACCCAGCCACAAGGGAGACATGAATGGTATAATGAATGGTATAATAATATATGGCACTTATATAGCATTTTTTTTAAACTTAGCAGGTCTACAAAGCGCTTTACCCTGGTTCTCAGTAACCCATTCACACACACTCACACACCAATGGTAGCAGAGCTGCCGTGCAAGGCACTAGCTTGTCATCAGGAGCAACTTGGGGTTCAGTGTCTTGCCCAAGGACACTTCAGCATGTGGAGTCATGTGGGCCGGGAATCGAACTGCCAACCCTACAATTAGTGGACAACCTGCTCTACCACCTGAGAAGTTCCGATGAAGATGAAGATCAGGATTGACATCTGCCAGTGATCCTGAAGATCAGGATTGACATCTGCCAGGTTTGAAAGCTGTATAGACACTGATACATTTATTTTCATGTCTCAGTGTCCAGAGGGCTGTGTAGAGAAGAATGGCACTGACAAACAAGAAGTCCTCCCTCAAGAAGTGTGATTAACAGTGCTGCCTTCACAAGATGCAAATTAGCTCCACACCGTTTTCAAACATCTAGCATCACATGTATTTATAGAGTTTCACAGCACTGCCTAAAGCAGCTGTGGCCATGTAAATGAAGTTTTCCTCAGATTACAGACTGTATTATTTGTCTATTACTGCATTATAACATTTTTTCTTTCATTGCAGGCTGAAATAATCTTACTAACCGAATATAGAAATCTTCCTGCTCTTGCCTTCTAACCATCATCATTATCATCATGTTGTTTCTGTATATGAGCATCAGCCACAACAATACCAAGCTCTCACAACCCTCAGGGAAACAATATGTGCTGTACTGTATGAACATCCTCCTACATGAGTCAGGATCCATGCGAATACGGATGAAAATGACAGGTCGTGATATCTGTCAATAGCATGACAGTGAAGCTATTCGAGTCAAGCAATGCATTATATGACAAGATCTCATCAGTGAAATGTGTTTCAAGTCTGTAATTCTCTACTGTGTATCCTACAAAACACCAAACATGGTAAACAGAAAAGGTGTAACCATTTCATAATAAACTAATGCTTCTGTATTATGTCCTTTAGTGTAATTTATACTTTAAATGGCCTTTTGAACGTGTGCTTACTCCCTTACATGACTATCACTGATAGGATGCATGAATCCACAGTCTGGGCTACAAAGAAATCAGCCTTCATACCATTCTGACCCTGACCAGGACAACTGAAGCTATGTACAGTAAATGAATGAAAAATGTTGTGTTTGAGTGCTTCTCTAATTATATATTCCTGTCTCTAAAATTCAGTTGCTCCTGAAGAAACCTCTAAATAGTTCAAAGCCGCTCAATGTACTGTAAGAGATTATTGTTATCAAAAACCATAAAGGCCTTTTCCCATTTCAACAATACAATAGAGTACTTCAGTGCAAATCAATAGAATGTTTTGCTTACATATTTTTGTATCTTTTGTATCTATTTGTATGGTTTCAAACAAAAAGCATGACATACAACAATTTATGTTCTTATAATCACATTCGTTTTGTTGCTCCATCGGTGAAATCTAAATTCGCTAAGACAGTTTTCAGTTATAGCCATCATCATATAGTGAGTTAAAGAAACACTTAAAACTTGTGCGATTAATCTCATTATCAGATGTTAAGTTATTTATAAGCACAATTTCACTATGATTGCTCCTGTTTTAGAATAAAATCAAACAATTCAGTGGATTTAACTGCTGAAATCGTAAACACTGTTCGGCTAACTATTGTTCAGGATCCAAAACCATAGAGAATGGAATACAACATGTCCAAAACAAGCTGGCTCAGTTGATTTCTCATGGATGCTTGGTGATCACAGTAAACAGAGCTAATCTACTCCAGAAAAGGAAAGTGTAATCAGAGTCTGTCACTCAGTCAGCAGTCTGAAAGCACTACCTGCCCTGGCAAAGGGGATAATCTTTCCATACAACACAATCAGTAGCACCTATTTCTAACAAATGTCTACAGTATCCACCAGGACAATACAGCCTGGGGATTAAAGGACAGTCATTGTAGAGGTTATTGATCAGTGAGGCTAATTAAAACACAGACACCCTCAGACTTCATAAGCCGTGATCATAAGTTCATAAGCCGTGTGGCGGTCTTTCACTGGTGGATCGGGGCTTTTTAACGATGCCATGGTGGCTTGAGGTTAAAGTTATTATTGTGTTTATCATTAATTGCTGTATATCTTCAACATATCTGTGCTATAATGAAGTGTACAGTAGGCCTATTTTCAGTATCACTACATAAGAAATATACAGATTTAGAGAGGTGAGCATATAAAGAGCTCAGCATTTAAAGGTCTGTACTAGTGATCAGACAGTTGGTACTTTGAGTCCCAACCACCACTGAGCGTGTGCAAAGCCCATTTTCCTCATTTTTCCTCAATCCTCATTTGCTGCCACTCCATAGTGACCTTGTGCTCTAAAATTGGTCTGACTTTGCTGTACTGAATACAAAGTGCAGTCCACAAGTCAGAGACTACATTGACTTTTTTATCCATTTAATACTGGAAAAAGGAAAGTTTCAGAATTTTG
>JANDJT010000217.1:16136272-16180518 GCA_024331685.1 Stegophilus panzeri
AAAGTCAATGTTTAATTTCTTGAATATTCAATAAAAAATTTTTACCCAGCCTATCCCAGGGGACTCTTGCATGTCTTTGGACTGGAAGAGGAAGCTTGAGTACTTGGAGGAAACTCCCAAAGCACAGGGAGAGCATGCAAGCTCCATGCCGGAGGGATTCAAGCCTCCAACTCTGTGATGGGAGGCAAATGTGCTAACCACTAAACCACCATCCCCCCCATATAAACTATAATTCTGCTGAAAAAAAAAGTCTGAGTGTGACAGGCTGAGAGTTAATTTACAGGATGAAAAGAGACAATGATTTTGTATTAGGTGTTAGTTCTCTAGAATGAAGTAACTGTAACCTATAAAATGTTACCCACAAATGTATCATCTTCACACTACACAGTATTTGAAATTGAACAACCTGAAAACATTCATCACGCCTGAAATCCATGTGTGCCCTTTTCTGTTCATTTCTTTCCCCTCTGTGGCTCATGCCTACATTTTAGATGTGTCTCATATTCAGTCTAGAATATTACCGTATCCGTCTCACCTGTCATTAGGGGTTTGGGATTCAGTGAGCAGGTAGATCAGAGCCTGCCCCCTGCTGGTTCTGTCCTAGCAGAGACCTTTTCACCATTAAAGCTGCTGTCATTTGTTCAGAATCCTTCTCTTATTAATTCATTCATTCACGTATAGCAAATATTTGTCATGACATAAACACAGTCTGGGGATTATCTTTGCTCAGTTGCATAGAATGAATTCAAGATATGAAGATTTACACTTATTAATGTATATATGATTCATACATTAACTGCTATTCATTTTACTGACTGAGCATGATTTACATTTTATTAGTAATTCTTGTTTAGTTGCAGGATTTAAAGGAAATCAAATATTCTGCTTACATTGCTTTTAAGATGGGAGACATGCAACTGGAATGCGTTAGTTGTTGTATCAGTAATCTGTTGCTGATTACCTTGGCTCATGTATTTAATTATATTTGTTACACTTTTCAAATATTACTGCTTTCGGTCGCTTCATGTTTATGCTCCTTACACCATGTTATGCATCTGTGTATTCTGGTCTTTTGATATAAATGTATCCAAATGGAAACCCTGCTGTGAATTTCAACTTTGTGAAGCTTACAGCTTGTTGAGATTGGGTCATAGAAGTGTTTGTGGAATTTTGTAGCTATTTTTGTGGCTATACTTTTGGGGCATTTAGCAGCTATCCTTTTAAGGGTCCTTCTCTCTTTGTCAGCAGGGTCAATTCTAGCTGTAAGCCATGTAAGCAGGTTCTAACAGACCCCGAACCACTAGGTGGCCTCATTTTATATCTTTCCACATTATATCATCAATGAAACATGATCTGAGGAAGGGAAAATGGTTTATTGAAACTTAGCTAGATTAGAGAACCACGGACAGAGGGAAAGTGAGTACTCCCAGAGCTAAACTTCAACAATACACACAAAGACACAGAGGAAGGTACACAACAATACACACACAGGAAGGTAAGGAAGGCACAGGGTTATACCAAATACAGAGGGATGATGTTTGCATTGCTTAAATGCATTGCCACTGTTACTCCCTGGATTCTTGTTCTATGGTTGCTCCCTATTTGTTCCTGGAGAGCACTCTCAGAACTTCAGAACCCCATGGAATTAATGTCATGTTTTGATGACAGCTATTATATCATTAACCAACCAGTGTTTAACCTCCTACAGCTTCATAAGCACTTTGCTTCCACAACTGATTAAGGACTTTTCTAAGAACTTTGTTAATTTAACTTTTTACCACACCTACACTAATTTCTTAAGTGCACTGCCACTGTTACTCCCTGGATTCTTGTTCTATGGTTGGGAACTAGGGAACTATGGTTCTGTAGTTGTTCATGGTGCCAATGATTTGGATACAGGGCATTATCATCAGCAGGCTTCATCTTTAAGCCTTTATTTGTCACAAATAAATTACAGCACAGTGAAAATCTTTTCTGTGCATATTCCAGCTTGTTCCAGTTAGAAAGCTGCAGTCAGAGTGAAGGTGAGCCATGATACAGCACTCCTACAGTAGAGAGGGTTAAGGACCTTGCTCAAGGGCCCAACAGTGGCAGCTTTGGTGCTTGAACCACAAACCTTCTGATCAGTAACCTTAACAATTGGCCTACAACTGCAAAATTGATCGCCATGGACAGGATTCGAACCTGTGTAGGGAAACCCCATTGGATTTCGAGTCCAACGCCTTAACCTCTCGGCCACCATGACAATACCAACGGTGATGCCCTGAATCCAAATCATTGGCACAATGAACAACTAGGGACCAACCATAGAACAAGAATCCAGGGAGTAACAGTGGCAGTGCACTTAAGAAATTAGTGTAGTGTTGGACTCGAAATCCAATGGGGTTTCCCTGCACAGGTTCAAATCCTGTCTGTGATGAGCTATTTTGCAGTGGTAGACCAACAGCTAAGGCTCTGGGTTACTGATCAGAAGGTGGGGGGTTCAAGCCCCAGCACTGCAAAGCTGCCATTATGACCTTGAGCAAGGCCCTTAACCAAATAAAGGCTTCTTCTTTAAGCCTTTATTTGTCACAAATATATTACAGCACAGTGAAAATCTTTTCTGTGTATATTCCAGCTTGTTCCAGTTAGAAAGCTGCAGTCAGAGTGCAGGTGAGCCATGATACAGCACTCCTACAGCAGAGAAAATTAAGGGCCTTGCACAAAGGCCCAACAGTGGCAGGTTTGGTGCTTGAACCCGCAACCTTCTGATCAGTAACCTTAACCATTGGCCTACAACTGCAAAATTGACCGCCATGGACAGGATTCGAACCTGTGCAGGGAAACCCCATTGGATTTCGAGTCCAACGCCTTAACCTCTCGGCCACCATGACAATACCAAAGAAGATGTCCTGTATCCAAATCATTGGCAGAATGAGCAACTAGGGACCAACCATAGAACAAGAATCCATGGAGTAACAGTGGCAGTGCACTTAAGAAATTATAGTAGTGTTGGCCTCAAAATCCAATGGGGTTTCCCTGCACATGTTCAAATCCTGTCTGTGATGAGCTATTTTGCAGTGGTAGGCCAACAGCTAAGTCTCTGGGTTACTAATCAGAAGGTGGGGGGTTCAAGCCCCAGCACTGCAAAGCTGCCACTGTTATGACCTTTAGCAAGGCCCTTAACCAAATAAAGGCTTCTTCTTTAAGAGTTTATTTGTCACAAATAAATTACAGCACAGTGAAAATCTTTTCTGTGCATATTCCAGCTTGTTCCAGTTAGAAAGCTGCAGTCAGAGTGCAGGTGAGCCATGATACAGCACTCCTACAGCCGAGAGGGTTAAGGGCCTTGCACAAGGGCCCAACAGTGGCAAATTTGGGGCTTGAATCCCCAACCTTCTGATCAGTAACCTTAACCATTGGCCTACAACTGCAAAATTGATCGTCACAGACAGGATTCGAACCTGTGCGGGAAAATCCCATTGGATTTCGAGTCCAACGCCTTAACCTCTCAGCCACCGTGACAGTGCCAAGGGTAATGCCCTGAATCCAAATCATTGGCACCAAGAACATCTAGGGAACAACCATAGAACAAGAATCCATGGAGTAACAGTGGCAGTGCACTTAAGAAATTATAGTAGTGTTGGACTCGAAATCCAATGGGGTTTCCCTGCACAGGTTCAAATCCTGTCTGTGATGCGCTATTTTGCAGTGGTAGGCCAACAGCTAAGGCTCTGTGTTACTGATCAGAAGGTGGGGGGTTCAAGCCCCAGCACTGCAAAGCTGCCATTGTTATGACCTTGAGCAAGGCCCATAACCAAATAAAGGCTTCTTCTTTAAGCCTTTATTTGTCACAAATATATTACAGCTTGTTAAAGTTAGAAAGCTGCAGTCAGAGTGAAGGTGAGCCATGAAACAGCACTCCTAAAGCAGAGAGGGTTAAGGGCCTTGCACAAGGGCCCAACAGTGGCAGGTTTGGGGCTTGAACCCCCAACCTTCTGATCAGTAACCTTAACCATTGGCCTACAACTGCAAAATTGATCGTCACAAACAGGATTTGAACCTGTGCGGGGAAACCCCATTGGATTTCGAGTCCAACGCCTTAACCTCTCGGCCACTGTGACAGTGATGAGGATGATGCCCTGTATCCAAATCATTGGCACCAAGAACAACTAGGGAAGACCCACAGAACAAGAAACCAGAGAGTAACAGTGGCAGTGCACTTAAGAAATTAGTGTAGGTGTGGTAAAAAGTTAAATTAACAAAGTTCTTAGAAAAGTCCTTAATCAGTTGTGGAAGCAAAGTGCTTATGAAGCTGTAGGAGGTTAAACACTGGTTGGTTAATGAAATAATAGCTCTCATCAAAACATGACATTAATTCCATGGGGTTCTGAAGTTCTGAGAGTGCTCTTTTTCTGTACATTTCTTCACTTCATTGCTCCAATAACAACAACTAGCAATGCAAACAGAGATGTCTAGTTGGTATTATGGGGACTATGAAGTGACTTTTGAGATTGTTTCTCTTGAGCATTTGGCTTTGGAATCTCCCATCTCAAAGTCCTAATAGTCAGACTTCTTTCATAGCTGATGTGTTACTGATGGGTTGCAGTTAACTTAAGATACAGTAACTGACCAGTGTGGCTGTGTTTTTAACTCAAATTTATTCACTTCAGACTACTTTAAGGTCCTTTTTCATGTGGTGTTTCTGTCATTTCATTCGCCCTCAGTATGCTCAGTGAAGGTGGTCAGCATGTTGCATAAACAGAGATAATTTGTATGGCACCACTTACTGATGCCTCCATAACTGACACCATCATTCATTACTGTCTAAATGCCCCTTATATTGAGAGGTAAAGAAATTCCATAATGCACCAAAGCCTCCAGAGCCAGCAGAACTGACCCTGACAATAAAGGGAAGCAACAGAAACCAGACCTGGGCATACTGTAACAGAGAGAAGAGAGAGTCATTGCAGTATAAATGAGAGATTCAGGTATGTGATTACCATTAGAACAGACAGGAATAGTCTGGCCAGATCCTGGCTCACAGTTGTCCTCTGACTGAATTTGTTTTAATAATATGCAGTTAGCAAGGCCTCTTTCTGAATCTGGCTTTCTGTTTTTAATTGGAAGACCTTCATAATGGAACAGTGTGGCAGTCATTCTGTCAGTGGAGCACAGATACTGGTTAGTGTGTCTGCTAGATAACTCAGAGAAGCCCCCTTACACGGAACTGCTTTGGACGAGTCTGATGCGACGCTGCTGTGTTAAAGTGAAATTAGCTGAAGCTAGCTGTGTTGTATACGTAAAAGCTCAAACAGCACAACATGGTAGTGTAGTGGGTAGTGTTGGTAACTCACGGCAGTAGGGTCCATGGGTCGGTCCTGAGTTCAGGTTACTGCGTGTGCAGGGTTTTGCATACTCTCCTCATGACTGTGTGGGTTTCCTGTGGGTTCTCAAATTGCCTCCTACCTTACAAAAAACATGCTAGTAGGTGGATTTAGTGACTCTAAGTTACCCCAAGGTGTGATGGAGTATGTGTGCATGGTGTGTTGCAATGGACTGCCATCTCAGCCAGGGTAGGGTATATTTTTAGCTCGCACCCACTGTCCCAGTCTGGCTTTGTATCCACCGTGATCCAGATCAGGATGAATGAATAAAAT
Organism: Stegophilus panzeri; assembly: GCA_024331685.1. Taxonomy (NCBI): domain Eukaryota; kingdom Metazoa; phylum Chordata; class Actinopteri; order Siluriformes; family Trichomycteridae; genus Stegophilus; species Stegophilus panzeri. The sequence goes on from JANDJT010000217.1 coordinate 16,141,912, forward strand.
GAATAAAAAATTCAAACAAATACAGCTTCTATCTTCAGAATTTACTCAAAAGCCATTCCCCCAAAATACAAGCATGCAAGCTGCCCAGTTAATATTACATTTGACTAAAGGTCGTCACTCATAATGTCCGAGTCGACCTCCCACCAGGAAAAAACAAAGAAAACGGTGAATTCCTATTTGGGAATGAAGGATGGTCTCCTCACCTCCGAGTTCAGCAAGTAACATCAAATCAACATGGCTGCTCACAGCATAAAAATAAACAAAGTAGCACTCACCTTTAAGTGAGTTTTGCTGTATATACTAGTATTTGCTTTAGGTCAATCAACATACTGTACAGTATAAATGAGTTCCTCAGAATATTGCGCGTTTATTAGTTAATACTAATAATTTACTAATATTAATACTCCGCATTATTAGGAGCAAAACTATTTCGTGCAGTTGGAATTTTGCCAATTCAAGTAGTTTTCTGCCAAAAAAATCCTGCATCAGAAATTTTGAAAAAAGCCGCAGCAAAAGCAAGCATTTTTGACTGCAACAGTCCTGTAGGGAATGATATTGTGTTGTTAATGCTATAACATTGCCTACATGGTTCACTGTTTTGTGAAGGTAAATATACATCACTCATCACGGTTAGCTAGCTAGACTCTTGCTAAAAAAAGATGAACATGGAGGTATCCATGTTTTATTTCCCACTTTTGTGGCTTGAACGTAGGTCAAATACGACATCATTCTGAGTTCTGAATAAAGGTAAATCGAAAGCAGTATTAAAAAACCCTGAATATTAAGATTCGGAGGTTTCTAAATTGACAGGGAACATGGTTGAATGTTGGTAGTTCAAATTATTTGTTTTCTCTCCTGTTTTCACTGACCAGAATTTTTATTAAGTAGGACATGAGATAAACAACAAATAGCAGTTCAAAAAATCTGAAATACACTGAAATACTGTAGATGTCTGAAGATCTTTCACTGAATGCCTGATGCTTCCATTGGCTTTGGTGGAAACTCCTATAATGACATACTCCATTGAAACGACTTTGTTTTATTTACACCTGATATATCACATGTCCAGAAGGCCATATCACCACCTGTGATCCAACCCAGGTGTTAGTATTAAGTGGCCTGCTAGGGGTCTGCTGAGTGGAGTTCGTCAGCCAGCAGTTGCACAAGAAGGTTCATGAAAGTAAATAGCAGCCAATAAGAGAACAGCTCAGTTTCTCCATATGGCAGTCATTTGTCGTTGTGCAGCAGGTGTGTGGGTTTAGACTCAGTTTAATTTCAGTAAGTGGTACATGTACATAAAAGGCTACTCTGATGCTGCAGATATAAAAGAACAATGTATGAAAATATAAAACCTTTCCTTTCTGATTTACTTGCCAAGAATCATGTGGCCTAATCATGTGGTATACTGTATATAAATAAGTCTAAGTCCATGAAATACAAATCAATGCATCACTCAAAACATGCACATATAGCCTAACGTGAATGAATTATAAATACAGCTGCTAGTCTCTTAGCTTAAATTGTCCATCATAATCCAAAAATCTTTTGCACATAAACCGTTTATTAAAAGGAAGATGATTGTTTTTAAATCGCCTTCCCACTGTGCATACAACACTACTGAGAAAGAAAAAAATTCAAAGTGTGATGAAAATTTAAAGAGCACGATCGGTTTCGTCATGGCTTGCTTTCTCAGTAACCATAGCACACATGCATGCATTATTAACTTGCTCAGTAACACTGGCAATGAGGCTGCTGAAGTCTGCCTCAGAGCTCAGCCTTTTCCTGAGGATTTTGTACCACTAAACACTGCTGGAAAATATGGAGAAATAAAGGAAATAAAGCTTACCTGTTCAAGAAACCGGTGGATTAAAGCAACATTCTGTGGAAGATGTAAGCTCTTTTGGAGACGCAATGGAGCGGACTTTGTTAACAGTGGAGGGTGAAAAGCCCCAGAAGCGGGTGAGGTTCAGGGTGGCTTCAGGGAGCAGTGGCCGGGTTCTGAAGGAGATGTTTAAAGATGACGGGCCGTCTGACTCTCTGGACTCGGACTGCACCAGTAGCTCGGAAGTGGAGCGAGCCAGCACACCGTCCACCAGTGGAGAGCCCAATGGTCACATTGCCGTGTACTTGGGCTCTGAGTTGGACGACAGTGAGACCGAACCAGATGATTTGCTCCTGTATGCTGGAGCCAAGGACAAGGACAGAGTGTTCAGCACCAAACGGGTCAACATCCTGAGCAAGAATGGGACAGTGCGGGGAGTCAAGCACAAAGTCAGTGCTGGTCAAATAGTATTCGACAACCTGACCAAAGTCACTGAGGTAAGTAATTTAAACACAAAAATTTAAAGGCTGCTCTACAGCAGAGTACCCAAAGGGACATGCTGAACCACCTGCTCTTCTTGCTTTTTTTCAAGCTCTTCTTACCTTTCTCATCCCAATGCAAACAGAATTTGAATTAGATTTGTCCTAATAATGTGTCCTCAATTAAAAAAAAAACTTTTTTAAACAGAATCATCTGTCCCAGGTGTCCTCGGGGGGGTCAGGGTCTCCTTCCTGATCAGCGATTGGTTACACATCCTCTCTGACTCTCTTATGCTCTGGCTGGGCAAACGAGCTGTCTCAGAGGCCAAGGTCACTGTACAATGAAAGATTAATGAGAGATTTCTTTAAGTGTTTCTAAGTTAATCAGCTTAATGAATTTCCCCGACTTCCACTTTCTGCTCACTCTCTCAATGGCTTTCGTGGATATCAAGTTCAAGGCACTTGTACTATTTGTGCAGTTGAATTTGTGGAGTTAGGATCAAATATTTTCTGGAGTATTGAGTTTAACTTGTTTAAGTTAGTGATGTATGATGCAGAATATAAAAGTAAGTTAATATAATCGTTTTCCATGATGAAGTAAAACTGCAGGTCTATCACTGTAGATTGTAGTCTTAGTCACAAAGTCCACAAAGTCCAAGCACAAAGTCTCATGAATATGTTTTTTTTTTTTTTTAAATGATCTATCTGGGCAGTAAAGGGTTACTTGGTATATTTGGTGTATAGCATTAAAATAAATTCATGTTACCAATAATATACAAAATGTACTGAAAAATATTACTTGAATTTTCCAAAAAGTTCCTGATATTTTGCAAGTTTGAACAACACAGGTGCGTTTCCCAAACTTCTCCATGAGGCACCCCAGCTGTTCCATGTTCTGATTAAATTTCACCACCACATCCGTGTAAACTTCACTAGATATTAATCTGACAAACCAGATGTGCTAGTTGTGGAAATACACATGTGTAAAGGATTATAATTACTAATATATGGTTCAGCTTTCATTCTGGCACATTGACAGACGTGTCATTGTGTCAAAAGGAGTACTGTCAATGCACAGTCCACCAAACCGGACACTCAACATCCGCTTTATCACAGTCACTATGTGCATGCCAATCAGGCTACCATGCATGTTTTTGGACTGGTGAAGGAAACCTGAGTATCCAGTGTAAACCACTGCAGAACATGCAAACTCCTCACACACACATATATACGGTAGGAATCGAACCCCCAAGTCTGGAGGTGTGAGGCGAATGCGCTAACCACTAAGCAACTATGTGCCCGATTGCAAAACGTGATGCTTCCATATGGTACAATGAATTTCCTACGGTACAATGAGTCCAAACTTGACATTTTTATTCATAAATGTTTATTCATACCAATATTTCAGAAGAAACGCTGGTGAGAAGCACACTGATGTCTGAGTACAGCTTTCTGTTATTCACAGAGATCAGACTGTACTTGTGTGATGTGATTAACCAGTGATGTAGTCTCAGAGACCGGCACAGTGTAGTGATTTCACTCCTCTAAACATCCCCTGAAGATCACTTGTCATACATTTGTTCAGCGATCAGTGACTCAGTTAGCCCTTTCTGTTTGTTTTACACTTTCCGCTTCATTTAAAATAATCCAATTTGATATGACCCCATGACCTCACAATCAAGGTTGTATTTTTCACATCTCACAACTACAGGGTCCACAGTTTGATCCTGAACTTGGGTTACTGTCTGTGTGGAGATTCTGTACATGTTTTCCCCATGTTCATGCAAGTTTCATCCAGGTTCTCTGGGTTCCTCCCACATCCCAAAAACATGCCCAAGGTGTGAATGAGTGTGTGAATGTGTGTGCACGGTGATGAAATTGTGATGAATTGCTTCAAACCCAGTGTTCTTGGGATAGACTCCGGACTTTGACTCGGACCAGGATAAAGGTTACTGAAGATGAATGAATGAATAAATGTTGCAAAAAATGACATCTTAGTAAGTAAAAATATCTTTAATATGGATGTTAATATTTCTTATTATGAGATTATTATAAATCAAATATAAGATTATTCAGCTTGTTTTAGATGCATTTATTCATTTCAATCTTTACATTTTCTTATTCTATTGCCAATTAATTTAGCTTCTTTTAAAATGATCTGTAAAAAGAACAAGATACTTTCAAGCTTGAAATGAGTAAAACATGTCTAGAAATAGGTTTAAGCATTGCGTTATATTTAGTTTATTGCAATCATAAAATGGATATTATTGTAAAATACTAGATAAACGTGACTATATTCAGGAAATTGTCATTTGCTAAGATGAATGAGTGAATGAACTATGACATATCCTGTTGGCTTTTGCATTCAGAACAGAATTCATACTGATTTTTCTCCTTTAGTGATTTTAGTTTGGAGCTGACACTGTTCTTAAATTCCTAATTATGATTTAAACACTTAGGGGGCATAGTGGCTTAGTGGCTAGCACATTTACCTTGCACCTCCAGCACTGGAGGTTCAACTCCTGTGTCCACCCCATGTGCACAGAATTTGCATGTTCTCCCTCTGCTTTGGGGGTTTCCTCCAGGTACTCCAGTTTTCTCCCCCAGTCCAAAGACATGCATTGTAGGCTGATTGGCATTTCCAAATTGTCTGTAGAGATTGTGGCCTGCAGTGGGCTAGTGTCCCCCTCCTCATACCCCAAGTTCCCTGGGATAGGATCTAGGCTCCCTGCAACCCTCTGTAGGATAAGCAGTACAGAAAATGGATGAATAGATTTAAACACTTTAGATCAGTCCTGAAACACTGCTCATTGCTGTTTATGAAAAGATTAAAAGGTTATAGACTCTTTCCTACAGCATTCCTACTGTAAAATTCCTAAACACCATTTGCCTTGCACAGTCACATTTTGGCATATGCACCTTTTAAGCATCTCACACACTACAGAGTGTGAAGTGTGAAGATCTGATTCACACTTTAACACATGACTTGATGTGCTAGAAGTACAAATGTGATCACAGCCACAGTGGCTCACAAAATCCCATGAATGCTTGCAACTCCTAAATGAAAGAATTTCTTGAAAATATGAGGAAATAGAGCTAAACAATATTTGTATATGTATTTTGATTGTGATTGTGATTTTTAGTCACTGATCAATGTTTCAATTTAATTTATTCATTCATTCATCTTCAGTAAACATTTTGTCCCTGGTCAGAGTTGTAGTGAATCCAGAGTCTATCCCTGGAAACACTGAACATGAAGCGGGAATACACCCTGCATCACAGGACACCATTCAATTAACTCCAATTCAAATGTTTGTGTAGAGTTTTTAACTATAGAAGAGTGATGGCATAATTGTCAAACTATTTCGCCTTTTTAACGCTTAAACATTAAACTTTTTTGCAGCACTGAATCTAAGAAAATATGTATTTAACCATTTGCTTGCATCAAACACATTTCAGGCAACAATATGTTTACAGATTGTTTACAAGGTTTCTTTGCTGATTTGTTGTATTTTACTCATTTTGGACTATAAAGTTGTTTTAATGACTTAATTATGACTTACAGTATAATTACGGTAACATGGTGGCACTTTCTAATAGACCTTGTCAATATCACAATATCACTGAAAGTCAAGAAACAAAAAATTAGAGAACTTATTTTTCTTCTTCTCATGCTCTTTAGGAAATTCATATGATGCAATTTCCTGTTGTACATGTGACGTGTGGTATAGAGTGTTTAGGTAACAGGATTGGGTAAATGTTGTGCGACAAAATTAATTGTAGATTTTTCATCACCTATAATGGATGACTCATGGAAAAGGATGTTTCTAGCATTAAGCAGATTCACACATTAATGCCAATATTTTTTTATACAATTTTGGAAAATTTAGTTACGATGGATTATGCCATATATTATTATATATTGTTTTTTGTAGAACTGCTGTAGAATTTTGTAGGTTATTTATTTGAATTATGCATATAGCTAGTTATGATGGACACCTTACCCATGTTTAATACGTCTTCTATCTTTACATTACATGCATATTTGTAAATTTGATATCATGGCACCCCAATCATGGAATCACCCAGACCGGTTTTACGGAACAGGCTCTTGAGTGCGTGTGAATACATATGATACATTTTAGAAATGGACAGAAAGATAAGCTCACTTGATTAAATGTGCTGAAGTCATGTGGTATCTGTTCTTTTCTCTGCACTGTAGCCTGAGCTGACTCTGGAGTTTGGCCGGATCGTGATCTACACCACCAGTTTCCGTGTGGTCAGGACGACGTTTGAACGCTGCGAGCTGGTGCGCAAGATTTTCCAGAACCACAGGGTGAAGTTCATGGAGAAGAACATTGCTCTGGACAGTGAGTATGGCAAGGAGCTGGAGGCACGCTGCAGACGGGTAGGAGAGCCCCCACCCCTCCCTGTAGTCTTCATCGATGGACACTACCTGGGGGTCAGTGCTCTCTCTACAAACTGTGAGACTTCTGCTTTTATTCATAAGCCTTTTTCATTCTATGGTTGTGTGTTTACATAATAAAGAACTATAAGATCGTACAAATATATTTATTACAACAAGATATGACTATAGTTGTCAGTCAAAAGTTTTTGAGCAGCCAAAATTTGTGCATTTTTGTTTAAATGATCTCATTTTAATGAAAAGTGAATATAGCTGAATTGAGAAATGTTTAATATTGAAGGTTTAGTGAATTGAGAAATGTTAGAAATACCTACAGCTACTGTAGGTTGGAACAATCTAGACGAGTGGCCATCAACCCTGTTCCTGGAGATCTACCTTCCTGAAGACTTTAGCTCCGATCATAATCGTGTCTACTTGACCATCTAATCATTTGAATTTCTTAAGAAGTTCTTGATCAACTAAAATGAGTGTGTTGGATTTTGGTTGGAGATAAAAACCTGCATGAAGGTAGAGCTCAAGGAAGAGGGTTGGTGACCACTGATCTAGACCTTTATGACTCTTATTAGGCTCTAGCAACACATCACATATTTATGTTTTACAGTCAAACACTGGCTATGAGTATTTTGTCTATAAGTTTAACAGGTTTACTCTCCAAGTGTACCCGCTCTTACTAAAACACTCATTTAGAGTCCCATTAGGATCTGAGAGTGAGCAGTTAAAAAGCTCCAGATAGATTTCGGTTCTCTTCTTTGACTGCTATTCTGTATCATTTAGCTTTGTCTGTAGTGAAAATAGTGAGTAAACTGTAATAAAACATAAGAAACTCCAGGTGTTCAAAAACTTTTACCTGGCATCATAGTATGTATATAATTTTCCCTTTATTAGTATTAACTAAAAGTTGGTGTAAGCCTTGCCATGATGGTATAAATTAAATGTATATTAGGAAAAGTATATATATATATATATATATATATATATATATATATATAAACATACATTTTTATACATATATTTAAAGCTTTGCTTATTTTTTTTACAGGGTGCAGAGAAAATATTGAGTATGAATGAATCAGGGGAACTGCAAGATCTCCTGACCAAAATTGAGGTAAAATGAACATGAAAAAGCACTTTTTGATCAAATGCACGTGATAATAAGCAGAAAACTTAAACTTCTAGTGCTATTTCGATCAGCTAATGATAGACCGGTAGACTACCTAATAAAATTCTCAGTGAGTTTTGTGACCTGTGCCAGAATTTCAAACTAATACCACACACACACACACACACACACACACTTTGCTTACAAATTGCTTGTAAGCCATAGCATGCACTGCCAGTCAAAACACGTTCTTTCTGAATTTCTTATGTTTATGGCTGTTAGTGCCACAGACAAAACAAAAATGCTCTGAATGGCAAATAAAGAAGCTAAATATTAAACAACTGCTGTATCAAAGTCTTAAATCTTTACTAACTGCTCTGAGATCCTAATGAGGCTTTACATTTGTGCTTTATCAAAGGCACACACATTAAACAAAAAGCCTGAAAAGACAACACTCAGATAGTGCAAGAATCAATTGCAAAAACAAATATATGGTTCCACAGATGCCTAAAGAGTGTCAAGGTCAAGATAAAACCTTTTCCCCCTGTTAGTTTCAGATTGTTTCTATTAAGATGAAACATTTCAAACAGTTCTCAGGTCACTTATATTTATTCCTTGATTTCTGTCGTTTTTGCTTGAGGTTTAATCATGAAATGTTAGTAGAATATGTGAAAAAACTGTTGACTTCTCATATAGTATATGGCCAGTAAGATTTATATACTGTCTATGGGGTGAAAAATATCGCCAATTGTACTTGGTAGAGGTATGGAGTATTCACTAGGTCTCACTGAGAATTACATTCACTAGATCTTGAGAATTACTAGACAAATGTTAAATGTTAAAAAGGTTAGAACTCTGGGCTTCATGGTGGTGCAATGGGTAACATTACCATCTCACAGTTCCAGGGTCCCTAATTTGGTCCTCAGTGACCTTAAAGCTGCAGTACTGAACTTTTGCCTCTCTATCCCCATCTCTGTTTGAAACATAAAACTGCAAGTTACTTGTGGAGTTTTTTTTTTTTTAACGTGGGTTGTGCTCCGGCGCTGCTCCTCTGCGTGGATGAATCTGACACTTTGAGGTATTTGTGGGTTGTATATTAGCTCCAATACTTGATAACAGAGGTGGTGGCGGATAAGGTTTTCTTGGAGTAGACGTGAGTTGCTCTCTCTCATAGGTAACAGAAAATAAGTGCAATTTCCCACATTGGCCATAGCAAAAAAGAAAAAACATAGGAAACTCGATACCTAGCTGAATCAAGCAAACAAATGCGCTAATGGTAGCTAGCTACCTACTGAGCCACTGAAATGTCTTACCTGTTCAGCAGAAAAAAAGACATCTCTGTGTCAGTCTTCAATCCCTTCAGATCTCTCTCAGATGTCGCCACCTCTCAAAAACCATGCTGATATTTATTCTCGCTTTAGCACGGGTTCTGTCCCTTTTCCTTTTATACTGCAGGCTCTCCTCAGTTCGAGGTTTCTTGGTTTTGACAACAGCTGATTTCCCAGATGTCAACAATAATTGTGTTTAGAACCTCTATACCATCTAGATGACAAGTTTAAATTCTAAGCAAGTCTTGTAATGACAAGCTACAAACACTCCACCATCCTCAGCCCCCACACACACGTGATATAGTAGCTGGATCTTCTTCTTTCTGTTTACGGACGTGACGTAACCACACAAAGGCATGGTGACAACAAAGGACATGCAAATGACATCAAACTGACATTTCCTGTGAAATCTGACCCGACACCTCAAATTATAAATCATTATTATAAGCTTACCGTTCCGAAGCGGGGTAATGTAAGGAGACAATTTTGAACACTGATTTATTTTTATGTACTTGCTGAATATTTTTATTTTTAACCAAAAAAAGGTCAATACTGCAGCTTTAAGCTCTGGTTACTGTCCATGTGTGAGTTTTGCATGTTCACCTGGGTTTCCTCCTGGTTCTCCAGTTTCCTCCCACTTCCCACCAATGGCAATGCTGACTCTAGATTGGCCCTAGGTGTAAATGAGTGTTTAATGTGTGTGTGCTTCGTGCCATGTGATGGATTGGCATTCTATCCAGTGTGTATTCCCTCCTTGTGCCCAGTGTTACTGGAATTAACTCTGGATTCACCACAGTCCTGACCAGCATAAAGCATTTTCTGAAGATGAATAAACAAAAGAATATAGAACCCTAATTAGCTTTGGGTTACCCTTTAAGCACCGGGAGCCTCTATGTAGTTCTATGTAGATCATTACAAAGATCATTAGAAAGATGGTTTCAAGTAGAAGCTAAAAACCCTTAATTATCCAAAGAATCCTTAAGGAAGTCTTTTTCCCTCCACCTAAAAGTGTCATGTATTAATTAATGCAGTAATTTGGCAGACACGTTTATCCCAAGTGGATTACAAGTGGCAGAATCCAATGCCGGAACAGAGCTGTTACAGGAACTGACAATTGATCTTTGCAAAAAAGAAATCAAGTCAGGATGCGAGACAAATGTTAAAGAGCACTGAGGTCTGAGTTATGACATGATTAAGTACAGACACATCAGTAAACTGTCAGAAATTATGGATTGGCATCAGTAAATGTCATGTGAATAATGGATAATGTCAATATTGCTTCAGCAAATGAAATAGCATTTGTGTGTGCACACACATATTTGTCTTACTATCCTTGTGAGGACCTTCCATTGACATCATTATTAAAGAAGCCTACACCCAAATCTAACCCTAACCTTAACCTTGGCAACCAAAATGAAGCCTTTTAGTTCTTTTAGTTGTTTTTTTTTTTTTTATATATACAAGCCTTTGTCATTTTTGTTCATGGAGACAAGCCAAATGTCTCCACAAGGTCAAAAAGGTCCCTTGTGGGATCATCTGGTCCCCACCAAGATATAAAAACATGCCCCCACACACACGCGCACACACCCATTCATCATTCATGAGTCATGTGCTGCATTATTGTGACTCAGGCTCTCACAGAAAAAACCTGCACCAGTTCCCCCATAAAAGTACTCCACACTTCCACAGCTGCCTTTCTCTCAAGTGTGTGTGTGTGTGTGTGTGTGTGTGTGTGTGTGTTGCTCCACAGAGGGTACAGCACCCCCACACATGCCAGACGTGTGGCGGCTTTGCCTTCATGCCCTGCTCTATGTGCCATGGCAGCAAGATGTCTGTGTTCAGGAACTGCTTCACGGACTCATTCAAAGCCCTCAAGTGCACAGCATGCAACGAGAACGGCCTTCAACCGTGTCCCAGCTGCTCCCATGAAGTGCCTGCACACCTCTCTCAGTATCCACCCACCTTCTTCTCGCCATGTAAAGAACTGTACCAGAAAAAAACATAAAAAGACAACTGCGCTCCTCCCCTGCCAGTCTGGTGGGATTGTTAATAAATTATGTTTTTAAGAAAGCCTGTAAAAGCATTTGATTCTTCATTCACTTTTATTTTGATGTCACTGTGTGTCTGTGAAGATTCGCTTATCGGGTCATTTAATACTCCACAACAACAGTCATTTCCAGTCTGCAGTCAGATTGCCTGTGTCCTATTACACTATAATGCTGTAATCGAGTAACAAAAAACATTGCCAGGAAATCAGAGATACAGCTCACGCCTTCTATGACCCCAGAACATCACAAGCCAAAATTCAACCAATTGAGAGATACGATGAATGATAAAGATTTGAATGAACTTTTGCAGTTTGGTCTGCTGGGTGAGATCCCAGGATACATCCACTAACCCAGAGGCTCTTGATTTCTTTTGCAACCAGGGACCTCTAACATTAAAATACATTTCTCTTACACTTTCTATCCACCTTCATCCAACTACTCAAAGATTAATCTCATTATTTAAATGTTGCATTAATATATATATATATATATATATATATATATATATATATATATAGGAGCTATAAAGTTTTTATTCCTGAACCTTCCACATACATTAGGTTGAACATGACATTATTTATAGGTGACTTGTTTTTGAGTTATTGGGGGTTTAATTTAACATATTTAAACCAAGTCATTAAATTTAAACTAAATTTAAGGAATTGCAGACCCCCGGCTATACTTTATGACCCCTTGGGGTCCCCGGATCCCATTTTAGAAGCATTTCTGCTTACAGATTTTTGCACATTTTTATAGAGCACAGAACCACTTACCTTGAAAGTGAACTGATTATGTTTAGCAGAGAGGATCTAGATTACGCATAGACATGTACATTACACACATATGACTCTCTATAACTGTCAGATGCATAATCTGCATGTTTGTTGATTTCATTTTTTCTTATTTTAACCCTGCATTTTAGAACATGGGTTTGAAATCAAACTAAATAGTAACCATGAAAGCAACCATTAAGTGGCTGCTCAGTTGTGTCATGCAGAAAAGCACCAACAAAATGGCTCTATGTGTAGCCTTTACACCTGCTGTTGCTGTCTTTCAGCAAGAAAAACAAACTCTACAAAATAAAGCTACACATTTCTACTATTCCATTTACAAGCAATTGCTATTAGAAAACCTTTGTTACTTTCATACCTTAGTTAGAAGACCTACATTGAAGTAGTGTATCTTTAAAACATATTTAAATACATAAAATTTGACTTTAAGGACCTCTAAACATTCAATATTTGGACATTGGGGAACAAAAGTGTACCTGTAGAGTACTGTTCTTTCTGATAATGCACATGCCACGATTATCAGAGACATCAACAGCAAATAATGGGTGTGCCTAAATCAATCATTGAGTAAAGTGTTGAGTGGGTAGTGAACACACTAGTGAATTTAGCAAGCTAAATCCAAGCAAGCTAGGAGTCTATGAAAGAACAGTAACCAACAACATGATGCATATATTTTAATATCTGGAGTCAAGACTAAAAGCAAAAAATTGGAAAATGGCTGCATTACAGACTAAAACAAGGATCTGGTCATGTCTACAGGTCACTGACTTCTGATTGTAATTTGCAATCAAGAATAACATTTTGATGTTAACTAGTCCTTTTAGATAAAAAAAAAAACCAAAAAACAAAAAACAAACAAACAAGGATGCTGTATATTAAAAGGCTATATATAGTCTTTATATAGCCTGTATATAGAACCAGTCAAAATCCAAGAAGATGGAGCACAAAGCTGAGAACTGGATCCATGTTCAGATGATTACAAACCACACTGGATGTTGATGCATCAAATACCCTATAGATTACATTGCAAAGTGACATCAAAGCTCAAAATCACACACATACATACATACATAAAATATCCCAAATTAGAAGGTGTCTTTCCTTGTTGGCTGCACAGTTCAGGATGGATCCCAGGGACAGAGCCGATGGTTGATCTCTCAGCAGAATGTACCACACTGATACTGTGAGGACGGAGGACGGAGTATGGTGGTGTATTTGGTCTCTGTGCTCTCATAGCCCTGTACAATGCTGCTTGATACAGATGCCACAAGGCAGCATTGTAAAGAGGCTCAAAGCGCAGAGCAGAACAGCACCAGAAATTATTTATCCACATGACAGAAGAGGAGGGGTGGGAAATAATGTAGATACTGCTGTTATTTCCAGGTTTTTTTCTTTCTTCTTCTTCTTAAAACATACAGCCATGAATAACAACAGAGAAAGCAAAAATGAAGTCATGGTCAGCTGCGCCCCCACTGGTGCGCCTACAGAGGAAATGCAAAGAAAAGGTTAACAGCATACTAAGAAACATTCACACGAATATCAGGTGTATAGGCTATAATATCAATGAACCTGGACATGCATGCATGCATACAAAAAAAGATGGATGGATCACAGATTATTAAAACAACAACAACAACAAAAAAAAACACACCAACAACCAAAATGTACCATAAAACAACACATCGACATTTAGATCAAATCGATCAACAGGATCCAGCGCGAGCCTTATTATTATTATTATTCTTTATTCAGATACAAGGACAAACATGAGCTAGATAATCTTTGGAAACTGCATACAGACATCATGTTTCGAAAACAAACAAAAAAAAAGACAAATGCTTGACGGTTTTTACTTGAAGTCGGTGATGGAGGGAGGACATGCAGCAGCAGATTCAATCGGTGTACATCTACCTTTCTCTTTCTTCACGCTGAGCGCCACAAATATATTATATATATATATATATTCCTGATCGACTCGCTTCTCTTATAATTAATATATTCCTCTGTAAGCACTAATTAAATCAGTCGTAAATGAATGCACACTGCGGAAAAATATAACAATTAAAACAACAATTTAACGCTAAAATCCCCTTTTCGAGAAATTCCACTCGGTCCATGTCGGCTCTCTGACGCTGCTGAAATCCGTCACAGTGTGAGGAGCTCGTGAAGCTCTTGATGGACGGCTGGAGTTCCCGTGGGCTTTCTTAATGGAAGGCGGCTTCAGCCAATCAGAATGCAAGAAGGGTCTCGGGGATCACTTGGCTGACCAATGGCGTTAGCGCATTTCAGGTTCGTCTATTTCACACATGGAGGTTTGAGTGGACAAATAGGTAAGGTGCTTTATTGTCATTGTATACAATACGACGAAATTTAGTTAGGCAACTCTCAGACAACAACACGAGCATTTAAACATAAAACTCTGAAAGGAATTTAAATGAAGAAGTTTTAAAAAAAGAAGAATTAAGAAATAAATAAAGTTAATAATGAAGAAATAAACAGCGCACACTGTATGTAGCTAGCCTATATAAGCGTAAATATTCCACACAAAACAACGGTCAAAAAACCTCAAAACAAAACAACACAAATCGGCTTAATTCCGTTTCATAAATTAATGAATTTATTCAAACAATTCTTTAAAGGTTTAACAAAATGCATCTGTAATGCATAAACACTTAAGGATGTAACAGAATACAAACATATTATTTAGTTCAGACTGAAAGCTGGAAGGTTCACCTGGTTGAGACTAGACGTACTGTAGGCATCAGGATTAGAATTTTGGTATCCTGCAGGATGCAACAAAAAAAATTCTCACAAGCAGCTTTTCATCTTAATGCAGATGCAAGCAAGCGGTCAGGTATGTAACTCGCAGGACAAATAGATCCATTTGTTCATTAAGATGAACAACGCATTTACAGCACCTTAGTGCATTACAGAATTTACCACATCCTTAGTACCTGCCTGGACATGTTCTCAGGTGGTATAAATTAACTGACTAGCTTGTTTATATTATGAGAAAACGAAAAAACTATATTTGTAAGAAAACATCACAAACAAATATTAGATTCTTCCCTCTCAGAAACTGTCATTTTCCTTGTCGGGGGCATGGTACCATCAAGGGTACATCTTTTGTATGTTTAGCATGTATCTGTTACCTGGTAAGGTGAATAGTAAGGTAGTGTATCTTTAAAAAAAGAATTACGGTATATACTTGGACCTTGAGGAGTACTGATGTACCTTTAAAACTTTACTCTAAAGCTAATTAAAGGTACACCACATGCACCTTTCCAAGTAAAGGATACATGCTAAAAGTACAAAAGATACCACTCCAGTGACAAGGAAAAGTACAACTTGGTACCTTTAATTCTGAGTGTAGCAGATGGACGATTACCACACATTTCTTTGTGCTGACAAATGAACAGAAAAGTTTACTTAAGTTCACCTATAAAGGAGTAATGAGTTCATGAATTTTTTAGCCAAAGGTATTTGTAAATGAATCAGTACATTACAGTCTTTCAGATATGCTTTTTCAGATGGAAAGATATTCTGTATTAAAAACATGTAAAATCCATCCATCCATTTTCTGTACCACTTATCCTGCACAGGGTCATGAGGGAGTCTGGAGCCTATCCCAGGGGACACAGGCACAAGGCAGGGGACACCCTGGACAGGGTACAAACCCATTGCAGGGCACAACCGCACACACTCACTCGCACACTATGAACAATTATTATTATTATTTTTTTAAAGATGCCAATCAAGCTACAACGCATGACTGGTCTGGGAGAGGAAACCGGAGTACCCACAGAAAGCCCCCAATGGGAGAACATACAAGCTCCATGCACACAGGGCGGAGGCAGGAATCAAACCCCCAACCACAGAGATGTGAAGCAAATGTGCTAACCACTAAACCATGGTGGTAGAATTGAATTATATAGTCCTGCATTATAAATATTTATTCACAGAATTAAAAAAATTGCTTCTGTTGTGAGTTTCAAGTAAAAGGCTTTCTGTTTATTTCTCAAGACACAGAAACATGTCTGTTGTAATCCCATATCCGCTATAGACATGGTGTAGGTACTATTTCAAAGAACCTCTGTATTAGTAGTACGTTACAAAGGATGGTTTTTTAAACAATGACATTTATTCACTTTGCAGAAGCAGAATTTTATCCAGTCACTTATCAGTGAGACAGGATACAGTCCAAGCATAAAGCCGAGCACCTCTAATAGCCCTGGGATTTGAACCCATGCCCTTCTTATTATTAGCTCAGAATCTTAACTGCCAAAATGTCACTTCTCTCACCAATCTGTGCTTATTCACTTTTACTTGATTTTGGTAAACCCAAACCTTTTTCACCTCCCTGTTCATAACATTAATTTCTAACCACTAAGCTGTTTAGACTGATACTGTGTTAGCTGTGTGCTAGTGTTGTTAGCAGAGGATGAGGATGTAGATGAAGAGCAAAATGTGTTCTGTACAGAACTAAAGAAAACAGTCAAAGTAATCACAGCACTTGGATTCTTTACCAGACATTTTTCAATCAGTGTAATAAGAAGGGGTAATCAAACATATGCCATTGAATTTTTAGGGATGCCCTGTGTTGGGATATAACTTCATGAACTTTTGCTATGTGGCAGTTTACACTAAAAGGTCAGCCACGACAGCTTGGGCGGTGAGCTTTGTGATGAATGGCAGAGGATGAGAGATGGGTTCAACTTATATTAGCTCTCTTACTGTCACTGTTGATGTACTCTTAATTCCATACCCTTACTCTCATTCATCATACAATGACCTCAAGAAAGATTTACAGTGAATACCTGTCATAGTTTAAAAAAAAAAAAACCTTCCCATAAACTTGACTATTTTAGAATCAAGCATATCATCTCAATATACTGTCACAATATGTGACTTAATATATTATCATTGTTAAATTAACCCATACATTTCATTCAGTGAGATGACAAAATACAATTAGGCACCTTCAGTTACTCATAACTTGAGGGGAAAATTTATTTCCTATATTATATAATCTATATTATTATAATCTTCAAAAAAAGCCTAAGGGATTTTTGTCAAAAACATTTCTGAGTATCCCAACCTATACAGCATCACTCATCCTTGTATTCTATACTTACTTGTACAGGGATTAAAACACTTGTAGAATAAGCAGAATTTTTTCCCCCCTGGACTGTACCTGATCTGTTGAAAGGAGTTAACAGTCTACAAATGAGATTCATCAGACACCCGGTGGGCTTAAACCAAAAACCTGCTTAATCTCCTTTGTCGTATATCTATGCATCAGCTCAGAGTGCTGTTTAAGGAGCAGCTCATGGTTTTCATTTCCAACTTAACACAATTTATAAAAGATATGAAAGCGTTCCTACATCAGCATTACTACATTAAAACACGAGTCGACTTCAGGAGTGTAAGCTTACTGGGTCTAGTGTATGAATTCTTTTGGACCTAACGGAACACCTTCTGCATTATTAGCTTACAGAAGTATCAGACATGTGGACTGAGCGAGCGCTACAATGACAGGGTACTGATGGAAAGTAAGACTTCATCTGGATGGTTGGTTAGAGCTGGTTCAGTAGAGGTGAAGAACCAACTAAACCTCCTTCAACTTGGCCGGCTTCTTCTCTGCTGCACAGATGCTGTGCTCCTCTCCGGCCTCACAGGATCTCCAGATCAACGTGCCGCACTTCTGGATTGCGTTGCTGTTTTTTTTTGGGAAAAAAAAAAGAGAATGCTGTCAATTTCAGTGTGAAAGATGACCTTGAAGAGGAAACCACCAAGACACAGGTTTTAACCAGCTGCGGGATTTGCTATACTCCAGCCACCTTGCTTATTAGACAATAATCCTCCAGGATTACACAATTTTGCAATTGCTGAAATTATCGCAAAATCAAGCAAACTCTGCAATATTGGGAGGAGCTTGCAATTTTTCAAAATTACCACAGATTTTCCCCAGCTTTGGGTCAAAACGTGTCATGTAACGTAATCACAACGTGCACTCAGATAAAGCCCTCTTCGATTCACGTGCGCCGAACATGAGTACAGCTAAAAGGTCCCATTTACCAACAAAGATCACTGTGAAAGAGTCATTAAACATTAAACTACATTTTCTGAGATGTTAACAGAGGTGTTTGTGTCGCATATCATAAAAGATCATAATGTTTGCATCCGTTAATTTTAATTAAACTGGTTAATTAAAAGTATGTTCATTTTCCACATACTTTCACAGATCTATTATTTCTGACTGATAAACACTATGTAGCATTATGCTTGATTCCCCTGAGGGAAAATAAACTATTGAGTAAGGGAGGAATTTTTCGGTTTATTTGAGGAGGAGAAATGACAAAGTGGGTTCAGTTTGCATGTGTGTAGTACTAAATCTAGGCTAAATGTACAGGGTCAGCTTCCATATGTGAAATGACACATTGTCCGTTGATATAATGTCTGTAAATACAGGGACATGGTGGTCCAAAATAAACCACTCTCATGGTAGGCTGAGGGAGGAGGGAAAAAAGAAAAAGGACATATGCAGCTTGTGTTCATATTCTTTTAGCACAAATGTAGAAATATAACAAGAAATCCACATAAAACAGAACTGACAATGTTAGTGTAGTTGTGTGTTTCAACAAGACTGATGCACCTTGAGCTCTTTCTCCAGACGGTCCACCTCTGCTCCCAGGGTGTCGATAATGTTCTCCCCATGCTTCAACATAAAGGCCTCCAACTCCTCAGGAGTTTTCACCTGCTGAATGTCCTACAACCAGAAAAAAAAAAAAAAAAAAAAAAAAAAAAACAAAACACAACAACACACCACTCACTTTCTGTTACACAAAAGATACACTGGTACACTAGTGTGCACTAGTCCACAGTGTGATCGTTCTGTACGTACGTTAAGGATCTGATCAATGTCCTGCTTTTCCAAATAGGACCGTGTAACTACCCGTCCATCAAAGTCCACCTCAGCCTTGAAGCGCACTTTACTCAGTCCCATATCGGTGGCCTTCACGTCATGAATCGCTCTGAGGAAATAACAGAACAGAACAAATGCTAGTGTGTATGCACTCATCCTCCACAGACTTTACACTGCTCTGTTGATCTGTGTACCATCTGTGTACCACAGATTTACCTGACAGCAGGGTCGTTCTCCAGGAACTCCGTGAGCTTCTGCACATGCTCGGCCTGGATGGAACGACCCAACAGAGCCTCCGTATTGGTGTAGATAAGGAAGGCTGAGACGGTTCCCAGCAAAGTGCCTACACCCAGGGAACCCAGACTGTCATAATAAGGGTTACCTAAAAGACAGGGAAAGTACATCAATACCTAGCAGCTCTCAGTCCATGTTTAGTCATAGTAACAGTCACAGTAGTAGCAGCAAGCAAGTTATGGTCAACCAAGGGACTTCTTCAGTCCAGTTATTAATATATATTACACCACAGTGCTGTTTAATTCTCAAATTTGATTGGTCCACAGATGTTAATTAATTTTCTATAACAGCAACCCTGACAGTAGCGCTAACTGTAAGGCAAATTACAGATTTATATATTAATGCACACATTCTAACACACTGTTTTCTATAGTAACAACTTACACAGGGACTTCCATGGTGGATGCTCCACTTAAACAGATTAAAAACACGTGTAATGGTTGATATGGTGAAGGTTTTTCTGAGGAGACATTTATTTAATATTTAGTCTCCAGTGTTTTAGTCTCCAAATTGCCGTGGTATTACAGGAATAAAACAAGTGGGACATGTTGTTATAGTATAATCAATAACTTCAGGTGGTGTGATGTGGCTCAACATGATTCTGCATTATTTTCCTATAGCAGCACGCCCTGGTGGTGTTTTATTCCTCTTCTACCTTGCCAAAGATTACAATAAAATTTTTTTTTTTAAAATTAAAGAACAAAATGTCATGTCATGTTTATCAGTATATAGTTATATATATTCAATGTTGTGGGACATCTGCAAAACAAGTTCATTCCCAATATGACATCGCTGCTAAACAGTCATTCCCTCACCAGCCTCTCTACTATACTAATATTATAATTTATTTATTCAAAGATATCTGCATTGCAAAGAAAAACAAAGTGGCCATGCAGGTCCGGGTAGTGCTTGATGAAAGGTGAGTGGTGTAGCCAAGTAAAGTCACCCTGTACAATGGCTTAGGACTGCAATTTTCACAAAGAGTTTTGCACTCAAGTCTCCATCACTGAACAGATAATAACTTCAATAAAACAGACTTCATGTGAAAACTATAATGAATTTCCTGTTTACACGGTTGCACCTTTTGACCATGTAGTACACAGGCATAGAAAGGAATTATTTGTAATTGCTTTGCTCATTATGAATAAATTTATATCCTGAATTTATATATTTCTGTAAAGCTGCTTTGTGATAATGTCCATTGTTAAAAGCACTATACAAATAAAATTGAATTGAATTAAAATCAGTGATTCTAAATGACCCAAGTAAATTGAAACAACTACTTGACAGAGAAATTATGTGGTGTAAACTCTGTATTACACCATACAGACTATTGAAGTGTGAGGATGCAGAAGGCAATGCAGAGCCAAATGAACTGAAGAATCGCTACTATACAAAACAAGCTGAATGTCCATCAAATTGAAAATGATTATATTACCTAATATAAACTAGTGCTATCAGTACAATGAATGAAGTAAATGTATATCCAAGTAAATGATATAGTATGACAAATGAGTGAGTACTGACATACCGTATATGGTAACTCAGAAGAAAAAGTTTATGGTAACAGGTTCATTATGTGTGCATTCACCTGTCAGTGAGGTTAGACCCATACAGCCTGCAGCAATCAACACACCCAGAACAGCTGCAGCATCCTCCAGCAGGACCACATTTGTACTGGGGTCATGACTTTGCATTACTGAAACATACACGAACAGCAACACCCTCATGTATTGCTCAAAGACAGGAAATAAAAGCCTTTAAGAGGAAACAACCATATCTGGTCTGGCATAAATGCTAAAACACCATACAAATAAAAATAAAAAGTTTAAAGCAAACCTCTGAAACATTTATTTGAACTGTTTAAATGTGTATCATACCATATTCATAGAATGAGAGTCCTTGCTTATGAGAACTCTTCTTGATTTCATTAATGGCCACCAGGAGTGTTGCTGTGTGAGGGAAACATAAGAACTTGGCTATGATTAATAATATTTATATCTACATTCAAAGGAACAGTTTACAATTGTAATTTTTTCCTTATGTGTTGTACCAAAAATAACTGCAAATGTATGATATTTAACAAGATGAACTATTACCTCCTTCTGAAACTAGAGATCCAGCTAAAATACAGTATGCCTGCATCAAAAATACAGATATTAATGGTATTAATATTAAAACATGTTATAATTCTTCCAACTGCACTCTTCTAAAAATCTAAATGAACAGTCACTAACCCAGAGCAGCGATTCTATTGGGTGAGGGTGCATAAGTCCTATAATGCCGTGGTACCAGGACAGGCCGGCACCCATCATGAAAATGCCCACTCCGCTGATGAGGGAGGCAATGTAGCGCATGTTGGAAAAGCCGTATCTTTGAAACAGAAGAAAATAAGGAACACCTAATGGGTTCTTCAGACTCAAATACTTTGCGTAGTGTATGTAAGTAAAGTTACTTGGTTGCTTGTACTTACGGGTGGCCAGGGTCAGGGTTACGCACAGACTGGCTTATTCCCAGTGCAAGAAGAGCCTGAAGGAGAAGTAAAAGATAAGAGAAATAAAAACCTAGTGTAAAACATGAAATCAGAAAAATACTGTATTCAGAGACACCAACATTGCTAAAAAGAAAACTGTAGCAGGCACACGGGTTGTTACCTAACATACAGCAGTGCACAAGAGGGCAATTTCTCCCACATGTAAACCAAGCAACAATAATAAAACAGAGAGGCAAAAAGTCTGTAATGACCACTAATTAAGCACCATTTATTGTTACTGCCATACTGTTTTCTATTGGCTCACAAGACCAAGGTGCGTGAAGTCACAGGTCAAATTTCAAATTAAACTGACATGAAACAAAAGGAACCGCCACCATAAAGAGATCCACATCTAACTTGTGCTGTCCTTTCCCCTTCAGTGAATCAGCTTTTCAGTCACTCAAATTTGACACTGGATGTTAAGTCTACACACCCCTGTTAAAATGGCAGATTTCTGTGTCAAGTCAGAACCTATTGTGTAATTATAACCCATGAATTAAAGTGAAAAAACAATAAGAATCACTTTAGGGGGAAAATGGAGGGGGTGGGGGAAAAGAAAAAAAAAAAAAAAGACAATAACCTGGTTGCATAAGTGTGCACATCCCTAAACTAATTAATAAACTAATAGTTGAAGCACCTTTAGATTTTTATCACAGCATTCAGTTTTTTTGGGTAAGAGTCAATCTTTTTGGCACATTTTGACTTAGCAATATTTTACCATTCATCCTTGCAAAAGCACTCTTACTCTGTCAGATTGGCTGGGCATCAGCCCTGTCCACAGCCCTCTACAGGTCACCCCACAGATTTTTAATTGGATTTAGGTCTGGCTGGTCCATTCCAAAACCTTAAACTTGTTTTGGTGGAGCCATTCCTTTGTTGATCTGGAGGTTTGCGTTGGGTCATTTTCATGCTGAAAGGTGAAATTCCTCTTCATCTTAAGTGTTTCAGCAGAAGCCTTAAGGTTTTGCACCAAAATTGACTGGTGTTTGGAGCGGTTCATTCTTGCCTCCACCTTGATTAAAGCCCCGGTTCCAGCTGAAGAAAAGCAGGCCCAAAGTATGATGCTGCCACCATCATGCTTCCTTTGTGGATGGTGTTCTTTTGGTGATGTGCTGTGTTTTTTGTGTCAAACATATCTTTTGGCATTATGGCCAAAATGAAACTTTGGTCTCATCAGACCACATGTTATTCCATGTGGTTTTGGGGGATTGGATATATTTATTTATTTTTTGGTTTAAAAAGGCTTCAGTCTTGCTGACTAGCAATAGCCCAGAGATATGAAGAATTCAGTAAACTGTCAAATGTAGGGAGCAACCAGCACTTGCCAGAAATTGCTGCAATTCCCTTAATGTTGCTGTAAGCCTCTTGGCAGCCTCCCTGACCAGGTTTCTCTTGGTCTTCTCATCAATTATAGAGGGATGTCCTGTTCTTAATAATAACACTGTCGTGCCATATTTTCTCCACTTGTTGATTATTGTCTTTACAGTGTTCCATGGTATATCCAAGGCCTTGGATATTTTTTTGTAACCTTCTTCTGATTGATATTTTTCAGTGATGAGATCCCTTACCTGCTTTGTAAGCTCTTTGCGGCTCATGTCTTTTCCAGTTGGCTGTTACCAAGAAGATATCAGAAAAATCCTATAGAACAGCTGTACTTTACTTTAGTAATCAGTCACTTTAATTGCTAGCAGGTGTATATTAATTAATATTTAACAGGAGTTTGAATATGACTGGTTTATGAACACTGCCACATTCCCAATTATAAAAGGCATTTATAATGGGGTTCAGCTGGACTAGACGCAACCAGGCCTGATTACTGCAAACCCTGTTCAATCAAATCAATATTTAAATATAACTTTTTCAACAGTATGAAGGTGGTTAAAATGTCTTACCCAGTAACACACTGACAAAATTGAAAGAAATTCCAGAAATGATGAAGAAGAAGGTGATTGAAATACATCAGTCTGGGAAGGGTTATAAAGCTCTTTCAAAGGCTCTGGGACTCCAAAGGACCACAGTGAGAGTTCCATTATCTCCAAATGGAAAAACTCCGCACAGTAGTGAACATTCCTAGAAGTGGCCGACCTTCCAAAATTCCTCCAAGAGCACAGCATCTACTCATTCACAACAAGTCACAAAAGAGCCAAGGACAACATTAAAAGACCTACAGGCCTCTCTTGCATCAAAAAATGTCACTGTTCATGACTCCAATATCAGAAAGACAAAGGAGAAGAATGGCATCCATGAAAGAGTGGCGAGGTGAAAACCACTGCTAACCCAGAAGAACATTAAGGCTCATCTGAATTTTGTCAAAACACACCTTAATGATCCTCAAACCTTTTGGGAGAATGTTCTGTGGAATGATGAGTCAAAAGTGGAACTGTTTGGAAGGCAGGGGTCCCGGGGCCATTACATCTGGCGCAAACCAAACACAGAATTCCACAAAAAGGACATCATACCTATGGTCAAGCATGGTGGTGGAAGTGTGATGTGTGGGGATGCTTTGCTGCTTCAGGGCCAGAAAATCCTAAAGGAGAATGTCCGGTCTTCAGTCTGTAAGTTCTAACTCAAGCGCAACTGGATTATGCAGCAAGACAATGTTCCCAAGGAGTAAGACCTAGTCCTAGAAGTAAGTGAAAGACTGATCTCCAGTTATTGGAAGCATTTTGTTGCCGTTATTGCTGCTAAAGGTGGCACAACCAGATTTTAAGTTTAAGGGGGCAATTAGTTTTTCACATGGGTGTTCGATAACTTTTTTGCATCAATAAATAAAATAAAATAAAATAAACTGTATTACTTAAGTTGCCTTCTAAAATAAATTAGTACGAGATCAGGATGGGAAAAATACCCTTTCACAGCACTGTATGCAACCAGGTTATTGATAAAAAAAAATAATAATAATTTTCTCCCCTAAAATGATTCCTTTTCACTTTAATTAATAGGTTAAAATTACACAACAAAAGGTAGAAAAGGTTCTGACATGATTTATCTCAGTTTAATTTTTTTTTTTTTTTTTTTTTTTTTTTTTTTTTAAACATCATGAAAACCTGCCATATTAACAGGGTTGTGTAGACTTTTTATATATACTGTATTCTTTTTGGTCTGCTTTATCTTCAGAAAATGTTCAGGTGTCTCCTGTATCGCTGTGGCTAAACTACAGATGTTGGCACCTCTGTATATTAAACCCAATATCACTAGCACAGCAATTGAAAACAAAAAGAGTGAGAATGTATGACCTGGTTACAGGTATCTGCCAGGGAATGGATGGCCTCTGAGAACATGCTGGCTGATCCAGTATAAACCCACGCCAGAAGTTTGAAAAAGAAATTCAGTCCGTTTCTGAGAAACAAAAACAAAATGAAAAACAAAAAACAAAACACTAACACAAATTCCTTTAATTCTTCCATCAGCAACAGTGACACGGCAAGAACTTACAGCTTTATACGAACACAACCTAGGCTATTAATGGAGAACTTCTGGCTGTTTGGGGGAAGTTAAACAGATGCATTTCACAGGGACCTAGTGGATCATGTGAGCGCATATGTTTTAACTCAATCTCTTTAATCTAATATAAAATAATCATATAGCCATTTCTGTCCTGCCTACCCAACTCAAACTGCCCTCATTAAGGAGCCCAAGCGATCTCTATAGCACACAACTGAATTTTTTTGGAAAACTTACATGCATATAGCTACCATCACCACCTTTCCTGGCCCCTGGAGGAAAGTAGCCCTTTTGCCTGATCGAGGCTGTGGAAAGAGGTTTTAATGTTCAAACAATCTATTTAAATTATGAATGAACTTAACAATAAAGGTGCATAACTGTGATGATAGTGACAGCAGTGCCCCATTCATGTGGTTCAATAATGTAGGTCATGCATGTCTATTAAAGATTATGGATCGTATGAGAAATAGTAGAGGATATGTTAGAGACGGTGGACAAATGCTAAAAGAAGAACATTCCTTCCACTTTTTCTTCACAAGAATGAACCAGGGAGGGTTCATTAAAAGTTCAGTGCAGTACTAGAGAGCACATAGATATTCTGTAGCAACTATTTACTGCTAAATTATTTTTCAGGGCTGTAGCATTTTCCTTCTTTTACTACAGATAGTGTTTGCTGAAGCTGATGCTGGAGGAGAATAAGCCTTTTTGGGTGGCAAATAGTCCAGACATAAATACTCACTTTTGTGTTTCCCCAGAAATCCTTGTACTCCTTTAACAACTGCTGATTGCGGAATATATCTAAGGATATGATGAGAGATTTAAAAAAAAAAAAAACAACAAAACAACAGAGAATCTTAGGCCAAATGCCTCAATGAGTCTGAAAGCTCAGATTTACCTTGACATCATGCTACATTCCAAGTAAACACAAATATATTGGAATCATAAATAGTTCAGAATATTAAAGAACTAAGAAAACGTTCATTTTGCAGTTCTATTAAAAGCTGTAGTGAGCGCATACTCTCTTGGTACAGTTGCTCCACCTCTTTCCTGAGATTCCTCTCTCGAGCAAGGGCCTCCATACTGCCCCAAACATCCAGAGCCCTACAACCCAAAGAACAATCAGCATGAAGCATGAAAAAGAAACTGAACTCTATAGAATGTACAGACTTAAACATGACAGTTATGGATTAGCAGTTATAAAAGTACATACTTGGTCTCAACGTCTGAGCGTAAGAAGACTGTGAATGCCTCGGTGTCATCGTGAGGACTCCGTCGACGGATCCTCCTCAGTTGCTCCAGGTCACTGAAAACACACAAACACAAAGTAGAGACATGTAGAGTCATCAGGAAAGACTGTATGCGGTCACAGAACTGATCATAAAAATGCTTTCATTATTACCATCCTGACAAATGAAACAAGGCAAAGGTGAAGGACGACCTTCACAAAGTGACGCGAGTACTATTCTCTGATGTCTGTTCCAGCTAAACAACGACCGTATTTACCTTGGTTTGAGGCAGAACTCGTTCATGGCCCTGACAGCAGTGATGAAATTGTTCTGAGTGTATTTGGTACCGTATTCCCGCTTCTTCAGCACCGCCCGCACTGCAAACATCAGGAGGAACAGAAAGTCACATAGCAAGCCACAATAAGAGAACGTAGGAGACTGTAGACTGACAATGCCGCTTATGGCGTTACCTTTTACTTGAATATTGTCTGCTTTTGACAGACTCAGAGGTTTAGATCCTTTCCAAAAAAGAAGAAAGTGGATTAATGGTTAACAACAATGAAGTTTGTTGCTTCCATGTCAGAAATATAAACTAAGAAATATAATAATTACCAGCCGACTCTTTGGAGGGCTGAGGAGTGAGCACTTCGTCTGTGCTCTGTTTTGTCCCATTTTGTCCCGATTCTGTTGGTGGTCCATCTTTACTGCTGCCGGCAGTAGAAAAGTACTGAACCTGTGCCCAGGCTATAGAAGCTCCTCTGGGGTCAGGGAAGCTAAACCACAGACTGTGGCCTTTATATCTGCTTTGCCAGCCTGCACACAAAAAGAGTACAAAGAGTACTAAAATGTCACATATTCAAAAGTTCATGATGAAAACAGAAGTGCTGAATCTTCCAAATATTCTGCAAACACCACTACAGAGTGAGTGTATTCAGATTCAAAACTCGACCCTAGTTATGTATCCTACTTCAATGTTTTCGAATTAGGTAAGATTGTAGGTAATAATAATAAAATAATAAAAATACATACAGATGTCAGTCCAACATAGTTTATGTTAAGTAATGCATAGTTTGAGTGCTACTGGATGCGAGCAGTTTACCATAACATGGCCGTGAGCTCAGGTGAGCTTGCTGGTTCAGGTAAATCCTGCACAAAGTCCGCCATGGCCGATGTGCCAGGCAGGAGAACATCCTCGCTGTGGCGAGTCTGGAAGAACACCGTTGGAACCTGCTGGAGATTCACAAAGCAGAAGGCGCAATGCATGATGAAGACTGAGTGAATACTTGCATCAAAAATAGCAGTCGCAATGTACTGATCAAAATATTGTAATGACTACACAGTAAAAAAAAAAAAATGTGCAGTGCATTACAGGTCAGTGAGACAACACTGTGGACACGGAGTAATACAGGTGGAGAAACTGTCATGCACCTTCTCTATGAAAACCCGCTACTCATGACTAATTGTAAACCTTCATAATGCCAACATAATACGCGTGACGATATGAAATACTATAGTCAATACATGCTCACTATTTACTAGCAGGCTCAATATTATACACCAAAAACCTGATGTAACAAGAAATATAGTTTTAAAAGCATTTAGAAAAACAATTAATTCCAAGATAGTGAACCCTGGAGATCCCTGTTCATTGTTATGACGGCTAACGTACTGTAACGCACTTCAGCCATGTTACAACGGGTTATCTCTATTATTGTTGCTAAGGTTTTAACAAACATTAAGGAATAACTTATGCTGATTGCTTTCATACGAACATTTTGGCAGTGGTGAAATTGGTCACATTGATCCAGAGTGATTTAATTCATTATGATGAATGAATCGGACCTTTGAAAGGGTAAATAAGGAAAAAACACGTTATAACCAAAAACAACTATATTTGTTACATACGAACTGTAAAAGCTCTCTTATTGACATTTTAATGAAACGAGGACCGTCACATTTATATCATTTGCACAGGAGATGTAAACATGCAAACTAGTTCATGTTCATAACAAAAGCCTCAGTGTAAATGCATTTAAAAGCTGGTGTATATGATAACTATCCATATACTGCATTACATGTTAAAGGATTGCTACTTTAAGTACAACTAAAAGGAAAGAAGCAAATACTGAACTTATATTCATTGTGTCAGGCAAATAATTTTCATACAAGCTACTGTATGGGTTTAACGGTTTAAATTGAGTCTAAATCAACTGGTTGTTTTTCCCATAGGTCACATTTATGACACAGAATAAAATTCTTCAAATATTTAATAAAAAATAATAATAATAAAAAAAGGAGTTTGGGTTATGGGACTGAACATTCATGTACTCAAATAAATTGTGTGGGGAAAAATAGGGCTTACATGGAAGGAAGCTTCTCAGAGATTAATTATATTTGTAGATATATAACCAGTGGTAACTAGCCATCTTTACAAACATAACTACTTGACAGAGAGAAAACAGACACGAATGCTTTTCTCAAAAGGTCCAGCAGGTTAATGATAGCTAAACAGAGTATTTAAATAGTTATTAAAGAAACGACAGTATCTATCTAGATGGGTGTCATGACAAACTTTGATGTTGGCTTGACAAAGCCAGTCTGAAAGTTTAAAATCTGAAGATAATGTGCAGTTTTAAGAAAGAAAGAACGAAAGACTGACAGACAGACTGGGTGCCAATAGCTGTAGAGTTGATTTTATAGATAGATAGATAGATAGATAGATAGATAGATAGACAGACATACAGACAATACTTGTAGAGTTGTGAATGCACTCAAATAACTATGGGTGTAGGGAAATTTCTGGAAGATAGACTAATTATATTTGCAGCTATATTATAACCAGTGGTAACTAGCCATCTTTATGAACATAAGTATTTGACAAAGAAAACAAACAAGAATGCTTTTCTCAAAAGGTCCCACAGGTTAATGATGGATAAATCGAGTATTTAAATAGTTATTAAGTAGTTAAATAGTTATTAATAAAGCTCGGGTGTATTCCTGTCTGTGTGGTTCGTAAAACCAGTGTGGCAGCTAGCTGGAACAACTAGCAAAATGGCTAGTTTAGCAAGTGACAACTGTCCCAAACGTCCATTTCCAACCTGAGAGATTTTTAGAGAAGCAGGAAGTGAACTTAAACTGTGCGAAATTAAATACACGATATATTTATCTTGCATGTTGTGTGTTAGTGACTGTGCGGCTATGATGCTACAGTCATGGTGGACCAACTTTGACCGGTAACGTTAGCTAGCTAGCCGGCTAACAGAAACAACACACACTCGCACAGTTACTCAGCAGAGTTACACACTAATGTCATATTTTCGCAGCCTGTACCTTTATGCAGCAATCAGTCCTCCACATATCTTACTCCATGTGCTGTATGTCGCAATCACCTCGCTCACATTTCGCCCATTCTCAATCAGCTAACTCCATGAAAACAGACAAGGTGCAAGTGACGTCAGCGCGTTCTCGCGAGACACTGGATAATTGAAGTGGTTCGGTGGGCGGAGTTAGATCTGCGGCTGCGTCCAATTAGAACGCTGTATACTACATGTTAGTATGAGTGTTAAAGCTAATGCGTTTCATACGCTATGTAGAACACTGATATAGGGAGCAGAAAGCCGTTGCAGATGTGACCTCTAAAAAAAATAAAAATAAAAATAAATAAAAAACAACTAAATATATTTAATAAACGAACTCGAAACTGAATTTTCCTCAGTGCAGGTAGTTATTAGTTAATGTAGTTTAGTGTAATCATGTAGTCTAGGACAAAATCTACTATGTAGGAAAGTTGGAAGTAAAAAAAGAAAGAAAAAGTCCACTACTACTACTATTATAGATCACTTTAGCATTGTATATCAAAAATATATAACAATTTTTTTATTGACACAACCTCTACTATTATCTTAGTTCCTTATTACTCACAATATTAATTTTAATAATTAGAATACTCTATTTTATATATACAGAAATTGCCTGCATAATATGTCATATATGCATAATATGTAATATATATAATATAATCATTATAATTTAAAATAAAGCTCACTGAAAAACAACCATTACAAAAAAACAAAGAAACAAAGAAATTGCAAACAGAAAGTATACTAGTGTTTATGGCCAAGCTACAAAATACAATACTATTATAAATTTATTTTATGTATAATATTACTGATACTACCACAAAAATACTACTAATAATTACATTATTATGAAATATATGATTATTTAGATCAGTATAGTTCCTTATTATTCAGGATTACTTTTATTATATTATTCATATTACAAACGATACTGTTACATATACATAAACATCCAGTGCATCCATACATCCAGTGTAATAATCCATCCATCCATTGTCTGTACCGCTTCTCCTACACAGGGTCCAGGGAACTTGGGGCACAAGGTGGGGGACACCCTGGACAATGGGCCCATCACAGGGCACAATGGCACACACACTCACACTGGACAATTCATAGATGCCAATCAGCCTACAATGCATGTCTTTGTACTGGGGGAGGAAACCAGAGAACCTGGAGAAAACCCCTGAAGCACGGGGAGAATATATAAACTCCGAGCACATAAGGTGCAGGCGGGAATCAAACCCCCAACCTTGGAGGTGCGAGGCAAACATGCTAGCCATTATAAAACCTACTGTAGGTGCTGATATTTTGGCACCATCATGTGGTTAAGACTTAAACTACAGGTAGTAATTGAGTCATTCTCTACTCTATCTTCAGTAATCAATTTGTCCTGGTCAGGGTCATCGGTGATCTGGTGACTACACATTTATGGTACAGATTAATTATGGAAATATTTCAGTACTGGATGTTGAACACCATGTTTTACAATTATTTGCTCTACCCTGTACCTTTTACTGTAAAAACACATTAACCAACATAATACCTTGAAATTGGAAGAAAAAAAAATACTATGAACAGTAACAGAGTAAACAGGTCAAACAGCAGTGTATTAAGTTAATATTAAATGTGGCTGATAGGTCTTCAGATCTCCTTGCTTTTAATCCCACTCTGTCAGATTTTCAAGTTCTTGAAGCCATTCCCTCTCAACCTGAACATAAAAAAGCAAAATACGGATCAGCTGAAACAAAATTTTTTTTATTGAATAATAAAATGCTTATAAAATAATAGCATGTTCAGGAAAAATTTAACACACAATCCTTAATCCTAACTTGCTCTTCACCTCTTGGTTTTTTATTTCAGTAGTGTATAGAGAGCCGGATGAAGATCCTGCTAAACCCTTTTCTTCACCCAGTCCCTCAGATAGCGGTGCACAGAACAGGGACGTCATCGGACTCGGCAGAGTCTCCCACAAACTGCTCGCAGAGGCTTCTGAATCCACCACACTGGTATCTGGACACTGTCTCTTTGAGAGTAATGGAGACTGCTCCTGATCTCTGTGAGCCCTCTTGCCAGGCTGTCCTGAAATGTGACAAGAAAAGTAATAAGCAGTGATGAACTTGTTAAAGGTTTACAATGGGCCAACACCAAACATGTACCTCTACTGTAACATTTCTAGGGTTGCATAAAATATGTAATAAACTAAAGTCACTACATTCTTTACAATAATGTTACTATTATTATTTATTAAATTATTTTTATTTTTTTACCGAGAACTATCTTCAATTTAAATTATTTTGTGCGTAGGATGGTCAAAGTGTGAAAATTATTTTCCAAGTCTGCAGTTTTACTGCATTTTAAAAAAGGGAAACATGAAAATCTTACACGAAAGCATTATTTATTCATAAAAATATAAATATACGTTTCCATTCCAGTGTTTCTCGCACATACACTGCCCTCCAGAATTATCTACGCCCTTCATAAAAATGAGCAAAAATGCATGCATTCGTTCATCTTCAGTAACCACTTTATCCTGGTCAGGGTCACAGTGCATCCTGGATACAAGTGGAGGTGGGAATACACCTTGGATTAGAAGCTAAACCATCACAGGGCACCATGCACATACACACACATTCACACCTACGGGCAATTTATAGGAGCCAATTTAAACAAACCTTCCAGCGTGTTTATGGGAAGCGGGAGGAAACCAGAGAACCCGGAGGAAACCATGAGCAAAAATGAATATAAAATACACATAACACATAATAATTACAAATGTCCACTCGAACAACAGGAGAATCTTTGTTTTAACAAAAATGTATTTTTTTTATTAGAACAGAATTCCATTAGAGCTACTATATTACAGTATTATCTCTCAAAAAATTAGATGCCAAAATATTCCCTATATTTTAAATAAACACCAACAAATTGTCAGTCTGGAAAAAAAACCAAAACCTTTTTATTATTTTTACCTGCTCTTAATTCTAGTATGCCATGTTAAACATGTCCCTTTTCACTACATTATTAATGAGTTTGCACACATGTAAAAATCCCTTTATCTTCCATTATCATGAGAAAAAACTAAAGTTCAACATAAAAGAAACATTTCTGAGATGCACAAATCAGGAAATGGGTATAAAATACATGTGCATTTAAAATACTCACAAATATGATCATAACAAAAATATTCATGATTGAAACGTGTGAACACTGAGTGGCTTCACCATTACAAAATACTACAGGGACTGTAACACTGCTGCTGCTAATCCGATTCATTTGTGATCCATCTCATGCTCTCTGTGAATCAGATCCCATCTCTAATGTTCTTATTCATCCATCTTCTGTACCATTTACCCTTCACAGGGTTGCAGGGGAGCCTGGAGCCGATCCCAGGGGACTCGGGGCACAAGGTGGGGGGGGGGGAGACACACTGGATGGGGTATCAACCCATTGGAGGGCACAATCACACACACATTCATTTACACACTACAGACAATTTGGAAATGCCAATCAGCCTACAACACATGTCTTTGGACTAGGGGAGGAAACCAGATTACCCAGAGGAAACCCCTGAAGCATGGGGAGAACCTGCAAACTCCATGCACACAGGGTGGAGGTGGGATTTTAACCCTCAACCCTGGAGGTGTGAGGCAAACGGTGCACCCCCTACAAAATATTTTAAATAGGGAGTCTGTGGAATTTATTTTACAGTTAAAGGGGTTTGAGAAACTAAAGTAGGTAAATAATCTAGGTAAAGAACTAATTATTTATTTCCAAAGAGTCTAGCTCCCATGCCCCCAGAACATAATCATCATCATCATCATCATCATTATTATTATTAGCAGTAGTAGTAGTAGTAGTAGTAGTGATGGACGGTGCAGCTCACCCACTACACAAGTCTCAGTGCTATTCTGTTCAGAAACAGCTTCTTCTTCAGCCTGGAAAAACAAATGACAAAATTCAGGCTATGCACACAGCTTGTTGACCTGTATCATCAACCTCCTGGGTTTTCTTAATACAATAACAGTCAAGCATAATGAGTAATTTATAAAGGTTTAACAGTAAATGACCAAAACCTTTTCAGCTGTGCACCTGGGACGGGAAGTAAAACGGCCATTTATGACTCTCTGGAGAGTTTGATGCAAGGATATAGACATATCGTGGGTGTTCTGTACCTAAAACACAAAGATACATGCATGATATTTAGGAGTGCAGCCAACTAAAATACAAAAGAAAACTGACCAAACACAGTCTAATGGGTTTCACTGAGATGGTCATGCGAAATACCTTCATGCTATTTAGACAGGCAGAGCGAAACTCCACGCTGCTACTGCTGCTCACAATACTGTTCACAGAACTCAGGATCACAGACATGGCCGACTGAAACGTCTCACTGGACTACAACACCAAAAAAAAATATGCATAAACACAAATACAAAGGAAAGTCACAAAATAGCTGACTAGTAGTTGAGTGCAAATAGAAATACATAAAGTGTAGTGTTGGAGAGGGTTTTTAATTTGCTTTAACTTGCCTTATTTCTTTTAAGGTATTCCTTGAGGGTATTTTCCAGTAGAGACTGCAATGCTGACCTCACTTTCTCTCCATTGTACCACAGCACCGTGTCCAAGTATGTCTCTAAAGTCTCTTCACTTGCTTAATACATTTAAAAAGGCAAATCAGACAACCAAAATAATTACTGAATCGAAATATTCACAATAGTCCAGGCTAAAGTGTTATCTGTTTGGAAACTGTTCCCAATTGTTTTACGCACATTATTTTCTTCCTAACACATATTCTAGGTCAGTGGTTCTCAAAGTGAGAGCCACAGAACCCCATGGTTGCATGATTTTGTTTTTGGTTTAGTTAAAGCAATGGAAACCATTCTGGACGGTATTTTACAGTATTTATTATTGAGTTCTTATAGTTATTAGTTTAGCAATCGGTTTTGGTCGGACACTTGAATTGAATGAGTTTAATCCAAACATCAATACATTTATAGCAGCCTGTAAATAATGCCAATGGTTGCTAATGGGTTATGTTGATGGAACGTTCAGGAATAAGCTCTGTAGCTCTAATAAATACACAAAATATCAATCCATACTGTGCAGTAATGTAGCTGAGGTTAAGGAACTGGCCATACTGTGCAAATTGGTAGGGTTCATCTAACCATCCATTTTCTGTATCGCTTATCCTACACGGGGTCATGGGGAGCCTGGAGCCTATCCCAGGGGAATCGGGGGACACAAGGCAGGACACACCCTGGATGGGGTGCCAACCAACTGCAGGGCACAATCACACACTACAGACAATTTAGAGATACCAATAAGCCTACAAGACATGTCTTTGGACTGCGGGAGGAAACCGGAGTACCCGGAGGAAACCCCTGAAGCACGGGGAGAACATACAAACTCCATGCACACAGGGTGGAGGGAGGTATCGAACCCCCAACCCTGGAGGTGTGAGGCAAACGGTGCCCCCCTACAAAATATTTTAAATAGGGAGTCTGTGGAATTTATTTTACAGTTAAAGGGGTTTGAGTTTGAGAAATTAAAGTAGGTAAATAATCTAGGTAAATAACTAATTATTTATTTCCAAAGGGTCTTGTAGCCTGAGATTCGATAATAATGCAGAGCGTCATTAAGCAATAGTGGAATGATGAATCTTACTGATCGAGACAGATAGCTGGGGGTTAAAGGGGTCATTATGCTGGATGAAAAGGAACATGGTGAGTGTTTGCTCTACAGGACGACTCTGTTCCAGCTTCACATCCTGACTCACTGCCCGGCTGCATTCAGGCTTAGGTTCCTCACTGTGATCGTTGTCTATTGAGAACTCCACTTCAGCGCACAGACTGCCTAGAAATACAAAAAGGGGTGTGATTTTATTGTGTGTCCTGCTTATGTAGAATATAAATTATCAGCTGTATGCACTTTACCATGAGCAGTGTGTGTTTGACTACAGCGGACCTGAGGCAGACCCAGCTCTCCCCAGGGCAGAGAGTCAGCCAGGCTCTGGAGGAAGCTCAGCTGCAGCTCACTCTCTCCTCGCATTAGAGGAATGCCGCTGGGACTATACACTAACAAGTAGATTAGATGTTAAGGCTCATAAATCAATACAAGCAAAGTCATGTGTTCATTAAAGAAGCGTACACACAATCATTCTGTGCTTAGCTTACTTCATAATCATAATCATAATCCCCGACACCAGAAAATCTGAGGTAATGGAGTTGATTTAATATGCTCCCATGTGATTCTATTACGAACTGCAAGTCACAGGGTCCCGAAGTCACGCTTAATACATACCAAGATAACAAGATAGCACACTGCTATTGAATAAATACAATTACCTAATATATGCTCTTAAGCATTATTATACTAAAACACCAACTCAGAAACATTTTGTTCAACAATGGGTGCTTTTTTTGCCAGCTACAAACTCAATATCATGTGCTTACTTTCCGTAAGAAAGAATAATGTACAGAAACACATAATCACCACAATATTCAAATCAATTAAACACATAGATTAACAGTACTTTAGATAACAGTAATTTATTAAAGTAAATTTTGTGCCATATTTTGACAAAACAACACTATAAAACCATTTGAATTTCTGAAGTCTTTTTATATTACAGTATTCCCTTTTCCCTTTAGGTTCCTCTAAACCTTAAAAAAATGGTTGCAGATAATCAGTTACAGGATATATCACAATATTCCACACATTTTTCATTATTATCGTATTATCTTCTGCAAGTCAAAATCTCGTCTTATCAGGCAGTGTATGTTAGCTATTTACCGTGCACTTCTATAAAAGAGCTCACTTTGTTCAAACGTAGGATTGCAATTATCAGTAAACAAATGGCCTTTTTGGGTACATAGTTTGTTTTTAACATACATACAAAATACCATAAACTGTGAGACAAAGGTATGCAAGTAGCACGCATCCTCTTTGTAATGTAATGTAAAGGATATGCATATGTGTGAGATGCGAGTTGGCCAGTTGGGGTACTGCTTCATGCAGGGTCCGAGCATAGCCATGGTAGCGATGCTCACCTCCCCACACAATTCGGCCTCCACGGCTTCAGAAGAAAGTAAGAGAGGGAGTGTCTCCCCTAAAACTGGGTGCATCCGGCTACATGAAGGGAGAGACCTCACAGAGAACGGACTCCTTCAGAATAAAACAAAGACACTGTACGATTACCTTAATTTAAAGCAGATGCAAAATAAAATTTTGAATTCTGAATTAGAGACAAAAATTCCAAACTATATTTTTCATAAGAAAGAAAAGGCTAACTGTCCGAATGCGGTGCTGTCCATGGCAATGGAGCGACCCACCATGGAATATGTACTCTTGACACTACAAGAAAACATAGGAACATTTCCAAAAGTTAAAAAATGCACAAATTCTCATATATTTTTCACAACATCATGGGTTCCTTGCATCAGCAGAAACATCAACAAACAATGACACAATAACAGGTATTAAATGATTCCTATTTCCATTTAATTTTACCTGAATACTTGCTGGTGTGTTTGTTCTTTATTCCTTACGTTGAAGATAACTGTAATCTGTATCACATAAACAAATAGAAAAAACTAACAGTGGGTCACATAAGAGACGACACACAACACTAAGATCAGTGTAAACTTAATCCCAAGCTAAAGTGTTTAGCAGAAGCAAAAGCCTTTATTTGTCACATACAGTACTTGACAGCTTAGTGAAATTATTTTTGTCACCTATGTGGGTGGGTGATATGACGACAGATATCCTACAGTTAAATCTAATACTTTTTATGACTTTTTTAATAACACTTTAAATGTA
The DNA here is from genome assembly GCA_024331685.1 of Stegophilus panzeri. Lineage (NCBI taxonomy): Eukaryota > Metazoa > Chordata > Actinopteri > Siluriformes > Trichomycteridae > Stegophilus > Stegophilus panzeri. Next base: position 16,179,504 of record JANDJT010000217.1, read on the forward strand.
ATTTAAAACATAATTTACAGTGATGATATAAACAAAATATATAAGAATGCTTCAAGATAACTCACACAATAGGAAAATTGCCTATTTACATTTGTTCGATACAAAATACATAAATATAACATCTTTTATAGATGTCATACCATCTAAAAAAGAAAAAAGGTTTAACATTTATTTTTACCTGCAGACTTTGTGATAATATGATATAAAAAAAATAAACAAACAAACAAATAAATAAAGAAGTGGCATACAATACACTTTTCTGAGAACTGTACATGTATCCTCAAGACTTATTTAACTGTGTTGAGATTTCAAGTGTAGCCGACTGGACAACAAACTCTGTTCTTTCTTTCATTTTTTGCCTTCCATTTTAAATTTCTTTTATAAACAGTTAATACAAAAACAACTGGATGAATTTTTCCACATATTACACGTACAAATTTACATCATAACACATCTTATATCATGAAAATGTATCGCAATATGATATGAACTTGAGTTTGGTGCAATGTAAGCCATGTATATGTAGAATAAAGGATCTCAGGGATTACCTGAGCATGAACCAGACTGAATCTATGAAGAAATCTCTCAATCTCCAATTCTTGGCAGTCCTGATCTACCTATAAGAGATGAAGTGAAGTTCTTACAGGTTAGATTTATTTAGAATAACACCCGTAATGGGTTGAACTGCATTTCATGCTGATCAGCCAACGAAACATACACACCTGGAATGAATGCGCAAAGCGTAAAGGCCCAAAGTTATCTGAAAACTTGCAGAGCTCTTCAGGGTAAGGGCAGATACAAAGAGAGACAAAGGAGGAAAGTTTGTCTGCAGCCTCTAAAACCCCCCCCCAAAAAACACAAGTTATATTCATGTACCTTCACCAACTGGCCATTTAATCAGTTTTACCCACAATATAGATTCGGTTGGTATGTACAGTATCTCACAAAAGTGAGTACACCCCTCACATTTTTGTAAATATTTGATGATATCTTTTCATGTGACAACACTGAAGAA
>JANDJT010000217.1:16191088-16209281 GCA_024331685.1 Stegophilus panzeri
AGAAGATGCTGGAAAAGCAAAGAATGTGCAGGACCTGGAGGATTTTTCTGAAGAACAGTGGGCAGTTTAACTGTTCACAACAAACAAGGGACTCATGAACTACTATCACAAAACATAAACACAGTCGTTGATCATCCAGGTAATGACACACAGTATTAATAATCAAGCGTATGTAAACTTTTGACCTGGTTCATTTGTGTAAATTCAGTTATTATTGTGTCTTGTGGACTATATGTAAACATCTGTTATGAGAAATAGCTTATTCAGGGCAGGACTAAATAAAAAAATAAAAAAATAAATAAATTTATGATCCCTCTTTTATTATTACTATTATTATTATTATTATTATTATTATTATTATTATTATTATCATTCTCCAAGGCATACGTAAACTTAAGACCTCAAATGTATATTCCTAGAATTACACGACTCGGCTCGACTCATCAATCAGCTAAAGCTAATATACTTGACAAATTTGTCTAAGCTGACCAGTTTTACCTTTCCCCCAGAGAGAGAGGCACTGCTGCTCCAGGGTTAAGCACATGCCTGTGTAACAGTAAGCTTGGCCATGTGCACAGGAGCTGCCATCCATTAGGTAGAAATTAGCAGGGCAGGACTCTGATTTACCATCGCAGTACTCAGGCAGGTCACAGGAACCCGAGGGAGCACGGCAAAGCGCACCTGGACTCTTCAACTAAGACGAAATAAGTCAAGAATAAAGCTGATCTTTCAGAATGTATTACTAAATAGAGTTATGGACGATTAAATTACCTTGCAGTTCTCACAGCAAACTCCATGGGCACACTCAGCACCCGCTTTTAGCGTGCAGTTATTGGCGTTACAGCAGGGACTGGAACATTCCTATAACACAAGATAAAGAGAAAATAGAAAAGAGAGACAGAAAACCTTAGAGACAGAGGCTAAAGAGTAATGCAGATAATGCCCTCACCTCCACCTCTCCACAGTCACACTCCTCCCCCTCCTCAAGGTAGCCGTTGCCACAGCGCTGGCCTCCGTACATGACCCGGGTGTTTGGTAGATTGAACAGACATTTCCCACCACCTGAGCTCAGATAGCGCTTCAGCTCTGCCTGGTTACACTGATTAAACACACGAGGGAATGGGTGTCTGTAGACGGGTGGAAAGAAAACAACAACCAGAAGAGAGTTAAGATTCAAAGGCATTTGTTTTTATGCTAATCACATGGTGCAAAATCGACACACAAAACCACAAGATATTAGATATTTTTGGTATTTTGCTGTAATCAAATTAGCTCCTTTTATTTCTTTTAAAAGCAAGATATGCACTGGCAGACACAAAATGTAGAACTGGGAAGTCATTACAGGAAGTGTAATACACAGATAGATGTGAGAGATCATGCTGACGAGTACAAATAACCTACAGGCTCACATGACATTCTCTGTCTTGTCTATGAAAGCAATAAATTTGATGGGATAATTGATTCTATTAAATGTTCTGTGCTCATGAAATATGGCATGGTGATGCAGCAGGTAGCACTGCAGCTTCACAACTCCAGGATGCCTTGTACGATCCTGAGCTAGGGTTACTGTCTTTGTAGAGTTTCACATGTTCTCCTAGTGTCTGTGTGGGTTTTTCTGGGTTCTCCGGTTTCCTCCCACATCCCAAAAACATAGTCAGGGTATAGAGTGTAACAATTATCATGTTTATAATTGAATTGTTATTTTGGAAGCAGTAGGGAGGTGGATGCCATTTTTGTTACTACTGGCCATGTTTTCTCCTGTGTTTGGTTAGAGAGGGAGGAAGGTAAGAATTTTGTTGTTCATTTTGAATTTTATTTTTAAAAGTTTAGAAAATACTCCCCTCAAAGGCAGAACTTTTATGTTTGTTATTTTGGCCTGGTCCCCTCCTGAAATCTTTTTGTAGCTTCCCTTTTTGTATTTGAACTTACCAAATAAATATTACTCTTCAGTGTTACAAAAATCTGTGTGACGTTTTTAAAAATTCTTGTTGCTCATAAGTTTCCTTGTTACCGCCTCCCTGACCCTAGACAGCCAAGGCATGTAATAATTGTAATTGAGATTGTATTCATGCATCATGGCCTGTATTCCTTGGCTACTCCAGGCTCTGGGTCCACTGTGTTCCTGACCTGGATAAAGCACTTACTAAAGATGAATGTAATGACATGTAGATAAATAGATAAATAGCTAAAATAATTCATGTTTCATGTATTTATTAAGTGTAGTGACATAAATAGTGCACATCCCCAAAACTAGAGACTATAAGTTACAGAATTTTTTTTACCACCTTGTAAGCATGTAAAAGTTATATCTTCTATCCATCCATCTTCTACACCGCTAATCCTTCAGGGTCACAGGGGACCTGGAGCCTACCCTGGGGAGCATGGGGCACAAGGCGGGGTACACCCTGGACAGGGTGCCAATCCATCGCAGGGCACAATCACATACACATTCACACACCCATTCATACACTACAGACACTTTAGACACGCCAATCAGCCTACCATGCATGTCTTTGGACTGGGGAAGGAAACCGGAGAACCCAGAGGAAACCCCCGCAGCACGGGGAGAACATGCAAACTCCACACACACAGGGCAGTGGCGGGAATCGAACCCCCAACCCAGGAGGTGTGAGGCAAACATGCCAAGCACTAAGGCACTGTGTGCCTAAAAGTTATATCTTCTAGAAAGGAATTACAGTTGTAAAATATATGTGGATGGATTTACTCATTCAAAATACATACAAAAAATTAGATCCAAACATGTTTTTCATGAAGTATCTGTCTAATTCTTTCTCTTGAATTCTTAATTCTTTCTCTTGAAACATAATTTTTTGAAAATAAGGTGCAATGTCTGAAATTACAACCTTTTTTCTTACTTTAAATGTGGAAAAAATATACTATTAGGGAAGCATAGCGTCTTTTTTGTTATGTACTATAGGCCTGTTTCAATTCATGAATGCACATTGCACATGTTGTTTCATTATCACATGTTGATGCCACATGGCAACAATTTCCTTTTACCATTTAACAGAATAATCAAAATATATAAACTTGTTTAAATGACAAGAAATAAATGTTAATTTAACTCAGATAGTGTTTCAGTTCTTTCCTTAAGTAGTTTTGCCTAAATATTGAAAAATTAATCACATTTTGAGAGTCCTCCAATGATGACCTTCACCATGCCATGTGACTGCAGAAAAGGAAGAGCAAAAACAGTCAAAATGAAAGCCCCCTTGTCCAGTTACATGGGAAAATACTAGTTTTGTCTTATTATCAATAAATTGGAGATAATGAATTGTTGCCGTATGGCAACATAATGCAGTAAAGGATTAAGCTAAATACTAAATCTTGTTAGATAAATCACCCCTAAGATCTCAAGATGCCCTCCTCATACTCATGAGCTAGATGAAGGAAATGAATGACCAGGGGTTTACAGCTGTTTGTGTTAGTAGCTGGAGTCTCACCCGGTAGCTGCAGCCATGATGCATCCTCCATCCTCAGGCAGGGCCTGGCAGCAGCCCTCACTGTCATGGTTCATCCCAAAATTATGCCCCATCTCATGAGCCATGGTGGCAGCGACCCCAACTGCAATTTCAGAGTGGTCCTTGAAATTGAGAGAGAACGAGAGCAAGACAGAGAGAGAGAGAAAGATGAGGCATGTACATATGGGAAAGAGATACAGATGTTGAATAATACTGCAGTTTGTTTTACCGAGTTAACTCCTCCTGACTGGTATTCTGAACACATGGCTTTTAGAGGAGCCAGCCCTATAGTGGTCCCATGGAACGCCACACCCCTAAAAGAGCCAGCAAAAGACTTGCTCAGATCTTCCACACACTTTTGATTACACTAAATGCACTAATCTACATTCACATTTGAACTTGTGCTATAAAGCTGGTCTGTGATAAGTGGTTTTGCTTTAACAGATGATGCTATTGGCTGATGGACTGACGTGATGAGCTGTGCGTTGTCATTGGGCAGCTGTCGCAACTGTTTCCTCCTCCAGGTCAGGAAGGCCTCCAGTGTGCTATAAGGGTTGCTCGTTACACTGATCTTATCCCCGTCATTCCAAATCTCCAGCAGTATCAGGGCTACACGGATGTTCAGCGCTTTGTAATACTGATAAGATAAAGAGATGCAATGTGGTCAAATTGGACAACATAAGGGCTAAAATATAATGTCAAATGTCACTGCACTTGAATTCTGGCAAACAGCCAAAAATCATGAAAAGTCAATTTTTAAAAGTTGAGCTTAGTCTGTCTGAAGAAATTTTAATTGCTATCTAAGTGTATCTTTTCATATGCTTTGGATATGTGCCATAGCGACATGAACAGAAGTGATAAGACTAGAGAGACTGATGTGGATGAAGCTTGTATTATGCTTGTACAGTATATTCGTTATTTTTATAATGAATATAGTATATTCAGTATTACAGTGATCCTAGCAAGTGAAAATATACTGAATATAGTCAAATGTATCTAGTAGTTCCTATTATTTATTTATTCATTTATGCTTGAAAACGTCTTGTACTTCTGGCAGATAATTTAAGTAATTAAAGAAGCAAAATAAATGTACAGCTTGAAATGAGTAAATGCATTTCAAACAGGCTGAATAATATTATATTTGTTATATTAACAATCTAATAAAAATACTGGATACATTTGCCCATATTCAAGATATTTTCACTTGCTAAGGTATGATTTGTTTGATGTGTTTTTTTATTTATTTTATTTTCTAAGTACAGTAAATACATTTCATTTTTGACCTATGTAACAAAAGACATTACATTGGGATTTCTCTGTTACTACCTTGTCCACATAGTTGGCAGCTTCAAGTAGCTTTGTCTTGGTCTTCTCCAGGTCACTACCATGTTTCACGAACTGCAGCAGAAGCAGAACAGTGGTCATTATGTCGTTCTGACCTCTGTGGTCTCACAGCCACACGTACACACATTATACAAACGCATCACTAGGATGCACTCCATTAGTGCAGAGGCAGATCAATGATGAAAGGAAGTAGGGTTATTATCTCTGGCGTCACCAGAGTGCTTATCAGCCTTACTGAAACAAGAGCAAATCCAACTCATACTGCATTTCTAGAGCAATAGATTAATCAAAGGATTTAGCCACTTATGTCATCTTTCTTTTTTTGTGTGTATGCAATTTCAATACCATTGAGACTAGAGTGCATCAAATATTAAGTTTCAGTCCAGAGTATTTTACAGTTTGCTCTTGGTTGTGCTTTTACCTCAGCGTGATCAGCCACCATCATCAGCTCAACATACTTCATATTGCGGCTGACGTCTCTCTTTTCCTGTGGACAAAACCACACGTGCTAAGGTGCTTCTAACATGATGACCAAATATCATGTTCCAAATATAACTGACTTGACAGACACTATGTAAGATGTCACTTCCTATATGAGATTAACGTCCACTTTAATTACTCTAGTTTTGTTCAGTATCATCAATACAACTATTTATTTATTTATTTATTTATTTATTTATTTGTGTATCAGTGACAAAGATAAATATCAAGTTTCCTGAATCTCTGATAATGACTGATTTGATATATATTCACCCTATTAGCATGACTGGCCTGTGCAATCCCACCAATTAGCTCGGCCAGCTTGTCTGTCTGGTTCTCTTCTCCATGATGTTGGCTGCAGGTGCTCATGGGTATTTTCAGGCTCTCAGCACGGAACACTGCATGGCCCTGAGAGACGCTGTGATTGGCCAGAGGCTCGATCACATACGTTGCACTGCGGTTCAAGGCAATCATGCCCCTGGAGATGGAACGAAACACAAAGTGTCTGACAGCAGCACTAGTCTCAACCTCAGATTCTCTGCCTACAGAACACAGAGCATCTCTTACGTTTTGTGCACCTTTCTGGCCACAAGCTTCAGAATCTGATTCACTATTCACACATCCATGTATAAGCACAAAAAGGAAATCAAATGTTTTTGAACACTGTAATTCATGGAGGTTTTCAGAGAGATGTAATCAAGATGTAATCAATGGATTGAGAAAAAAAATATTCACAGCATAACAACTTTTAATGTTAGTCAAGAGTTCTGTTTGAAGCAGTAGCCTGAGCTATGAGAAAAGTCTGTGGTTGGTCCACTGTAATGTCAGTCAAATAGCCTTTTCCTGTGAAAGCAGCCGGTTCATGGCCATGTTCATTGACAGAAAGTACCAGACTCTATAGAAAAAGCTTGCAATCTGGCTTGTGAGAATAGTTGCACATTGGCTTTCGATATACAGATGCTGTAGTTATATTAGATCCACACACATGCATGCATTTCATACACAAACAATCAAAGCAAATAAATGTAAATTAGAAGAGACATCCTGATAAGGTTTATGCGTCAGGAGTAGTTCAGCCAAAAATTTAATTTACACAATCTTCCTTCTACCGTTGTCTATTATAATAACTGCCTCTCAGTATCAGCACATAAGTATATCTACTAATAACTCAACATGTTTAAGTGTTACACAGCAATTCATCACAGAGATTATGGTAGTGTGTCTTTATGAAATATGCTACTATACATAATAAAGCACACTGGCATAGTGGGTAGCGTTGCCACCTTAAAGCTCTCTCCATGTCCACATGGGTTTCCTCTGGGTCCTCTGGGTCCTCTGGTTACCTCCCACATCACAAAAACATGCCTCTACTATTTGCTACTCTATTGGCCACTCAAAGAATTGCTCCTAGCTATGAAGGTGTATGTACATATCTGTGTGCATTGTGCACTGGTTTCCCATCCAGGGTGTATTGCTGCCTTGAACCCAGGATAGGCCCCGGATCCACTCTGACTCTGAATAGCATAAAGCGGTTACTGAAGATTATGAAGACTATAAATAATGAAAGGTCTGGATGTAAGCCAGGTCTATGCTGACGCTTAGTGATTTCAGCCCTAGAGTCATTACCATCTCCATAAGATAAAGAACTCTTAAAGCAAGTTGTTGCTTACTTAGCTTAACATAAGGTACATTATAAAAAAAAATCAATTAATAAATGAATCACAATTTTTTTTACATAGTCCCAGATGAATGGGAGCAGCAGGAGGATTAAATTCATTCAATGGCCAACTAAGGTTTACAGCACATACAGCTGCCAGGGTCACTTGGAACAAAAAAAAAAAGATTTCCAATATCCAATATCTAGGAGTGCGCAGCTTTCGCAGTTCCCAACATACACACATGTTCGAACAGATGTGCATACACACACACAAACACATACAGGGTCCAAAACAGGGAATAATACAAACTGGAAAAAAAAACAAAAAAAACTTGCAGATGTCCAATCCTTGGACGGTGCACGCACACGCACACACACACACACACACACACACACACACACACACACACACAAACAAAATACTGCTAATTGTATGCTATCCAGCAAGAAAAAAGTTACATTCACATATAGCAAGGAAGTGAAGTGAAAGTTATAAATGATGGAAAAAACTCTATAATGCATGCACAATTACAGATTGCAGACATATGTACATACACAACTTCCTTTTTTTTTTTTTTTTTTTAAAGTTGAGGTATAGTTTGCAGCTGCAAAAGGCATTCTGGAGGAGGAGGGATGTGCATGTGTGTGTGTGTTTGTGTGTGTGTGTGTGTCTGCACATCTGTCCATGCGTGCATAAGAATTAGTAACTAGAGATTCTGGAGGAAATGTCAAGGGCAATGCCATCGGCTGTGTTCCAGAAGTTGCCCATTAATTTGTAAGTGAATTCAACCCGCACTGTCCGAAATGGTACTGAGACTCTAGCGTCACTCAATGCAGGCCTGTTTGTCTCCTCTGACTAACGCAGGCAGGAAGCCGACTCTCCACATCACACACAGTACGAAACAACACTCCATACATGCCGTGTCATCCCACTCAGAGCCCAGAGACCCAGCTATGTTTGCCTTCGCTGAACTCAGTGAACTAAGAACTGGGGTGACCCAGAAACGCTCCATAGTGCTGATACTGCAGCCCTGGAAGATTTACTGCAACGCTTTCAAATTATTTTTGGCTCATTCATAACAAGTAACATGACCATTCAGTCGTGCACTGAATATGCACTAGAATTATAATAAAGTGACACCCCAGTATCTTTTCAGGCTAATCTCTATCCACCACATTAGAGAGACAGTAGCTTATGAGTGAACACCACAAACATTCATTTCAACATAAACAGGAAACCTGTTTACTCAAAGCTCACTTTTAAGTAACATTTATGGAAAACAAGTAAACAAGATTCTTTCACCCAGCTCCTAAAATGGCCTTATTTGTGTGTGTGTGTAGGTATAAACTAAATATAGTTATAAGAAAAAGTAAACCAAACTGTGACTGTTGCGGGCAAAAACGCTTGATTCTGCAGCTGCTGTTTCCCCCCCCCAGAATTTGCAATGCACCTTGCAGGGTATTTTGTGCTATTTTTGCGGAAAAACTACATGAATTGGCGAAATCGCAATTGCACAAATTGTATTGCACGCAACTGTCTTTCGTGGTGATGTTTGTTGGTAAATGAGACCTTTTAGCTCTACTCATGTTTGACGCACGTGAATCGAAGAGGGCATGAATGCGAGTTGTGATGACGTCACATGACACGCCCAAATCTGCAAATATAGCGGAGTTTCCTTGATTATGCATTTTCTGACATTTCAGGGACTGACAAAAAGGAGTTTGGCACTTTCATGGGGTCAGTTCAGTATAAGATTTGGGCAAAAATGATTTATTTTGCTTGAATAGGAATAAATTCAAATTTGCAGCTACATATAATTATTCAAATTTATGCAAAATGCCCAAAATGACTAAACATTTCCAACACGCATACAAAAAACAGCCCATGGAAGAAATACAAATAATTAAAGCAAACAAAGTAATAAATGCATTCACAAATAAACATATTTGTTGGCAACCCTAAAGCTACGTTTACACTTACAAGCAACAAAGCAACAGGCAATCATTAATCTTCTATGTACAGTATGTACATGACACAGAATCCTGATTTCAGAGATAGCGGCGAATGGTGATTTTGTGAATTCTACGCAAATTTTGTATAACACAGTGGAGAAAAGTACAAACGATTGGCTCAAACGATACCTCGGACCAAACTGTTATGTGTGATCTGACGTTTCTTTACTTCCACTTCAGTTTCTACTGGCATTTAGTTCCAATTTACTGTGTGAGTCACAAAAATGGAAGAAAAACCTAGAACAGTGGTTTCAGTCAACCTCCCAAAGAAAAATAATGTTAGGAAGGAAGTTGAAGAAATAACTGATGCATCTAGTGAGTGCGTGTAACTAGAACAGTTTGTTTTGCTGATCTGGCAATGAGGGCGCTACGATGCTTAGCACATAATATGTAAATCAAACATAAATACATTTTAAACAAAAGTGGTGTGTATAAATCGTATAGTGGGCTTGTATGCTAAACATGTTGGCTCCTATCATTTCTTACCAGAATGAAAAAAACAACAACACTGGACAAGGATAACAGTAGTGATCACTACACACCCACAAGCAACACAAGTACTACTTGTAACTCATTAGTGTGAACTTAGAGTAGCAGGCAAATGTGTTGCAATTATTGTCTATGATTATTACAATAATAAACTATGACATACTCCAAAGGAGCTATTGAATATACACAAATAACTGTTAATCAATCTATCAAATGCTGTACAACATGCCATTTTCTTCCTTTAAGTGTTCCTTTCCAAAGATACTATTATTTAGCTATAGCTCTTGAAATTTCTGCCTCTGTAAAAGTTCAGGGTTTTAAAATAACACAACAATTCCACTTCCTTTTTGGTTTCCAGTAATGAATCGTTTAGGTCTAGTGATGATTTCTAGGTGACTAACATGGTAAAGCCTTTTTCTTCTTTGAAAAAGCTTAGCAATGCAGCAGGATAGTTGCACCACAAGATTTTTTACTCCTCAGTATTCACCATTATATCACTTATGAGGCATTGTATGTTGTAACATTTACACACCACGTAGTATTGTGGAACATTTTGATGCTGTAGTTTCTACCAGCAAAATTAGAAATAGCAATATTATGGAGCTAAAAGAATATGAATTAATGAGAAGGAAAACTTGAGTATTAATATTGATTCATTCATTTATCATAACACATTAATTGCTGTAACATTACTAAGCTGGCATGCTGGTTTAGCTAGTTTGTTTTTTTGTGCACCTGGAACTGACCCCACCATCTCCCTGGATTTTTTTTTTTCCCAAAAAAATAACATGGTAATATTTGTGTCTTCAAACTGCGTGCTAGTGTGGTTAACCCAGCTGTGCTATATACAGAGAGAGATCAGATCTTCTGAGAAAATGCATAATCATGCATCGTGATGCTAGCATCAGTATATATATGTGTGAGGCTCCCACTCCATTCTTAAAATGAGGAATGATTCATTAACAGCATGGGGATTTTTGTGTCTTCAAACTGCGTGCTAGTGTGGTTAACCCAGCTGTGCTATATACAGAGAGAGATCAGATATTCTGAGAAAATGCATAACCATGCATCGTGATGCTAGCATCAGTATATATATGTGTGCTGCTCCCACTCCATTCTTAAAATGAAGAATGATTCATTAACAGTTTAATAAATAGCACGGGGATTTTTGTGTCTTCAAACTGCGTGCTAGTGTGGTTAACCCCACTGTGCTATATACAGAGAGATCAGATCTCTACAGATCAGATCAGATGGTTGCATCAGTATATATGTGGGTGGCTCCCACTCCATTTTCTTGTGTTTATGATAAATTCAACACCTGAAAACCCCACTGCATTGTTTAGTTATTCACATTAACGCTTATTACTCAATACTTACTATGAATTATTCAATAGCTGCAGTGAAAAGAATAAGAAATGCATGCAGATAGAGTAGGGAGGAATTTAAGTGTGGAATCAGTGTTCTGTGAGGACATGACAGTTGCTTTTGTATTTACTTGAGTCCAGAACAGGTGCTGAGAACAACACTGGAGTCCTCCGCTCCTCTCACTGTGCCATGATAATAACAGTGATCCTGAAAATAAACACACACAGCAGTACCATAGGGTCAGTTCAGTCTCTGATTTAACCCCTTAAACTCTGAGGACCAGATGCTGGGTTCAGACTAACATTCCTAACTTCTGTGACTATAAACAGTTCCTATTAGTTTCACTACAGCTGCTGTATAATTCTAAGTAGTTACTGATAATTTAAGTTGAATGACTGAATAACAAGCTGGATTTTAAGGGGTTAAAATATTTTGGGTGATTCAAAATATGCTGCGTGCTTTATAATTAGTTAGAGCTGTGGGTGGCTCCCGCTCCTGTTCTTAAAGTAATTAATGATTTGTTTTTTTGTGTTAATTCATCGTTAGGAAATTCCCAATTTGGAAACTAACCCAATAATGCCTGTTCCTTTTTTGTTTCCAGTAATGAGCTGTTTAGATCTAGTGATAATTTCTAGTTCTCAGGATGAGGCTAACATGGAAATGACTTCTTTTTCTTCTTCTTCTTCTTTGAAACAGCTTAGCAGTGCGTCATAGTCTGTGGCATGTCACTGATAGCTGCACCAGTGAAAAGGTCATTCATCCACTATGATTTATCCATTACACTTGATCAGTGATTTTAAAGAAAAGAGCCACACTGAACAGCTTGCATATTAGCCACATGTTATAGTTAATATGTGATCTTCATTAGTATTTATTTTGTAATTAAATTCTAAATTGTTTTTTGTTGTTGGGGTTTTTTTTTAGTCAGCTTTCATTGACATATTTTCACTCTGGTTAACGACTTCCTACATTACCCACAATGTCATTCGACTATCTGCTGATAGTGATGCAGTGGGATTTATGCAGCGTTCAAATTACATCCAAAGTTGGAAGTCAAATTGGATTTCTCATAAATATGATATTGAACAGCGGTGAAAAATGGCGAGTGAGAAAACACACTTACTCTTTTGTTTTTAGGAGCTAACATCGGCATCACTTACAGTGTGTCTGAAATTCTTTCTCCTATTAAACACCATTGTAACTGTGCTAGCAGTGTCCCCCTGTGACATCAGTGTGGAAGACAACTGCTAACTTCTCAAAATAACACAGACCTACAAATTAACACCAGAATCCTTAAGAACATCAATTGACCATACTGAGCGGATGTGTGTGAACTGCTGATGCTGTGTGTAGAATGGACTTACCCTGTTGGATGGCTTAGAGAAAAAGCGTGAACCATTTGGACCATACCATATCTCTTGATAGTTGGTGGCCAAGAGCTCTCTGGAACAAAGACAAAGCAGAAAATTTGGATGAATACTATGGTTTCAAAATAATGACTAATGACCTAATACAAACTCTTACTATTTATAATTTAACCACATATTTTTCCTCCTGCTTGCTCTATTAACATGTAATATAAAGACAAGTTCTTCTTCTTCGATCTGATGCAACAGTTTCCTGGATCTAAATGACTTAAAGGCCTTGTTACCTAACTAATGTGCAATAAAGGAAATGTTAGAGCTGAAAATGAGTTACTGATACATAGTATTTATAAAAAATATCATATTTAATTACTTGTCACCATTATACTCTACCTGGCTGCTACCAAAATAACTGCTATGTCCATATATGGTATAAACTTATATGCTGCATACTATGTCACCGTATGTTAAGTTTACATTCACAGCATTTTTATTATTTATATTCTTTTCCACTACCTGTTATATCTGACACTTCCATACCAGAACCAAAACTGTTTACTGATCGGCGCCACACTGTCACTTACTGTGCCAATTGTCCTGCTGTAGTAGTTATTGTACTGTACAATTTTGTGCTGGAAAACTAATGTTTGGAAATATAAAACGTTTTTGTACTCGATAATGTAGAAGTCATAACATAAAAATCTATAACATAGTTTGTACTAATGCTTGTACTAATGTACTAATTGCTTATGAAGTAATCATGACAACAAAAAGGGCAGCGGTTGGCCCTTTTGAACAATACTGGAGGGATGAAAGTAGTCACATTTCATTTAATTACCATAAGCTAATTTATTCCAGAACTTTATTAGTATCTTAGGTAGAAAAGGTTTTAACTATTACAATTTTATTTCACTATTGTTCTTCAAACTGTCAACAGTTGCATTGGGCAATTTACGTTTTTCTAAACACACCATCTACAAATGACTTTGCATTTTAGTTTCCCTGGTTTGTGTTACAAGAACTGAAATGCAGTAAGTGAATCATAACATCAGATGTAGCCAGTATTTGAAAACCTCAAAATGCAGAAATCTCTTTCCTGCTTACATATGCTCTGTGAAGACAGAAAATACAGATGGGTGACAAATTAAAGGAAAAAACACCATAAAGCATGTCTGGAAGGTGTTGGGCTACCACATGGCCCCAGAACAGCTTGAATGTGTCCTAATATAGATTGTACAAGTCTCCGGAACTGTACTGGAGGGTGAATGCTAGTCTTCCAAAAGATTTTCCACCAGTTGGTGTTGGGAAAAGGTTGGTGGTGGAAAGTGCTATCTAACTTATCGCTCCAAAATCTCCCATAGGTGTTCCATTAGGTTGAGATCTGGTGACTGTGAAAGCCATTACAAATGATTTACATCAACATCAAACCTCCATGTGAGCCCTTGTTTTCTGTAGGTGGGGGCGGAGTCATACTAGAAGAGACCAATCCCATCAAGACAGAAATGTTTCATCATAGGATAAAGGTGATCAGTTAGAAGAACTTTGTATGCAAGCAAAAAGCCTTTATTTTCTTTTGTAATACTTATTCATCTATAATTTAACAGAGACACTGTGAATAAATGGACAGACTTCCAGCTGATCAAACAGGCAGGAATTCTCACTGTAGTAGGGGTGTCAGGAATAACTAGTGACCTTCGTCCTGACCAAAATAACTACTTAGGATTTCGCTTGCTGGGGTGGGGCTGTAGGAATGCACAGCATGAATCTATTCCAACAGAGAACATGCATGAACTACAGTCATAAGCTGTATCTAAAATGAGATTACAGTAGAAATATATAGGTATTTATTTATTATTTATTTATTTACATATAGATCTCAGTAGTAGAAATATATCGATATTTAGCTTTTCTGTGTATAAAGTTCAGACTGTTTAATCTGCCATACAGGTTTAATTCTTCCTACATCATTGAAACATTAATCCTTCCCACCAAACATAAATTTTAGACATGCTTGATGAGCGGCTCTTTACACCGCCACCATTCACTGTGTAACTCATCCACATCCCACAGACATACCCTGGATCTATCAGGAGCATGACTACCTCTCAGTGTTTATACTGGAAACTCCAACAATGTGCTGCAGACAGTCCAGTTCCCCTGGGCTGCAACCCCATGATCACCTGACAGGAACCACCCACAATGTGGCACCGCCTGCACATCCTCATGGCATAATATTGACTCAAGTCATTTCTCTCTGAACTAAAAAGCATCACACATAGCCTGACATTTTTTTTCATAGGACCAGACACTATTATTCAAAAGCAAATGTAAAACGTTCTCTTGGAAACAAAAAACTTCAAAACATGCCACACATCTCACACAGCGATGGGCCATTTTTACTTTCGCAAGTGTTTCACAACTTTCACAAGTTTTTGCGTCCTTCTCATGGAAACTTCGCTACAACACCAACAATGCAGTGAAAGAATGGGGGTGTTATAGAAAAACTGCAAACTGCAGTGGAATCTTAGTACAAGTAGAGTCTAGAGGGTAAAAACTGCAACTGCAGTGAGTAGAACTGGGGTGAAGCTAATCTGACAGACCTTCAAACTAACTGGAAGACGTTCATTTGGCTGTTCGTTTAATTACTACCTCACCTTTGACTACATTTGTCACTGAACAAAGAAAAACACTCATCATTCTCACTGCAAGTATTAACACAGTTCTCAAGTAACTTGAAATAAAGTTAGCTAACATTAGCAAAAGGATGCTATCAGTGATGAACGTTTTACTAACTTTCTTACCTATCATTTAGTAAAATGATTAATGGAAATGAAAATATAAAATAATATGGACAGATTAACTAGAAATCAAGCTACTCATCATCAATGCTAACGTCATGTAATGTTACCTGAACCTGAAAGCTGTGAATTAATTTCAATCCTTTATTTAGCTTTGAATCATTGGCTGGTTAGTCTTCTCAAACAATTCTGGACACATCTTTGAAGCTTAGTCTTGGTAGTGTTGACAAAGATGAAGTCGAAAATCATTCCATTGCAAGCAAAGGTGACAGTAATGCAATAAACAATTGGCTGTAGGTCTTACAGGAAATCATTTTACCCTGTGTCTGTGTGTAGGTATTATGGTGAAATGGGCCCATTGGTGATGTACCAGTGATGTACATTTGAGGTTATTTTGTCTGAGATGGTGCATTTGTACTATATATGATTCCTCCTGTCATGATCACAAATCTGGAACACACCCTTGACTCCAGCTTCCAGCTTCCTACCAGTTTGTTTGAACAGACAACATAAAAATGGCTGATTTCACCTACTACTACATCCTGTTCATGACTCCACCGTCCATGTTTGATGAACAACCTGCAGTAAGACATTATTACAGTCTCCTAGTTTTTAAAAAAATCCATGAACTAAGCTAAGCTTTCAGAAATTCAATTCAGCTGGTTTTCAGAAGCAAGTCTAAGACTACAGATTACATCAGCACCTGAATATCCAGCCACAGCAGCAAAACGTTTTACAGTGCACTAACATTAGCAACCTCATGATTAATAGTAAGGTCTGACAAGGCATCAGATTCAAGGATAAGCTGGGATGATGACACTGTGTGCAGGCAAATGAATGCAGCAACTGGCAGCCTACATGTTTAGAATCACAGCTGCTACTCCAGGCTCTGTGATGTTAGACAATATTGAAATAGCCTGGACTAGTTAGCTTTGCTTTTATCATGATAAGAGTATAGTAATAATAATACAGTAATACTACTACTACTACTACTACTACTACTACTACTAATAATAATAATAATAATAATATAGTATAATACTACTAATATAGTATACTACTACTACTACTAATAATAATAATAATAATAATAATACACTGCTGTCATTTGTTACCACTTAAGCCAAATGGCCAGGGTTCAGCTGATCAGATGTACAGTACCTAGCTAATAGTTGTTGTCAAAAGGTATGAATTACATTACATTTGTAAAAGAACATATTTCCCCATAGACATACATTAAAAGCAGTATTTAACCATGAGACAAAATTATTTTCATGAAAGATTTCTTTGTCTAGCATAGTTTTGCATCATAAATTATGCATGAGTGCAAGAGCAACAAATGGTGCTATCAGCCAGTTGGTGATGAGAGCATGTCCTATTTCACCATGGCATTTGTGAATCTGGTCATTGGTTCAAAGTATTTTTCCAGAAAGTAACACCCAATGAAATGAAAATGGCCATTTCTTTTTGGACAATGTCTCAGTGAATAAACTTCACTGAAATAAATAGGTTCTAATGCTAATAACTCACGATTTCAGCATGGATCAATCCACTCAAAGGAAGGAAATTGTTAATACTCGTCATGTCACTGAGGTCAGTTCTGGCCATCAAAGCTACAGTATGTGCCTAGTTCTAGCTATAGCATTATGCATGGCCTTACTCTCTTCCTAAAGGGCATGAACATGATTTGAGGTCAATATAGAGTGCAGAGTGCACATGATCTGCTTTAAACTGAACTCTTCCAGAGGCAACGTTAGAACAATGGCCATCTATTGAAGTCGTCATTACATAGTGAGTTTAAAAATGAAGAAGAAACAACGCCGCCTCATAGCTGTTAGCAAAATGACCCGAGGCGGGAGCTATATTGAGGTTAAACAGAGTACTGTACATGACTATTAACTGACACAGCAGTTTCTTATAATGAAGTCATCACTGCATAGCTATTTGAATCATTGTCAAATTGGACCCCAACTGCTCAGTGCTCATTACCCCGTTCTGATGGGTCTGACTGTTAGTGAATCCTGTGTTTGTTTTTGAACATTGATATTAACAAAGGTTAGTTAGCTGATATCGACTTGCTCTTACTTATTTATCATTTACCAGTCATATGTGAGGTTATGTGAAAAAATTCTCTCCAAAATCTGGTGACCACAACAAAAGAATCATGTGACTGAAATACTAGGATATAATGAGTTCCACTGGGTGTAGGGTGTGACTGCCATTTTATTTGGGGATTTTCTTTATGTGTCTGCTTTGTATATCTATATGTATTGTATGTCTTTTTGTATGTGTTTGATTTTGAAAAGTAAATGTTAGCTACTGGTGTCTCACAATTAGCTTGTAATCTCTTCATACCTGAAGAGATTGTTATGTTCATTGCCCGCTACCCTGATGCACAATTCATTCCGATTTTGTTTTTCCATCTGTGTTCTGTTTTTTTTTTTTTAAATCATACATACCCATAACAATCCATAACCGATTTTGTTCCCCATTTAATCATTCTGCTATACCCTGAAACTGGGACATAACACTTCAGAGGCACAGAGAAAGAGAGTGGGTGAGAATGGCTTACAAACTATGTAGTAGAAGTGCTACTACTGAGCTGGCCTTTTTAAGTGGTACCCTGGCAGAGATTCCATTCAACCACTAACCTTCCCCTACAGAGGAACACCATAAAACACATGTCATCAAAAATAGACCACTGTATTATGGGAGGCTGTGTAAGCTTAAAATGTATTTACAGTTGCTGATGGCAGCAGATTAAGAAGCTTTGCAAGCTCCAGACTCTGCCATGTACCAATTTAGCAGCAGGATAAAATAGTATCTGAAGCAAAACTATCTATTAGAGCCCTGGTTGGTATACCTTTCTCTGTATGTTGATAGTGTCAGCAGGGGCTGAACCTAGATCAGCACTTTTACCCTAAGACTCCTGATATTTATGAAGCCATGTAGCCCAAATGACAATATTCTCTTTAAGTAATCATTATTATTGTAAAACCCTGTCATTAACATGAAGACACTCTATTCGGTAAGGTTAAAGATCCAGTTTGTACAAGGAATGTGTATGACAGAGTTCAGATTTAGGTGTAAGACAACTATGCGTACATTTAAGGAGGTTTATGTACTGACAAATTAAACTACCAATCACTGTTTCTATTTCTTTTATTTTAATTTTCCTTTATTTTATCCCCCTCCCACCCC
>JANDJT010000217.1:16227910-16266749 GCA_024331685.1 Stegophilus panzeri
GTGAATGGGTGAATGAGACACAGTGTAAAGCGCTTTGGATAAAAGTGCTATATAAGTGTGCCATTTACCATTTATATATAGTGTGATGTCTGAGATTTGCCACTGGAACAGTCTGATGGATCAGTGTAAGTGTTAGCAGTGGTGGAGGCTAAAGAACCATGGCTTCACAGAAAGCTTTGACCCACCTGTGAAATAAATAAAAATGCAAGTTACAAACTGTGTAGTAATTAAAGGTCTGATCTAAAGTAATTAGTGATTTTCATGGAACAATTCAGGATGTAGATGGACCTGTTGTAGATATGGGGGTCTTCAGTCCTAAAGATGTAGAAGATCTTGTCTTTGTGGTAAAGCTGAAACTGCTGAGCTGATACCGGATCGTCTTCCGTGAGAGAGAAGCCGAGGAGAGGCAGGCTTTCTAAAGCTGCTACGTCCTGCATGAGCAGAAGACAAGTATAATGAATAAGGATAACAAATAATATAAAAAAAACTAAACAAACTATTTTAGCCCCAGTAGCTAATTCTCATACAACAGCTGAAACCACATCTTTTCAACTTCTGCTTATATAGCAGTTGAAGGAATCACTAACTGCCCTATACTGTACGTGAGTTCACAGACATGCTTGATTAGCTAGTGTTGCAATAATGCCCTGGATCCACTGAAACCCTGGCCAGAATAATGCAGTTACTGAAGATGAATGAATAAAGATAGCTGTGGTATCGATTCCAACTTTTTTAATGGATTTTAGCAGTTGGCATGTTTTTTCCCCCATATCTGTTTATCACCAATTGCAAACTGGATCCTTAGTAATATTTCAGTCTTTAAAGCCGTCTACAGCATCTTTTTGAAGTACAAATATATCTACATCCTCCCGACCATGGCTGTCTGCACATTCGTATGGTGGAAATCTGCACTGTAGAAACACTGGAATCCAACAATATATATTATTCAATACAATATATTATATTCTTGACGGTCACAAACACACATCTGGAATCCTCTTGGGTGCTTTTCTCCTACCTCACTGGCAGCGTAAGTGTACAGCACTTTATCCTTGATGACAAACCAGAGCCTCTTCCATTGTCTCTTATTGGCCTTCATTCTGTCCAGATAACCGCTCATGGATGAGCCATCTGTGTTTGCTGAAACCTGCAAAATGATTGCATATGTGTGAGTGAAGAAATGTAAACAAAAAAGTAAACAAATAAGTGCTGCCAACCAATAACATCATCAGTTAAAGACTTACAATATTAAAATTGTTACAATATTAAAAAAGAGGAAACTAAAACAAGTCATACAAATTAAAAAAGGTGCTGGGATGCACTTCCCCAGCTTTTATACCTCTTTCAGGGCTGCTGGGATCTTCTTCTGCTTTCTAAAGTGAAACGATTTGGAATTTGGGGAAATAAAAGCACTACCTAGTGCCTGGTTACCTTTTAATTGGACAAGTGACAAAAACAGACCGTCAGTGATAGGAAATAATGAATTCAGTTGTTAAGCAGAGATTTTCTGAATACTTATTATTTTTGCACTATAAATAGATGGCCAGGTGTCAGACCTGAGATGTTATGCTGTAGAATCTCAAAGCACTGATCACACACACGTGCAGGTCGATTCTTCAGATACTCCAGAGGATGCTTATTGACCGAGCAGGCCTGACATACCACCTAGTAAACACACACACACACACACACACACACACACACACACACCCCAGAAATCCACCTTTACTTTGTTCAAAATCAGCAGAAATCCTGTAAATCCAGTAAACCCAGTTTGTTAAGCATCGACACACCCTTCCACAGGCTCTGCAGTGATGCCTCCTCCAGGTCAGAGTGAACTCGCAGGTGCAGATCATACACATGGTGGCCCGCAGGTCCGGGATCCAGATAGGGGCCTTGGTTCCGAGCTGGGCTGCACTGTCCAAGCTGTCTCTGTCTTCCTGCAAGAAATACATCAAGGATCCTGCGTTTTAAATAATTAACAAGGAAAACCCTAATTCCATGTGTCAAGATATAATTAGTGCGTGTTAATAATGATTCAGAGTGAACACATAAATGTGTACTAAATGGAAAAAAATACAGATATGAATAGGAGGCACATTATTCTCTTTAGTTAGTTTGTCTGTGTTGACAGGGCATCTGGTTTAGACTAGGGCAACAAACGCACATGTGAGAGTTTCATGCGAGCAAGTGCTCCGATGTTTTGGGAACATATTATTCCCATATTATACCCATAATATTGTGGGTACAAACAAAAATAATAACTGCATGGGCAGGATTAAAAAGTCCCATCTTGCACACATCTCTATTTAAGAAAAAGAAAAGAAAAACAAAACAAACTCCTGGTTTAGGCAATGCCCACATAACTCCAAAATACATACATAAATATCTGGAGCACTAAACAGATACTGATATACAGTAGATCGTGACATTGTGTTACACCCTTAGTGTATGTGGATTATGACACATTGGCCTAATATTAGCATTTGTTATTAATCTTGAAGTAAATAGTTTAAATGGTAAAATAACCTCAGGCTCAAAACACCACTCTTCTTCATTCACGTGTTATTCCTACTAGCTTTGATGGAGAAAAAAAAAGTCATGCTGGTTCTGTTATATGGACAATCCAACACAAACTAACAATTATATCTTATTATATTCAGGCATTTTCATATTATTCCTGAGTGACAATGAAACAAATCTCACACACTAAATCACGTCCCAGCAGCTGTACTGATGGGTTCTCAATACTATCCTGAAAGCTGTGAGTATAAGGAATCCTATAACTGTTCATTTTTCCCAGGCTCCTTTTGCTCTGCATTTTGAGTTTGCCCAGATCAGCTATGCTAACTATAATGCTGTGTGTGTTGTACTGTCATTCATCTTCAGTATCTGCTGTATCATGTCAGGTTTTAGGTGGATCCAGCACCTATACTAGGAATAAGCCCTTGATAAGACGTCAATTATTCAAATGGTGATTATGCACACATGCACAGTCATTAACGTGAAAAGCGAAACGTGAATAAAGTGAGCCACCAACTATTATTTAATATACTAGTCTAGCCTTATACATGAAACAATAGCACACTCTGTTTCTTTGGTTGTGTTGTATGCTGGTTGGCCACAGTGGGACAGTCACTCTTTTATTTAAATCAGTGGTTCTCAAATGTTTTCAGCGTGAGACCCACTTGTGTAGGGTACATCCCTTTGTGGCCCCCTAGAGTCGTCAAAATTTCGCAGTTTCGCTTTTTTCGCACTAGAATCAACATTCTCAGATAGAAGACTACGTCCTCTATCTAAAAACCTATTCATTTTAAATAGTCTTAGGTATCAGCGTGTGGTTAACAGTACTGTACACTAGTATATCAACAGATGTCTCTGTTTGGTGTGTGTTTTAGTGTGCTGTGTATAATTGATAAAAAAATTTTATTTCTCATTTTTATATTCATCATAGTGTAAAGGTTCACAATCCCGACTTACACGGCACCATCTGGCACCATGTGGCGGCCCCCAGTTTGAGAACCACTGATTTAAATGCGTCTCATGTCACACACTCACTTATGCTGTAGGTAATTTTATAATGCAAAAGAACTGACAGCTTTGCATCATTGTTATGGTTTTGCCCATCAATCAGTTGGCACTAAAATACCAGCATGCGTTATGCAAACATGTCATACGCCCACTGGGAATCTTCACCATGATCTGCTAGCTACTGATCAAAGGGATAATAAATACATCAACTATCTTTAGTAATGTAGTGCTTTCCTTTATTCCAATGGATGTGGAACCACCAAAATTCAGCCCCAAAACAGTTATTGTCCTTCCAAATTCCTTTCCCCATCAAGAGATGTCATCAGGGAATCTCCACTGATCCCTCCCTGGAGTGGAGAGCCATTTAAATAACCCATTGTGACTGATCCATGTTGGCCAATAAACATAAAACACTACCAGAATCACATTACCTGCTATTGTAATCTATTGAAATCTAATACCAGAGACAGCATACTTGCGACAGATGTATTGATGGTTACGTCTTTTGACTTTGGCCAGAGTGTACCTTTAAAAGACATGGGATTAAAATAGCATGAGTCAGTGAGTACCTCTTCAGGACCTTTGCTTGAGGGGAGAAATGTGGTCATTTTCTTGGTGTAATCTTCAATAGCATTGGAAATTGCCTCAAGCCACTCGTCTCGACTTGCAGGGGAACTGAAAAGGTGGGAAGAACAGGGATAGAGATAGACAAACAAGAGCGCTCACTTCTTCAGGAATGCAAATGTAGAACACACACCAATTTGCCTTTGTTCTCCACTGCACATCAGCAATGTGCTCTTAAACTGACCTTATAAACACCAAAGAGTACCATTCACAAAAAATTCACTGTGGTCCTAGCTGTTTGAATGTTAACCTAAATACTCACCTGGCAGACAGAATAAAAGAGCGTTCGACACTTTCGAGGTTCAGCTCATTCTGATATCCTTCTTGACTTGGCTTACTGACCTAAAAAGTCAAACATACAACAAACTCAAATACAAGGTCTAGAAGAAAGCACCAGACGGAGGTGCTGTAGACAAAGCCTATGGCTCACCTTCATTCCAGACAAAGAGAGCTCATTGTTCAGCTTGTATTGGCCTGACTGGAGGGGTGTAGTGTACATCAGTGCGTCATTGAACTGGCCAAAAAGAAGAAAAATATTAGCATTAACAACTGTTACTCTGTTTTTAAAGCTACTTCATACTGAGCATCAGCAAACCAAAGTAAAAGACATTTAAAGTTCTGGCAGGAGCCGGAAATTAAAAATGGGTACTAATGTAGAAATGTATAATTACATGAATTACACATAGAAAGTCAGATGTATAATTACTGCCACCCTTGATAAAGATGAGTAAAAAGGTTATGGAATAACGCGATTAATAGCTTAATCTCACACTGAAAATATTATAGATATTGTATCTAACCTTTAATTAAGCTAAAATATTTTTTAAACGTCATGTCACAATTATTATCATCCCTAGAAATGAAATGTAATGATCTCATTTTTACTTTACATTTTTAGTTCATCTTAGAGTTAAGGAACTCTTAAGAACTTCCTGTTTCACTGAGGAATAAATATGAGGTGATACAGAAGCCTAATTCCCTTAGTAATTCATCAATGTGGGGAAAATTAGAGAAAAGTATGTTGACCTTGCTAAAACAGGAAATGACTATAGAAAATAGCTACACACCCAAAAATATCCTATTAGGGCAATAATTAAGAAGTTTAAAACACTGGCTATAATGAATCTACTTGGAAGAGGATGAAAGTGTAATTTTCCTGCATGCACAGTGAGGAATGCACAATGATTAAAGAGGCAGAATATTCTCCAGGATTCAGAGTTAGAACATGGCACCATTTTGGAGCCACCAATTCTCCAAATTTACAATTAACAGTGCCTCTATGCAAACAAAATATTTGGAAGGAGTGCCAGTAGAAAGCTTTTTCTTTCATCTAACAACAATTGTAAACTCCTGGAATTTGCCAGACGTGACTGGACTCAGGTTGTAAGGTGAAATGAGACACAAATAGTTTTCTGGCAATAAATATTCAATGTGGATTTGGTGTAAAAATAAAGATGGTTATACAGAAGAGAACTTAATCCCCACTGTTAAGAATGCTGGAGGATCTGTGATATTGTGGGTCTGTTAACACACTAGAACGGTGTACTGGTTGGCGCTACACTGTGTCTTACTGTGCCGATTGTCCTGGTTTAGTAGTTACTGTACTGTCTTGTGCTATTTGCACATGTTTTGCAAGTACACTTTATGTAGAATTGTGTAGGTCTTATTTCATTCTGGGCAGTGGTAGCTACATGGTTTAAGACGTTGGTCTACTGCTTAGAAGGTCGTGAGTTCAAACCCCAGCACTGCCAAGCTGCCACTATTGGGCCCTTGAGCAAGGCCCTTAACCCTCAACTGCTCAGATGTATAAATGAGATGTATGTCGCTCTGGATAAGAGAGTCTGCCAAAATGCCATAAACGTAATGTAATGTAGTCTCTTGTAGTCCTGTGTCATTTTATGTAGCACCACTGTCCTGGATGAATGTCGTTTTACTTTGCAGTACACTGTACTAGCTGTAAATGGTTGAAATGACAATAAAGCCACTTGACTTGACTGTTTTTCCTTAAAAGGCTGTGGAAACCTTGTTAGCATAGTACATGGCATCATGGACTTCATTGGTTGCCTGTGCAAAGACGTTACAAATGGGTCATGGTTGGGTGTTCCAGCAGGACAATGATCCAAAACATGTAAAAATCCATGCAAAAATGGTTTAGTGACCAAAGAATCAGGCTTTTGAAATGATTATCGGAAGAGGAGAGTCAACAAGACTTAGAAGTCCACAAGATAGTCTACAAGACTCATTTTTACCAAGGGCCAATAATTCTGTTGCTGACTCTATTACATGCAAAACAATCTACTCAATACAAAAACTACTATAGATTTAACCCTACAACTTCTAGATGAATAAGTAAAATACTCAATTATTTAAAATTAAAATGACTAAGTAGCCACTTACTAAGAAGAACATTCGAGGTTGCATAACTTTCCTAGATAATTTCAGCAAGATACCCTCTTTCAATAAGACCTGAAAAGAATAAAAACAACCATCGTTTTCTTTGTAGAAAATAAATTTGTTAAAGCTTTAATAATTAAATACTGTAACTGCAAAAGCACTTTAACCTTTTAGTCATCTCAAACTTCAGCCAAATCAAGGCTTTATAGCATGCATTTTCAAACCTTAATTTTGTTTTTTACACAAAGGCACACAAACACATACAGATGCCGGCACTCATTAACATGATAATAGCTGCTAGCAGTACTTCCCTACAGAGCTACAGGATGGTATTTACCCTGCCCGGCTTCACAATTTCATGGTATCCAATCAGGCTGCACTGGACTTGCATCAGTTTCTGGAAGTTATCCTGTCAGAAAGAAGTAGTTCCTATTTATACTCTCATCTTACAACTGATTATGAAAGAATGAGAGGCATAATACTTCAAATAAATTATTTTAGTAATTCATAGTAATCATGGTCTTACCCCTCGCTTCATGGTTTCATTGGCATGGTTTGCCACTTCCTTTACTATACTGAGTGTAGCTGAAAGAAGGTAGAAAATTTGTTATCTAGAGCTAACAAGCTTAGTGACCTGATTTATTTTAGTTTTGATCATATGACCCATGTGAATGTTAATCCTAGCATTTTTGAGCCAGACTAATTGATTTCATCATGGTGCAATATAGAAAACATTTCTCACCTTGTGCATCTTTGTAATCTGGAGAGTCTTCATCAAGATTCTCAAAATAGTCTAAGGAAAAAATAAAAATAACAAGCTCACAAGAAGCATGTTTCCATCTTCAACAGATTTATACAAATTCATGTATTTATGTATGGTTGTGTCAAACTCAAGGCCCTGTGGGCCAAACACAGCTCTGCCTCATTTAATTCAACCCATGCAAACCTGCAAAAAATAATATTGAAACAGCTCATAGTACTTAATACTCAACATTTTCATAGTATCAACAATATTTTCACAATATTCACAAAAATGAATCAGAAATATGTCAGGTGTTGGCCTTAGTGTGGCTCAGTGATTGACTCCAATATAACAGTGTATTGAGACATACAAATATGTTGAAAATAAGTTGAGGGAACATGAAGACAAGAGAAATTTGGAGACTAAGGAAATGAATATTGTTAGCAGAAGTCCACGTGTGTAAGTTCTTCTTAAAACTTTCTCACCATAATGTATTTTCAATACTTGGAAAACAGACCTAGGTCTAATAATGCATACAGCTGAATAGTATCTGTTAGGCCTTCTTCCTAGTAATGTCCAATTCTGCTTTCAGAGCCTGGGTTGTTGCTGTCAATCAGCAGAATAGAAAATATGTTCAAAATGTATACTTTAGAACATGACCCTTCAAGAGCTTACAAACATGCTGATATGTCCGGGGCAGAATTTGAGCTTGACATCTCTGCTCTAAAGGATTTAAACCTAAGAATCAGGGACACAAACCTCAGTATGCATGCAGGTTGGTGCTATGAGGGAAACACGTCCATCATTTTTTATCTTAGATTTTCAAAAGAATCTGTGTTGTTTGTCTGGATGTATTGATTACTGACAGGATTCATACTGTAGAAATCAGAAGTCACAATACTTATTTAACTGAATCTGAAGTGAATTAGTAAATGGCATTCTAACCTGTGAGAAGGAGCTGATACTGGGGGAGTCTCTGAATGGGCTTCAACATGTAGTGTTTCAGGGCGAGATTAGCACAGCATGGACTGCTCTATATTAGAAAGAGAAACAGACAGCAATAAAGACGGAGTAGTCACACACATGGAATGCAGACATTCTATGGCGTTTCATTCTTTAATAAATAGCATGTGCACTACATATCATAGCGAAGATAAATATTCACCCACCCACACATGCATGCATGGTTGAACACTCACCAACACTCACACTTAAAATGAAAGACACCAATGGCAATTTAGCAACCAAGGTTTGTGTGTTAGGAGGGAGAACAGGTTGCGTTGGTGTCATTACCTCAAATTCCTGAACGACCTTTGCAAAAGCCGGGCTCTTCTTGCACTGCTCCTCCAGTAGAGCCACATTCTTGTCAAACTCGCAGATGTAGCTGGAGTACATTTTCAGGTATGGCCCTTTCTTTAAAAAGATATCTGCTATGCCGGAATGCTCATTCCTGATTCATCAAGGAAGCAAGTCAGTGAAATGTTTTAGCACTTAGAATGTGGGTGTTGTTTTGTGTTAAGACTATAATGATGACTAACTCCACTGTAATCATTTAACCATTACAGTAAAGTGTGATATCACAAAAAGACCCAATTTATCTAATTCTAGTAGAATGAAGATTGTAATTGTTTGGAATCTGAGAAAAAAAAAGATGGGTCAGTTTTCAAACCAGAGTGCCATACGTTCCTCCAGCTCCCTCAGTAAACTTTGGTTGAGCTCATAGAGCTGTGGCAGTGAAAACAGAATCTGATTGAGGTTCTTCTCATCAATCACAGGCTTCCCAGCCTGCAAGGAGGCCTTCATCACTGCATCCCGAAAATTCTGGACAATAGACACACATTAAGCCAAAACAACACATGGGAAAACACAGTAAGGTGAATGCTTTTACACAGTATATGTATGGTTGCCTAAGAAAACCCATTAAATGTTGCTGTGGATGAATTCTGGCAAACAAATCAACCGAAAAAATGGGATTTTCTGCCTATATCATTCAATGACATAGCAAATTTAACCATTCAGTCATCCTGAACCCAACAACCTGGAACTATTATTATTTATGTTTTAATCTTGTCTATGTTATCTTCCTAAAAGAGAGACGCGGTGGTAAATGCAGTCGTGAATGCAGTCGTAAGTGGTGGTAAATGCATGTTGTAGTGGAAAGTACCAAATACATCCTATCTATAGCCAGTTTCATTTCATAATTACTATTTTAAAAGGCTAGGTCTACAATTCAAGAATTTCACCACATGGAGTTATAAAACAGAATAAAAAAACACCAATAAAATGTATCATATGTCAATAAAGTGGAACTTTATCCACATTTGGATGGGCTTTCACATTGAGCTTATATTATTTAACGTTGTTTTTTAACAGTGATTGCTAAACACAGCATGTGTTTGTATCATTGTTTTTGCTGCCAGCACTACTGAGTGTGGTATTCAGGCAAATGGATATTTACATAATTAGATAAAAACTTAATCTAATAAATCTAATTAGTACATGAAAAAAAAACCCTTAGTTCTTGAAACGTAGAAAAGCTTCATTTGGATCGTCTGTAAACTCACCAAGGGCTATATACTGGGAATTAACAATCAGGGCTTTATATCTTTTAATAAGCATTTTTTATTTATGTTTCTGTGGATTGGAACTTTTCTTTTATGTTTCTGTGGATTGGAAAGGATTTTGAACCTGTAAAAGAATACCCTTAAAGTCAAGTATTTCCGTTTCTTCCCCTACTGTTTGTATTAAAGTGGGTGTGTATGGCATTTCTGTAGTTTCAAGACAGGCTTGTTGCCAGAGATAGATAATTGTGGCTTTACTGGTAAAAGAGATTTGACACATAGCTTTTGTAGTATTTTCCTGACTGTAATAATCTGCTGGCAAAATATTTGCTCGTAGGAGAGGTTTTCCCCCCACAGGGAAGTGTTTTGTGCTTTGACCGAGTTGAAAGAGAGGATTACAGACCCTGTGACCATTAAGTATTCAGATTTACCATAAACTGGAATAGTGTTAGATTTACATAACCATGACTAGATTAAAAATAATCACAACACGTTATAGAGGAAAAAATACGTGAATGTCACAAGGAATATATTTAGGACTGGGTATAACAGACACTCACAATATGGAGAAGCTTCAACACACCCACAAACCTAACAAGAAAAATAATGAAACAAATTAGTAAAGTATAAACGTATTAGTGTGAATGAGGTGCAGGACCATTAAGCATGCAGACTCACACTTTCTCTGAACTCACGATCTCTTTAGCGATGTGAGACAACTTAGTCCTCTTGGAGTCCTAAAACCAGAAAGTCAGAATGAGCTTTTCAAAATAAAAACAACTGTTAGCAAATTTACAGCAAATATGAGAGTATAACAATATAATGCGGTACCTGATTCTTCCATTTGATTGGACTGGTTGTTATTTCTTCTTCGTCTTCT
This sequence comes from Stegophilus panzeri, assembly GCA_024331685.1. Taxonomy (NCBI): domain Eukaryota; kingdom Metazoa; phylum Chordata; class Actinopteri; order Siluriformes; family Trichomycteridae; genus Stegophilus; species Stegophilus panzeri. The sequence continues at coordinate 16,238,643 of JANDJT010000217.1, forward strand.
TCTTCTGAGCTGCTTTCAAATTCCCTTTCAAATACATTATCTGAGTAGATGATCTCATCATACACTTGGCTTATGGAAATACAAGCAACAAGAGACTGGGTTTGCGGTGAGGATCACAAATAAAACGAAAACACAATCAAACCAGTGTACGTTATTTTCTTGTTCAAGCTTAGCTGAAAGAAGAATTAATGACAGGATTAGAGAAGAGATGATTCTATACACTCTTGAAAACAAAAGTTTCTAAAGGGTTCTTTGTATGGTGACAGTTGTAGTTGGAACCATTTCTTCTTCTTCAAAATCCTCAAGGGCGGTTGTTGAATACACACTTAAGAAATGAAGATTAAATACAAAATTTAAATAGTTATTTGGCTTGTCCATCTTCTGGAATATTTTAAACCAAGATAAAATCTACCACCTTAAACTGGTTTCTTTAATTAGCCTTCCAGGGGGGCAAAAAAAAGCTTGTCTTTTCACAAAATATTTAAAGTAAAACCCCTTTAAATAACTAGCAATTCAGTGGAATTGCCATTTATTTATATTATTTATATTTCTCACCTCTCATTATAGTCCGGTCTCACTCTGGTGTTGAATTCTCCAAGAAATTGCATTTCTCCACTCATTCTTTCTTCTTTATTGGAGAGGTTTCTCTGCCAAATTGGCAGTTTTGGTTGTGTCTGTATCCCTGGGCTTTTTGGAATACAAACTTTTATATTATCTGGCATATCTTCATATAAATGCTCATCTACACCATCTCCATCCACGCTATGCTCAACGCTAAATTCATCATGCTGGGTATTGACATGGTGTGTTCTGTATTGTGGTATTTGAATTTGGCTTCTCTTTTGGTTCCTGGTAGCCTGCCAGTCCTCGTCCACAGATTGCTCATCTCTGCCTGCGGTTGTCTCTGGACCTTGTCCTCCCTTGGAGAACAACTTTTTCACTGAGAATTCAAACTCCTTTAACTTCTTGAAGGACGACTTCCTCTGGCCATCTGACTGATGCAGGTCTGCGTGGGTCAAAGACTTCACTTTAGGCTTCAATGTAGTACCAGATTTTTTCTTTGGGGTGCTTTCTGATGTGGTGTTATTAGGCACAGCCTGGCCTGTATTTTGTTGCGATGAAAGGGATTTCCAGTATGGATAATGTCCTGGCAGTTCCACATTGTCATTTGGGGTTTCTAGTCTACTTCTTGATTTCTTCTCATGTGTAGTCTGTTTTCTGGGAGTAACCGTTCTTTCTTCTTTGTAAAATGCAGCTAGTGTATTCTCTTTCACCGTAAAAGCTTTATATTGTCGTTTAACATGTCCTCCTGACTTCTGTGAGGTGATATCAGGCTTCTCTGGTCCTCCACCATGGCTGCTTTTTGGTTTATTCTGCACAGGGATTGGTGAGGCCTTTTGAAGAGGAAGCAGAACAGAGGACAAATTGCCATTTTCTTCATCAGCAGAGTGTCTACGCTGTCTGTTTTTTAACAGGACTGGGTTAGATTCTGTGAATTTGGGTTGCAATCCGGTTGGTGAAGAATCATGAGCAGCATGAGGTATGCTGGTTGCATTTCTTTCAGAACCCACTGAACCATTTGTAAGATTCAGATTGTTTTTCACAGTCCCATGGCTCTGGCCATGGATTACTCGCATTGGCTTCAGTCGGTCACCTGAAAACTCACGTATATTGTGAGAAGTGCTGGCTGATGCTTGACCTGAATTGATCTCAGATTCGCACTTAATTTGGGAATGCAGTAAACCCTGAGTGCTGTCCAATTGTTTTTGAAAATGTGACTGATACTCACTGGTGAAAATAGCAACAGGTTTCCATTCTGGTGTAGGGAGTCTAGAAAGACATGGCTTTGATTTCACAGTGTTTATTGGTGGTTGGAAACAGTCCACGTTAAGTGCTTGGGGAACTGTTTTTTGTACTGGAATAAACTTTGGTTTAGGGGCTAAAGGTGGCTTTTCCACAACCGTTACAGGCCCTAAGAACACAGATGAACAGATAATAAGTCTGCAGCTGACTACTAGAAGGTCAAAAACAACAGTGCAGAAAACAAACACAATTACCCATGACATTCTACCTTTAGTGTGTGTCTTCTACCGAGGAAGGTGCATGTAATGTACCTTTAACTAGCCTTTAGAGTAAATCTTTAAAGATACATCATCATTAACTGCTTAAAACTGTTCGTTTTTTTCCATGCAGTTTTTTTTCTGTCTAAATTATACAAAGACAGAAATCAGGTTGTACCTCAGAAGAAAAAAACAGCTTGTATAAGTCTACTATATATGTTAAAGTCTTTGGGTAAGTTGTAATCTAGCACCCTAATCTATTATTCAGTCTGTCTCTCTGGGGCTAAACCTTAATGATACTATGTTGACCTCAACATCAGATGGTTTACCCTTAAAAAAAATAAAAAATAAATAAACAAACAAACAAAAAAAACATTAGAAATCTAGAAATATTAACAATTCATATTAACCCTGAAGAAACAAAGAGTGCATGTACACTCACTGTCCATTTTTTAAGAAACACCTGTACACCTGCACGGTCATTCATTTATCTAATCAGCCAATTATGTGGCAGCAGCATATTGCAAAAAAATCACGGAGATACAGATCAAGAGTTTCAGTTAAGGTTCACATCAAACATCAAAAAAGGGAAAAAGTGTGATCTCAGTGACTTTAACCATGGCATGGTTGTTGGTGCCAGACGGGCTGTTTTATGTATTTCAGAAACTGTTGATCTCCTGGAAATTTCACACACATCAGTCTCTAGAGTTTACACAGAATGGTGCGAAAAACAAAAACCATCATGTGTGCAGAGGATCTGCAGGCTGAAACACCTTTTTGATGAGCAAGATCAAAGGAGAATGTGTAGACTGGTCTGAGCTGACAGGAAGACTATAGTAACTCAAATAATCACTCTTTACAACCGTAGTGAGCATAAAAGCATCTCAGAACTCACAACACATCAAACCTTGAGGTGGATGAGCTACAATGGCAGAAGACCACATTGGTTTCCACTCCTATCAGGCAAAAACCGGAATCTGAGGCTAACATGAGCACAGACTCTCTCAAACTGGACAGTTGAAGACTGGAAAAAGACCAAGTGAATTTTCCCCCTGCTCTACAATAGTCCAGTTTGGGTGAGTCTGTGCCCATGATAGCCTCAGATTCCCGTTCTTGGCTGACAGGAGTGGAGCTCAATGTGGTCTGCTGTTGTATCCCATCCACCTCAAGGTTTGATGTTTTGTGCATGCTCAGATGTTTTTCTGCTCACCGCAGTTGTAAAGAATGATTGTATGAGTTACTATATCCTTCCTGGAAGCTTGACCCAATCTGGCCATTTTCCTCTGATCTTATCAACAAGCCTTTTCAACCCACATAACTGTCGCTCACTCAGTGTTTTTGCACCATTGTGTGTAAACTCTACAGGCTGTTGTGTGTGAAAATCCCAGGAGATCAGCAGTTTCTGAAACACTCAAACCAGCCCATCTTGCACCAACCACCATGCCACGGTTAAAGTCACAGAGATCAAACTTTTTCTTCATTCTGATGTGAACATTAACTGAAGCGCTTGACCTGTACCTGTATGATTTTTGGCATTGCACTGCTGCCACATGATAACTGATAACATAAATGCATGAATGTGCAGGTGTACAATTGTTCCTAAACAAACTGGACAGTGAGTGTATACACATAGACACATGCAGTATGTAGCTGGTGTTTTGTAGAGATGTAAACCTCAGGCAGTGATTCGATATTTTTAACAATACCATTGACTTTGCTATGATACGATACAGTTTGATTTAAGTAGCCTCCGATCGATATGTGACCAAGTTTATCCAGAATTTGGGGTGCTGTTAATTTGTGAATGATGAAGATTAGATGAGAAGGAATATTTTCAAAGTATCAGAGTTACAGAAAAAAAAATCACCTTGACAGATTATTAATTTATTTAAGTTTTAAAATGTGAATTATTGTTGACACACACACACACACACACACACACACACACACACACACACCCCTTGTATGTCATTTTAATCGATTTAGGATTGTTTTATGACCTTTAGTATACAGACATATCCTACTGTAGTCTATATTCAGAAAGTATCAAGCTACACATGATTGTGATTAATGCTGACAGATTACATGGTAATTAATGAAAGCATCCACTTTCATTTAATTAGAAAATGTTTCCAAATAAAACTTGTAATTCTTATACAATGGTGATTTTTGTTTCAGTGTTCTTTGTTTCACTTCCGGTCCTGATGTAATGAGGTGTTGTTGTTTCTTTCTGTTTGTTTTGTTTTGTTCCTTCAATCAAAGCATCAAAGACTGTTTATGGAAAGCAGGTTATCCCACAGGGACGGAAATAAAGCAGAGATTTCCACTATTATTAATCAAAAATGTATTTACAGTAAGCAGCCTAAATGATCATGGTTGTAATTTGACAGGTGAGATTATGGAAGTGCTGCTGTGGTCATCACTCACCTGTCCGCCTCTCCATGGCTCCGCTACCTTCTCTTCCTACTTCTCATTACTACAGTCGTGTTTATTTTTCCTCCTACACCTGACACGACAAACCCCTGTTTAATCGAAAGGAATTACGCTGTTGACCTCAATATATCACTTGAATCCAGCAGAATAAATCATTCCAAGCGCGCAGTCTTCAGAGATCAGTGGTAAATTCCCCAATCACAACAATCCGGCTGAAAATTGCGCACTTTTTACGCAGCCGCAGATCTGTTCTGATCAGAAAGCCGATAATTTCACCGACCTTCACTGACGATTCTGTAAATATTCAAATAGTAATCCAGTCAGTCGATTTCCCACTGACTCGCTCCAATGTACAAGTTCATCAATAACAGAATAAGTTTCGATGACAAGATTTTACACTGAATCACACTTCCCTTGTGGGGCAGGTGCACTGAAGAGAGACTCATCACTGCCTCCTGCTGGACTAATTTGGGAACACGCTTGATTTTCATTTTATAAACACCAATACATTTGGGACTACTCTTGTTGACTACTCTTGTTTTGTTTCTTTAGACTGTTTTGTGTCTTTAGACTGTAATGAAAATAATCTATAATCTGTTTTAGATCGATCGATAGATAGATTTATTTATTCTGCTTTTGTGTTTTTGTACTTTTTAAAATCACTTTTCATAACCATAACTTTTAGGATTTAAAAAAAAATTACTTTTATGACTTTTATAAAACTATATAATGGACAGTTATGGAACATGAATGATAAAAATGTTTCTGAACACTAGAACTACTTTGAACAAGAGAATTAGGCTGTAATAACGTGGACTATTTTACATGTAAATCATGTTGCATTACATTCGTCTTGCGTTTTAAAAACATTCGCATATGACTCATGTATATTGGGACGAAGGGCGCGTCTCGTTACTCACGACATTGTTAAATCTCCGGCTCTCAGCCCCTCACTGAACAGAGCAGACACAGAGAGAGGTGAGAGTGCAGCGGGAAAACAAGACCTCGCTTTCCCGCTGGAAATTTATGGAAATGTATTTGGAAAGTTGCTAAGGTTTGTCCAAAAAAAAGCCGCTAAATTTGTCGCTAGGCGTTATTTATTTATTTATTTATTTATTTATTTTAAAGTCGCTAAAGGGGTCTAAAAAGTGGAAAAGTCTGCACTGACAGCTAGATAAAAGAAAAGCTAAGCTCCGCCTCTCCCCAGCAAAAAGAAAATACAGAGAGAGAGCGCACAGTTTTTCGTTTACGCTCATTCTATTTGAAAAGCAGTAAAATACACCGAGTACCTAAATGTACCTGTGTTTTTTTTCTTGAAAACAATTTGCCCCCACCTCTCCCTCCTCCTGCTGGTTGAGAACCACTGTAATAGCTCATCCTTCTGATCACGTGGCTGTGATTCGCCTGGAAAATATGGTCGACATCCCTTGAGAAGAAAATTTTATACTTGTATCCAGGGCTCAGTTGCTCACAGAGTTTAATCTGGATCAGAACGATCGTGATTTGAAAATCCTATGTTTTGCTATACAGGATCAAGTAATCCATTTTACTCTTGTGTCGGTTTTTCAAAGCAACGTTGGATTGGATCACCCTGATCCTGATACAAACATTTTTGGGACATGATTGGAAATGAATTGACTTTGCAGTAGGCCGCATACCACTATCATATTGTTGATTATTTTCAACAACAACAACAACAGCAAGCCCCCATCATGTTTTAATACATTATCTATGATAAAGTAACAGCTAATTTACAGGGACTTATATGGTGGATGTGCTTAGGTAATCTAGGTTGAATAATGAAAACCGATTAAAAACATGTTATTAAAAAAATATATATTTTTTTGATATGGTGAAGTTTTCTGTAAGAACATATCTATTTGATATTTATGGAAACAATCTCAGGTGTCAGTGCTTTGTAATGGTCAATAAGTAAGTGATAACTTGCTTAGTTGATGTTCCACAACATTAAATGTAACTATAAATGGATGAAATGTATGTAATTCTTGAATTAATACAAAAATTGGTAAATTACTGTGGTTTAACAAAAACCCCTGCTGTTTTAAGAAAACAGTCAACTTCAGTGTCGTAACAGCACACAACAGCCAACTAGACCAAAAACTGAGTTTATATATATTTCAATTCATTCTGCAGATTTATACAATATATATTAACACTCGAACAAATGTCAGAAATGCCATCAGACTTTACATTTACTTAGTGTGAAAGTTTGTTTGATTTCAGATGCTGTTGGCTACAAGGAATGACAGGCTCCTTTAACAAACAGAGAGAACTTGTCATACACAGATTAGGAATTTTCAAAAACTATTGATAGCATAGGCACTTTTTTTTATACATAATTGTCACATTTTTTCAGTAATTGGCAGTATAGTTTATATATAGTTTATAGTATAGTTATATAGTATATAGTTATATAGTTTATAGTATAGTTTATATGCTATGTCCAGGAAGTTTAAATGCTGAGTCCGGTAAACAATCCCAATGAATTTCTCAGATTCTCTGTGTCCTAACTTTACACATGTGAAAACATCTGTCATAGTCAAGTGTGGATGTGCTTTGGATTTAGTCCTCATCATTCTGCTGTGCTAGTGTGCGTAGCTTGTCCACCACCACTGGAAATTAGAAAAACACAAATAAAGTTAGGATGAATGAGCCTAAACATTCTTCTATTATCTTAATGAATTATGAAATGAATGCACCATTCTCTACTTGCATGCAGTTTGGTTTAATAAAATGGTTATTTTGCATTGATATTTTACTGAAGTAATTGTTGGAACTGATCCTGTGATCAGAAATACAGACTCTCAGCTACTATCTACACATGACATCCTACTCTTATGATTGCACACCACGATATCAGTATAACTACATCACTGTAACTAACTTATCCTTTAATAAAATCTCACTGATCTATTGACAGAGTGTAATAATAATACAAAATATTACTATGTAAGTGTTTGTAATTGCTTATACCTCCAGCAGAAGGCCTCTGGAACGGCTCAAACGAACGGCAGGCATTAATCAGCTTCTTGAGCTGACTGGGACAGTCATGTGACAGCGGCTCCACCATCTTTTCCACACACACCTTCTTATAGATTTTACTATAAGAGGAGCAATCTGGATATAAAAGCAGGATGAATAAGACAGGGTGAATAAAACTCTAAAGTAACATAATATTCCTGAAAAATAGATAGAAATAGAGATCCGAGAATGAGTTTGTTATCATAAAAGGTCATGATGATTAGTGATGTCAGTGCTACATGCCTTTAAACGGGACTTGTCGTGTTGCAATCTCCCACAGAACAATGCCGAAACTGTGAAGACATTGGGTTATTGGGTTACTGAATCATACTGTGCAATAAAATACTAAGACTCAGTGTGCTTTTTCGATGATTTTTTTTTTCAAACAGATTCTTTACCTGTAGATCTCACAGGCTTTGTCATACTGATAGTTTATGTCTTGCAGCTGCTGTGGAGAAATGTACATCATCGAGCTGTTCTTCTTCTGTTGACTGTTCTTTAGGGATGTTTCTGTCTTTGCCAATTCAAATCCTCCAAGCTTGAAAGACACACACACACACACACACACACACACACACACACACACACACTTGTCTGACTATTCTTCCATTGACATAATGAACTAATTTTATACTACACCTCATCCTAACCCTAAACCTAACCTCAGTAACCAAAAGGAACACTTTTGGCTCTTTTGAGAGAGCATGGAGACCAACCAAATATCTTTACAAGGTCAAAATGGTCAGATATTCATTTCCTTGTGGGGTCATTTGATCTGTGCCATTGATGTGGTTTGACACACAATGTCATGACACACAGTGTCATGTTTATCTAAAGGAATTTTTCCAAAATGCTTCTTTATTAAAGTTTAGAGCTTCTTTATTGAATTCAGGAGATATGTAAGTGTAAACTTAAATGATTGCTGCTTTGCTTTTAATGTTTACCAGTATAACAGGGCATGATGACAATACCTTTATTCTGTAGCCAGCTGCCACTAGAAACTTGCTGCTAGTGATGCAACCATGCACCTTAAACTTCTCTTCTGACTGATGCAGTCTGCAGTGGGAGAAACAGACATGAGCAGTTTATATGGATCCACAGAACATATCTTGCACTGCAGGAATAACCGGCTTATTGGACTCAAAACAGGCCCTAATTGAAGACACCACCTTAGAAAACAACAAGGCAGAAAGGCTGGGTAAATGCTTAACTTCTGGTTGATACCTGTATAGTCCTTGCGCTGCATCTAGACACATGCGAGTTTTTCTGTCCCAGGGTAGTTTGCTGGGGCTGTCCAGTACATGTCTTAGATTGCCCTTCTCACAGAACTCCATCACTATGAGGTAGGTTGGATTTAGTCCTACAGGATCAAATGTTTGAAAATGTTGTTTGTTGTTAAAAGAGTAAACCAATATCATCATTCATCATCTTCAGTAAGCACTTTATCCTGGTCAGTGTCGTGGTGGATCCGGAGCGTGTACTGGGAACACTGGGAACAAGGCAGGAGAATTCACCTTGGATGGGACGCACCATGCACACACACACTCACACACACCTGGGGCAATTTGAATAACCGATCTGCCACCCTGCATATTTTTGGACAGTAAGAGGGCACCGGAGAACCCTTGAGGAAAACCCATGGGAAAATCCAAAACTCTATACAGACAGTAACCTAAAGGTAAGCCGATAGTAAGCTCAGGATCAAACTGGAGCTGTGAGGTGGCTACCTGCTGTGTGATGACCCTCAAACTGAAATATTTTCATTATCACTGGTGGCTATTGTGGGAGGCAAGGAATTTCTCAACGAATCCTGTATTATATTGACTTTCCAAATAACAAAAATGCTATACCAGACAGAATATCAACTATAGTACAACGAAATCAACAAAATGTACTTACGAATGTAGAAAAAGATACGACTGATGACAAAAACAAGTTTCACATTCGCATGATGGAGCAGTATGTAGTGTTGTTGCCCTTCAGCTCTGTGGTCCTTGGTTTAATCCTGAGCTCCAGTTACTGTATATATGGAGTTTTGCTTGTTCTGACCATATCCCTTTGTTTCTGGTTCTCCAGTTTTCTCCCAGCTCCCAAAATCATTCTACTAAGTGGATTGGCTACTATAATTTCTCTAAGTGTGTGTGTGTGTGTGTGTGGTGGCCTGTGATATAGGGTGTATTCCTGCCTAATTCCCAGTGTTCCCAGGCTAGGCTCTGGATCCACTGCAACTCTGATTAAGTTAACCCTTAAACACATACCTCGTGTCGTTAGCGACCCGGGACACCATCCACTACTCTCCCCCCTCATTCATTAAAAAAAAATTAGACCTCCACCTTCTTAGTATTCCTCAATCTATTTATTATCAACATTATAACAAGAAAAAAAATACATAAATATAAAATAATATCTGTTTTCTAGTTAATTTGTATGAAATAGTGTAAATATATTTTTCTGCTCAACAATATCGAATAAGTGCAATTCATCTTCATTCTTCAAGGTGGAAATTTTTGATAAACAATGATGTGATGTGTCAATCATAATTACCTCTGACATAAAACAAACATCGCAAATCTTGATATGGCTCAGCACAACAAGTATGTAATTAAATATTAGCATCGTTGATGGTGGATCTGATGACGAAGCTGTCAGCAAACAAAATATTGATTTTGACAATGATGAAGATAGTTTTGAGAGTAATGTACCAAATATTATAAATAAATATATAAATATTGTAATGATTTTTATTTTGTTATGGTGACTGAAATGATTTGATGGAAATGTTATTGCTTTGACTATTTTAGTGTCTGAATTATTAGTGCATATTTTTAACATTGTATATATTTTTTGCATCTGTTTGATGACAAATAAAATGTCAAAATATAAAAAAATATGCTTTATTTTATTATTTTGTAATTGTTTATAAAATATTACGACAGTTTTTTACTATTAGTGCAGTTTAGAGATCAATCTGTGTTCGATATACATTCTGGGTCATTAAAGACCCTAATTTGTAATAATTATTGGCAAAACATTTATGCACTGAAGAGTTAAATTGGTTACTGAAGATGAATAAAATTCAATTGTTAACTTACCGTGCTCATTCTGAACGCAGATCCCGAACATCCTGAGGATGTGGGGTGACTCAAAGCGTTTCATAGTCTCCACTTCCTTATGAAATATGCTCCTCACTTGTCTGGGGACAACAAAGAAATACAGTCAGACAGACAGATTTTGGAACTGAAACCTTGTTGTATAATGAAAATGACAAAAAAATTTTAACTTTACTAAGACAGGTTTGGACAGGTTAAGACAGATGAAGACTCCCACAACAGAGGGTTTCCCTATCAGAGAAGATTTTTAGAAAGTTTTTTTCTGTGAATCCCGTCCATGTGAATATCACCTACTTTGGGCTGGTGCTCACTGGATATGTGTATCTCTTGATGGCCACAGTGAACTTGTTATATTCTCCTTTGAACAATTCAGAATTGTCAGACTTCATGATTGGCTCAATGGGAATGTCATAGGTTAGCTCCTCAGGTCTGATTTCTCTAATATCCTGCAAATGAATGCTGGGTCTTCTCACTGTCAGGCACATATAAGGTGAATTGTGTAGTTTACTGTTGTAACAGTGACTTCATGCTACACTCCTTCTTAAGTAGCCTCAAGTACATCACTAAATTAATTACTTACACGATTCCAGTATGCCTTTAATGTCCTCAACATCTTTCTGAGTTTGTTCGACTTTCTCTTGCACAGCATCCACACTCACTCTAATCTTTTCCTTCTCATCTGCCAAAGACTGAAGCACTGTAAAAATAAATAAATAAATAAATAAATTCAGGATATTGCACCAGGTAAGCTGAGAATGTGCAAAAATAATTAGCAAAACAGGTCATTGACCAGCAGTTGGGACAAATATGAGGATTCTTTAATTGAACTTCTAAGACAGTTAAGCTGGTTACAAAGAATCAAGTCCAAATGTTTACTTTAGGCAGATAAATACATACAATTCTGGAGCTCCTCATAGTCCTCTCTTCTGTCATCTTCATCCTCCTTCTTCCTCCTGTTCTCTTTAAACACCTTATCCATCCTGTCTCTCTGTTCCACCTGCAGGGCCAGCGAGAGCAGCTGTGCCGCATCGTTCAGACGCTCGTTCAAGCTCCCAAACTCCTCGCCAAGGTCAAATGCCTTCACAATGCGTTTCAGGCAACTGGATGAGGCGTATTTCTTCACAACTTCTTCAGCCGACTCCAAAGTCACTTTAAGCTCTTGCAAGCCCCTCTTTACTAGGTCTGGCGTTTTTCCCAAACCACTGAGCCTCACGGCTTTGACCAACTCTACCAGTGCAGACACACGCACAGCCAGACGCCTGCAGCGCTTCTTGTTGGCTTTTACCTCACCACAAAGTTCATACAATTTCTCTGCTATGGTCATGATTGGGTCTATGAAATCCATGATTGCTACAGGAAAGGAACATAAAGGTAAATAAGGAATTATAATAAAGGCAATAAGAAATAGAGGAAGTGGTAACTGACGAATTTAGGTTTTATGCTGTTAACATAACGTTATAAGTTCATATTCAAGGACTTCCAGAGAGCCACATAGGAGCAAGGCGCTCAACTGCTCAGATGTCTGTGCTTGATTGGATTCTGACTGACTTCAAAACCACTTCAGATCAAATGCATTTGCTTCAAGCAAGTAAAGACGTCAACGACATGATTGTCAGAAAAAAATGAACATTTACAGCATTTTTCCAACATCTGGCACAGTGGCTAGTGTTGCTGCCACACAGTTCCAATGTCCCCGGTTTGTTCCTGAGCTTACGTTACTATCTCACAGACAGTTTTGCATGTTCTCCTTGTATCTGTGTGGGTTTCCTATATATTCTCTGTTTTTTTCTTACCAACACCCAAAAACTTTCCAGCTGGTGAATTGGCTATGCAAAATTACCCCTAGATGTGAATGAGTGCATGAATGTGTGCACATGGTGTCCTGCAAAGGACTTGCATCCCATCCCAGGATGATGCAACATGACCCGAACCAGGCTAAAAGAGTTATTGAAGATGAAAGAATGAAGGAGATTACAATTTTTTAGAGACTGTGAGTGAGCATTTTTCTTGACAAACCAACCACAACTCTTAGAAATATAGTATCAGGTGTTTTTTTAAGGAAAAGGGCTACTTGGTCTGATCTCAAGTACACTATATGCCCAATGCTATCCAGACACTCCTTCTAACTAGTGGAATTTTGGCTATTTAAGTTACATTTGTTGCTGATGCAGATGATAAATTCCTGATAATGATGATAATCTCCTTAGAAAAATAGCAGAGTTGTAAGGTCACAAGATTCACTTTCATCACAATGCCATCTCATCTCAAGCCAATTCATACTTTCTGTACTGCTAGAATTGGTCCCCTCAACTGTTAGTGACAGGACTGTGAAGTAGAAACACAAACAAAAGTGGAAGTCTAAGACCACAGAGTCCCAGTCTTATGTTGGATGTTGAAACCATTACAAGTGAGTTACAAAACACCTCTGGAAACAACACCAACACAAGCACATTTTTAGACACAAGGGTTTATAGCCCTGATTTATATTAAAATAGTTGTGTTGTAAAATACCCTCCTAATTTTCACATGCTGCTTGATAATAGATTAGTACTCTTACTGTGAGATGTCTTGTAGTCGTAAATATAGGCAGCTGGGCTTGCATTCAGTTTGTCTACTCAGTTAAGAGGCTTCATCTGTTCTAATAGATGGTCGGGAATTGTTGCTACTATACACACCTATGATATCATGAGATAAGTACGTTACCAGCACCTAAAGTTTTAATTACCAGAACAGTACTGTAATTATGTGACTGGTGATGCTGTGTGCTCCAGTTTAACAAATAGATTGCTTGCTTTACAGCTGTTTCAGACAGGTTTCAGCTGTTTCTACTCTGCCCCGAGGTATTATGCTTGTTGTGATCTGAGTAATTATCCTGTGTCTATGATGTGGGTGTTTTGCTACAACAATTTACAAACCTGTTCATTTGTAACTGCTCTGCATTTGTGTAAATTATGTTGATATCATTGTGTTTTGACACACGGTGTTACCTGGAGAAACACAATGTTTTATATCATGACTAATATATGACCCATATTTATGATGCTAAACTACAAGATGGTCTAGTAATTTGGGGCAGCAATTTTCAGATTAATTGGGACAGTCTTAAAAGGTTTTCCAATTAAATAAAACACACTAACATGAAGCTACTCTTGCCATCTTTATAGCCCAACCCTATTTATAATACAGGGTGTCCCAGAAAGTCTCCATACCATACATAGTCTCCATACACTTTAATTTTTTTATTTTATTTATTTTTTTTTTAGCAAAATGTCTTCTAAAATGTTCATACTTGGTTTATATATATTTTTCAGATATCCTTTAAGAATGCAACAACTCTGACATAAGAAGAAATCATTCTCATGGCTGGATCAGGAAACTGTGGCAAGATTGCAATGGGCATGCAATTACATGCATAACACTAGATGGGTTAAGACGAGTTCATAATGAGTGAGAGAGATGACTCTGTGTGTGTTTACAACAAAATGGCTTTAAAAAGAAAAGTTACTGTATATTTTGCTAAAAAGTGTTATTTTCCCCTGATCTGTGAAGACTTTTGGGACACCCTGTACATTTACTGCAAAAGTGGAATGGCACTCTGCAAAAAACAAAAAACACTAACCCTGTAGTGTACAGTGCTGTGAAAAAGAATTTTCTTCTGTTTTTGTGTATATCTCATACTAAATTGTTTCAGAAATTAAACCAAATTATATATATTTATAAATTATATCTCATACTAAATTGTTTCAGAAATTAAACCAAATTATATATATTTATAAATTATATCTCATACTAAATTATTTCAGAAATTAAACCAAAATTCTCAGGGCATGAGACACTCCACCACTGCGCTGTGAAAGACTGATCTCCAGTTATCGGAAGTGTTTGGTTGCAGTTATTGCTGCTAAAGGTGGCACAGCCAGATTTTAAGTTTAAGCGGGCAGTTAGTTTTTCACATTGGTGATAGGTGTTAAGATCTAAAACTGTGCAATATGAGATATACACAAAAACAGAATAAATCAGGATGGGTCAAATATTTTTTCACAGCACTGTATGTCATGGAAGAGTGTATAGTGCAGAACTACAATACCCATCAGCCCCTCACATGATCTTTCCACATGTTCACTGATCACTTGCACCTATTTCCTGTTTAAATTAGTTTCACTATTTAAGGTCCGGATTCTGTGTGTCTAATTGTTAGCTGTTGTCATTTCTTGCTTTGCTTATTTTGTTTGTGCTTTCCTCAATAAACTGCCTGGATTTACATCTGCTTCCACTACCATTTCCTGACAGTGTACTGTGTACATATAATTATGGAGATCAGGTGCAGGCTGCTCGTTGGGAAGTTCGGGAATTTTTCCAGGTGGGACGGTCTTGTGAGGGCCGGTCTTTTTTCCTAACCCTGGCATTATATAGCCTATATACAGATATTACATTTTTGCTTACTGTACACACGAACACAGGAAGGAAAACCTTTAGAAAAAATTTGTTTCATAATTTTACATATTAGCTTAACACAAACAATACAAATGAACAGATTCCTTTTTGTTTTTTTTTATTTTTCGTTGATCGAGAAACATGTTGTGTGAGTTCGAATTTGGTGGATCAATTTGGGGCCACTTGACAGCAAATTCCAGTGCTGCTTTTTGTTGCCAGTCCGCTCCTGATGGAGATTATTTTAAAAAAAATAAAAATAAAAAATTCAAACCCTGTTACACTATTACAGCAATTATAAAATGTTACTTACCTTTTAGTGATGGTTTTCTACTGTGAAGTTTTACTTACTCTTTTCATATTGACATTTACAAATAATTGGTTATGAATTTGGAAAACATTACAGATTTTCTAAGCCCTGTTAGTTATAGTTGTTATTGCGGCAAGAACTGAATTATAGAATTACTTTGGCCACATATCTTAATATGTATTACATTTTACATAATCTAATGTGCTCACACAATAATAGAATATGTTGATGATTATTTTGAATAAGATAAAAAATAATCATTTTTTCCTGTTTTTTTTTCCATATGATGTTATTGAATTTTGATTAATGCTGATTTGGATTATTTTTTGATTGTCATGCTACAAATAATACATAAAAAGTGTCTTTGATGTTAAACGTAAAGGCTTAAACCAAGGACAATATGTGTCCAGAATTCCCAAACATGTCAATAATATTTTTTTTTCCTTCAAAAGGGTAAGCCATAGTCAACACCTTAAGAATTTCAGAAATGTATAATGTTTTGGGGAGTTTAGTTTTATTAATAGCAAAACAAACCTTATGTAAAGTGTGAAATTTACAAACTATTCCAATATATCTGAATTTACCTTCAATTTCAACATTTCCAAAGATACAGAGAAAAACACAAATCTCTGAGGTTGCTTAAATATTCTGAAAATTTTGACTTATGTGACGTTAAAAAGGCAGAAGCATGGAAGTGAAACTTGTTTGGAGCTGTTGAGTCACACACAGTCTTCAACATAATGCTTAGTTTACTACACACAGAGTAGTAGAATCTCTTTTTTTGTAATTTAGTCATGGCATCTTTAATCCTCAGTTGTTAAGAGTTTGTCTACACACAGTACAAACTAACAATTGTAGCAGAGGAACAATCACACTAAACTGTTACTAAAATAAGAATCGGTGTCACTCGACTATAAACATTCAGAAGCACTTTTAGCTTTGAAGTTGAATGGAAAGCACCCGATTTCACAACAGAAATCCTTTTAAGAAACACAGCTTAAATACATCCACAGATATAACACTGAGCTGTCACAGCTCTAACCTACACCATGTCTGTTCAACAATAAGTCATTATCAAAAGGTTTTTGTTTTATGTTCTCTTTTGTTTCTTCTTATGATGTTATAAAGTTACAACTCTGCCATAGTCTATTCAGCTTAGCCTTTAGGCAAAACAAGTTTGAATAAGCCAGAACACGTTAAACCATTTAAATCATCCTCACCAATAACGACTAAAAAAAGTTTTAATGTACTGAATACATGTACACACACACACACACACACACACACACACACACACACACACACACAAATAAATGAGAATAGGTTGAACATTACGTACCGTGTACCAGTGCAAACTACTTCTGGTCTCAGTGAACTCTTACTGCAGGAATCCCCCGCTTTCAGAAGACCCAAAGCTCCGCCTTTGTAAAGTACACCTCCTCTTCTTAGTGGTGTATAAAGCTCACTGCCTGCAATGTCCATACTCACCTTCAGTGTATAAAACCCTGGGAATGAGGGAGTACATGCACACATACACACCTAGGGGCAATTTATTTTAACCAAGTCACCTGCTGGCATGTTTTTGGGACGTGGTAGGAAACCAGAGGACCGGAGTAAACCCACACGGACACAGGGATGACATGCCAATTTCTGCACAGTCTGTAACCCCAGGTCATTTTCTAATGCCTTTAAAAATCCTTGTAAAAGATCAGAGGTTCTCAACCTTTTGCAACTAAAGCCCCCCCAAGCTTTCCCTATCATATGGCACGCCACCCTCCTATTGGAAGAGACCAGGTATAATGATTATCTATTCAATATAAAATCTATCTATCTATCTATCTATACCTAATGTATAATCTGTTTTTGATAGATAGATAGATTTTTTTTTTGCTTTTGTGTTTTTTTATTTTTTATTTATTTATTACTTTTCATAACTTATGACTTTTAAAATAACTTTTATAAAACTATATAACGATATGAATGATATAACATGTTTCTGAACACTATAACTACTTTGAACAAGAGAACTAGGCTGTAATAACGTGTATTATTTATCATGTTGCATTACATTCGCCTTGCGTTTTAAAAACATTCGCATATGAATGATGTAAATTGGGACGAAGGGCGCGTCTCGTTATCCACGGCATTGTTAAATCTCCGGCTCTCAGCCCCTCACTGAACAGAGCAGACACAGAGAGAGGTGAGAGTGCAGCGGGAAAGCAAGACCCCGCGCTTGCAGGACATTACTGGTGATATTTGGAAAGTCGCTAAAGTTTGTCCAAAAAGTCGCTAGATTTGTCGCTAGGCGTTTTGTTTTTTGTTTTTGTTTTGTTTTTTTGGCAAAAAAAAAAGTCGCTGAAGGGGTCTGAAAAGTAGCTAAGCTGGCTACACTGGTCTGCACTGACAGCTAGATAAAAGGCAGGCTAAGCTCCGCCTCTCCCCAGCAAAAAGAAAATACAGAGAGACAGGGAACACGTTTTTTTTTTTTGTTTTCCATCTATGCACATTCTATTTGAAAAGCAATAAAATACACCGAGTACCCTGTCTGTTTTTTTCTTGAAAAAATTCGCACCCTCCTTCCGAGCTCTCCACGGCACGCCCCCCTCGTTGAGAACCACTGTTTTAGATTATAAATCTGTACGAAAAACACGTGATTTATCACAACAAAACTAATTAATTCTTACTTAACAAAACACTGAATTAATGAACACAGGATTAGATATGCATAACACAGTATCCGAATATATTTTATTTTATATTAAAGTATCCAGCATTGATTTGAAGCACATCAGATTTGAACCAGCTGTGTGTAGCAACATATGAGAAAACAACATCTCATTACTCAACACTTGTCTCATTTAACATGAAAAACATCTACATTCATATGACAAGCTGTTCACTCTCAACTTTCAGGATTCACAATGTCACAGGGTTTAGCCAAAACCTCTGACCACACATTTTCTCTTTATTTTCTTCCTTCCTATTTTACTGTCAAATCAGGATTCAAAGAGCAAGCAAAAAGGAAACCAGCCAGTTTAGAGGTTTCAGCACTTTCTCGCTATCTCTCAGCAGCGACGTCGGTTTTCTTCTGCCCTGAAGAACCTCTTGAGAAAGAAGAGCTGCAGATATCCAGCCATGATGATGACAAAGCTTTGGAGGACAGACCAGGCATTCACATAATAGGACTTGGACTGAAGCAGGAAGTAATCAGCCCCTCTGCGCATTCGTGCTACATTATAGAAGCGCCACATGTGCTGGATTCGAAGCTGTATCTTATTTGTAATATCCTGGGCAAAGAAAGAGAGCAAAATACTATACCGGAGATATGTATGAAATAGGAATTAAATGTCTGATCTTGTTTGTATATTCTTAATCAAGTGGTGTTTTACCTCAGTTTTGGAATGACTTAAGCCTGACTTGAGTCATAATTTTTTCCAGCTTGACTATTTTACACCAACATATTTTAGATGCAACCTTCAGTAAAAAATGTTCACGAGCAAGTCAAAATTCAATGTCTGAGCATTTTAATTCTATGTCTAATCTCAAATCAGACTCATAAACCATTGCAGCCTACATTAACTCATTACGGTAGCTGGCACCCTTCCCTCTCCTCTTAGACCCTATCCAGGATGAGCTAGACATGATTTGAGTAGAAGATTAGTTTTTCATAAATTATAATGATTTTATGTATATCACGTCTTATGAACATCTGTACACCTGCTCATGCATGTAATTATCCAACCAGCCAGTCAAGTTGCAGTAGCGCAAGGCTTAAAATCATGCAGATACAAATCAAGAGCTTCAGTTAATTATCACATCAAACATCAGAATAGGGAAAAATGTGATCTCAGTGATTTTGACCACTGTTACTTTCACACAGGGTTTGAGTAATTCAGAAACCACTGATTTCCTGTAATTTTCACAGACACCAGTCTCTAGAGTTTTCACAGAATGGTGTGAAAAACAAACAAAAAAAACATCCTGTCAGCAGTAGTTCTGCAGGTGGAAATGTCTTGTTGATGAGGGAGGTCAGCGCAGAATGGCCAGATTTGAGCAGAGGCAACTCAAATAACACTCTTTACAACCGTGGTGAGCAGAAAAACATGCTGAGCCTAGAGGGAGTTGTGCTACAACAGCAGAAGACCACATCTGATTTCACTCCTGTCAGCCACGAACAGGAATTCGGAGGCTACAGTGAGCACAGATTCATCAAAACTGGGAAGTTGAAGATTGTAAAAATATTGTCTGGTCTTGTCCTGTATCATGATTTTATGCATTGCGCTGCTGCCACATGATTGGCTGATTGGATAATTGCATGAATGAGCAGGGGTGCAGGTGTTCCTATTAAAGTGTCCGGTAAGTGATATGACATTCATTAATTTAGGAATACGTTACTATTAAACTAGGTACCTTAATGTCGGAAAGAGTGCCGTTTAGAACCTCCTCGTCCATTTCATTCTCCTTCTTGGCCTCAGTCTCCTCTTCGTAGAACACCCCGAAGTTCAGGAAGACTCGCATGTCACCAAAATGGTTGTGATAATTGGCAAAACACATCTGGTAAAACCCTGAAAAGTGTGTGTGTGTGTGTGTGTGTGTGTGCGTGTGTACAAGCATGGATGTAAAACAATATTTCCTAAATTTATTATTTTATTATACATTATTCTCTCACTAAGAGGAACCATAATGGCTCATGTTATCAAACTTTTCAGAGTAAATGCACTGTTCATCTCTGTGACAACTATGAACTACAGTCACGTTAACTGAGAGGTTTGCTGTACCTGTCTCCTTTACTTGAAAGTTCATCTGGCCCATAGTGTTATCAGTGTAGGAAAGGAGAATGCCCTTAGGAGAGAGAATAGAGACTACCAGGTGTCTGCCTGCAGTCATCCCAGACACCCACTGAACCTGAACACACGTCATACACCGCATAACCATATAACTGTGTCATATAAGAGCTTCAAAACCATATTATTTACGAATTCTACATTGAATCCAATATTAATATCCATATGGACATTATTTGTTCTGTAGGTCATTTAGTATGTCTATTACACATAGAATGCATAAACTGGTATAACCCATGATCATAAAAATAATTGCATTTGACATATTTTCCTTTAACGTAATGAAAATATGTCCAAACATTGCTGACTATTTTGTAGAAGGTAAAGAAACACATCAGATAAGTCAATGGTACAATAACTGATAAGCAGAAGGAGAACCAAGGCAAGGTCACTACACAATTCACTTACTGCAGTTCCTCAGTTACCCAAAAACCTGCAAAATTTCTCTTTCAGTGAAAAAACCCAACTATGCTATAAATACAGTCCATATACATATCGACAAAGGCAAATCAACCCAATCTCAATAACAAAGAAGCAAAATCATAGACTGAGATCAAACTCACCATGTATGTCAGGTAAAAGCGGCCGTTCTGACGAGCAAAGTGCCAGAAGCACTGTGACTCTGTCCCAGACAGCAGAAGAGCAAAGTCATAATGATCTGCTGCATGAAAGAACTCATGACCCCCGTCTTCTGGATCTGAGACGCTTTCACCCCACTGTCCCAAAACAGGAAAGATGAGGAGGACTAAAGTGCAAAGTGTGCAGCGCATGGCTCAGACTCTTACCACTTACCACACACACACACACACACACACGCACACATGCACACACGCACACACACACACACACACACATGCACACACACACACACACACACACACACACACACACACACACACACACACAGCCCTGGCTTCTGTTCAAGGACACGTAAGGCAGCACCTGATAAATATGCCATGTAGAAGCATATAAAATGGGCAGTTACTTAAGAATGGCTTCAGAATTTATATACTGTTTGTCATAACTTAGTTTCTAAAACAGATTCAGGAGGTAAGTGATCGAATGGACTATATTTGCAATATATAAGTGCATCCCTCAAGGTCTCTGAATGAAAAAAAGGATAATGAACAGCTTTTCAAGTTATCTTCAATTTATCTTAATAGAAACAGGCAAATGAAAAAAAATTAAGTATGAGTGTGTCCTGCAACAAGACAACAATCCAGAACATCCATACCACTTATCCTACACAGGGTCACACGGGAGCCTGGAGCCTATCCCAGGGAACTCAGGCCACAAGGCAGGGGACACCCTGGACGGGGTGTCAACCCATCACAGGGCACAATCACACATACATTCACACACTACGGACAATTTTGGAAATGCCATTAAGCCTACAATGCATGTCTTTGGACTGGGGGAGGAAACCAGAGTACCGAGGAAAACCCAGAAGCATGGGGAAAACATGCAAACTCCACGCATGCAAGGGAGAGGCAGAATTCGAACCCCCAACTGTGGAACTGTGAGGCAAATGTGCTAACCACTAATCTACCGTGCCCACATTCCAGAACATAAAAAGCAAAATCAGCCAAATGGAGATGGCAGTGTGGTGCACCGGGTAGCGTTGCTGCCTCACAGTTCCAGAGTCCCCAGTTAAATCCTGATCTCAGGTTACTGTCCCTGTTGAGTTTTACATGTTTCCTCCCACCTCCCAAAAACATGCCAGTAAGTGCTACTTTTATTGCTCCTAGGTGTAAATGATTATGCATGGTGCCCTGTGATGTACTGGTTATCCCATCCAGCCTTACAACCAGCATTCCTGGCATAGGCTCTGGATCCACTGGGATTAAACTGGAATGCTGACTGCACTCACCAACATCAGTGTCTGACCATACTAATGCTCTAAAAACTAGTGGAAAGCCTTCAGAGAAGAGTGGAGATTATTATAACAACAAAAGGGGAATAAATCTGGAATGGGATGTTCAAAAAGCATGGGTGTGATGTTCAGGTGTCCACAAACCTTTGGCCATATTGTGTATATTTAAAATAAAAAGAATATGAAGTTAGAAAGAATCTTCTTTCAACTAATTGATGGGAAAACTTTCAGCTAGATATCTTAAAATAACAGAACTCTGATAAAGGACTGTATAATGCCATGGTCTTGACATCTACGTAACATCTAATGCAATGTCTTGTTGTTATAAATTACATTTCTTTTTCAGTTTGTCTTTTGCATTCAACTGTAGAAAGAGAAAATGAAAACCCAGGAGATGAGAGATTCAGTGAGCTTTATTCACGTTTTCTATTGACATTCTACTGACTATGAAAGAATAGCACAGGAAGAGGGATAGTGGGGAAAACCATGGAATTTCATGAGCCAAATAATGTCCTTTATGTCCTCAGACATGTGATCACCATCATTTGTAAAGAACAGATCAACAGCGGGGCTTTTCAGTCTCTGTGGTCTGCTTGGTTTTGAAAAGCCTTTTGAGGAAGAAGAGCTGCAGGTATCCAGCCAGGATGATGAAAAGGCTAAGTACAGCCGACCAAGTGCTGATGTAGTTAGAGTTGGATTGGAGCAGGTAGTAATCGGTTGCTCTTCTCATGCGCTCAATGCTATAGTAACGCCACATGTGGAATACAGAAGACTGCAGCCGGGTGGAGCTGTGCTGCACAGATATTCAGCAGGTTTTCATTAAAAAAGCATACTTTAAAAATAATATACAGTATGTATTTGCACGTTTCAGTATTTGCTCAAAATCTAAGAATCATACACACCTTTAATTTTATATATTAAATACGGCATTGCAGGATTCATGATGTATTTTACCTCAATGGTATCAAGTGTGCTATTCAACTGTTTCGCATTGTCATCCTTCTTGGAATCTCCTGAATCCTGGTAGTACACACCAAAGTTCATGAAGACCTGCATGCTGCCAAATTGGTTGTGGAAGTTGCTAAAGCACATCTGATAAAAACCTGGGGAAAATATTAATGTGCTGTGAATACACACTGCAGAAAAACTCAGCCGTTTTTTGGCTTTTTTTTTTTTTTTTTTTAAATAAAAAATTACAACTTGTTTTTTAACTATTAAAATAGAACCCATACTGCATTTTTTGTATTTCTAAAGCAATGTAAGTTATACATTTATTTAATTAAAAAAAAAAAACCTAATAATAATAACTGTATAATAATAACTGTAACCTTTCACACAATTGTGTAGTAAATGGCACAAGGCAAGGCAAGTTTATTTATATAACAAATTTCATTCAAAGTGCTTTACTTGACTAAAAGCAAAATAAAAGAACATAAGGAGCAAAAGACATACATTAGATATATACAGTAAGTAATTAAAAACAAGTGCAGAGAATGCTTGCGTCAAAGGCATGGGAAGAGTGATGTGTTTTAAGTCTGGACTTTAAGCACAATTTATAGCTCAAAACCACCAAGATATAAGATGTTAACTGTAAACTGTAAAGCAGAGTCAGGGCTAAAAACGGGTACCCCTCACTTACCAGTCTCTTTAGCATCAAAGGCAATCTCCCCTGTGACATCGTCTACTGAGCCTACGATAAGGCCACCTGGAGCATTTACAGTGACTGACAGGTGTCTGTTAACACCCACCCCTGTCGCCCACTGAACCTGGTCACACACGTCACAGACAGGGCTTACTTACTGACATGTACTAAAGAGAATCTTGATAATGGCCAAAAAGACTTCACTGAAGGATAAAAATGACCATTCTATATACATATACTTGTACATATATACTTATACACTCATACATATCAAGTTGGTAACACATAATGTGTATTTGTACAGTTGAGGTCATAAGTTTAAATACATCTCGCAGAATCTGCAAAATGCTAATAAAAAAAAGAGGGACCATGAAAATTGCATTTAGTTTTTTATTTAGTCCTACCCTGAATAAGCTATTTCTCATAACAGATGTTTACATATAGTCCACAAGACACAATAATAACTGAATTTATTAACCAGTTTACATACACTTGATTCTTAATACTATGTGTCATTACATGGATGATCAGCGACTGTGTTTATGTTTTGTGATAGTTGTTCATGAGTCCGTTGTTTGTCCTGAGCAGTTAAACTGCCCACTGTTCTTCAGAAAAATCCTCCAGGTTCTGCACATTCTTTGCTTTTCAAGCATCTTCTACATATTTGACTCCTTTCCAACAGTGACTATATGATGTTGAGATCCATCTTTTCACTCTGAGGACAACTGAGGGACTCAAACACAACTATTACAAAAGGTGCAAACATTCACTGATTCTCGAAAAGGCAACACACTATATTAAGAAGCAGGGGGGTGTACATTTTTGAACAGGATGATCGGTGTAAATTGTTATTATTTTGTTTACAGATGGTATTTTTATTTATTTAGTACTGCTCTTCAGAAGCTACATAAGATATTTACATGTTTCCCAGAAGACAAAATAATAACAATTTACACCGATCATCCTGTTCAAAAGTTTACACCCCCCGCCTCTTAATGTAGTGTGTTGCCTTTTTCAGAAAGTTTAAAAAAGTTCAAAAGTTTACACCCCCTGGCTCTTATGTTAAACATCTGATATGTGATATAGCTTATTCAGGGCAGTACTAAATAAATTAAAAAAACCCAAATATAATTTTTATGATCCGTCTTATTTTTAAAAAAAAAATTAACATTTACCCAACACAGCAGACAGTAATTCCAGTTACCTGTGCTTTTCCTATGGTTTTATGGTAGTACTGAACAGTCTGAACTGCCCAGTTATGTGCATAACACATAACATACAGTCTATTCCCATACTCTTCCCTCTCAAAAAGTAGTGCGATCAATCAAATAACCTGAATTTATGAAAGCGTTCTATAAAAACACCCATTTTGCATAAACTGTGATTGACATCCGAACAACTGCTCTCAAACCTTTATTATAAGTAAAAAGGTTTTCTAGAAGCATGTTGTAATTCATACTGGTTGAAATCACACATATGTTACAAACATTATAGATCGAAATTAGGTTAAAAAGCACTAACATACTCCTCTGTCTAAGTCATTTGGCTATACACAGCACATATTCTGGTCTCTCACCCATATGAATAGCCATATGGTGGCTGAAACAGTTCCTTGTGCTCCTCTAGTTTGTCTTAAATGAATTTCACTTTTCGTAAAATCTTTCACGTTTCATTTCGAAAACATATGTTTGTACCAACTACTGCATAGACTATTGGCTGTGCATGAGCTACTGTACAATTCAGAAAAAAAATATCACCCTATCAGCCATCCCACAACCTACAGCTACAATTGTAGCCACAGGACATGTTCCTACCAGCAAGAATGCAGGATAAAAATTCAGCCACATATTACCATGAAGTTGAGATAAAAGTGTTCGCCTTGGTGTGCAAAATGCCAGAAGCACTCGAGGCCCGAGGCAGGCAGCACAATGGCAAAGTCGTATTGGTCCGCTCCCCAGAACACCTCCTGGTCAGTTGCTTCAAGCTGCCAGTCTTTCATAGCTTTCCCACAATCCCATCCTAATATCAGTAGCAAAAGGAAGACACCAATATCCTTTCCTGACATTATAAAGTTATGTAGAGTGTATCCACTGACTGGTTTTTCAGTGAAGAAGTTGAGCTTTTGAGGAGCCAAAGCCTCTCTTTGAAACAGTAGCAGATTATTAACCCTGACATGTGGCTTACAGAGTTTTCAGTCTCTGAGTGGGAAACTGGATGTCTGCTCACAGGTGCTGCTGGCATCTTCGCCACAAACTGCACTTTAAAAAACAAAGTTTTTTAGTACACACTTTTAACTATGACTTTTTATACACAATTCTGCTGAGAAATGTCCTGGTGTTTAACCATCATGAAACTACACTGACATTAAGATGTATTAATATATTAAATTTAGTGTGGTGTAAACTCCACATCCTGCTGTGCCTATAACTCGCCAAAAACTGAATACTCAGCAAAAGGCTGTCAGGTTTCATTTCATAAAATCCACATTGAATGAGCTAATTCAGCTTCTCAAATCAGATTGGACAGAAGGTGTTGATTAATTTTCTAGAACAACAGATCTGACAGTAGTGCTGGCTGTAATTCAAATCACAGGTTTACTGTATATTAATGCGCTCTAATACATTATTGTTTCTACAGTAGCAACTAATTCACTAGGACTTGTCTGGCAGCGCTGCATGAAATCTAACAATAAAACGATTTAAAAATGTGATGTCATATATCATAGAAAAATATCTAATTGTTAATATGATTAACTTTTCTGTGAGGAGATGTTTATTTATGTCAGGTATTTTGTAATGGTCAAAGGCAAAGCTGTAACTTTATGTTTCCCATCCTGGGAAAGTCAGAAAACACCTCTTCATTGTATTTAGTTCCTTAATTAAAGCAGTTTTTTTTTTTTTTTTTTTTTTTTTTTTTTTTTTTTTTTTTTTTTAAGTTAAAACTTAAATTTAATGTACATGTCAGTAAATATTTAAATACAGTAATGACCACAATTCTGATAGATAGTGAGGTCTTGAGCCCGAACATCTGAGAAATTATCTTGTCTGTTCATTTCATAAATTAGTATAAATATATTTAATACAAGATGATTTAGTATTCCATAACTTTTTTTTCTGAATGAATGATTAGCAGACAAAAAGAATCACATGAAGAGAATCATTAATTTTTTTATTATTATTATTTATTTTTTTAAATTTCATTGTTCCTGATGAAAAATTCTCCTATAGTGGGAACTGGCCTGTCAGTTTACATTAATAATTTGCCAAGTGATGAATGATTTTATTGTAAATGGTAGACAAGCGTGAGATTAGTAGGGGAATGGGAATAGAGTTGGTGGTCATGTGACTACTCAGGTGACGTGGCGTGCAGAGGATTCTGGGAGATTGTGACACGAGGACAGAGAAACCCAATAATTTTACTGTAGACATTACAGATTTATTTCTTACAGTTTAATAAATCTAGATGTCTGATTTATTTCAGTATTAAAAAGAAAGTTAAATATTTAAACGTTAATTGGTTGCAAAAAAAAAAGTTTTTTTAAAGGCAAACTTTTGCTAGGTAGTATGTAAATTCATTTTCTTTGCAAAAATAAAACTGCAGTTATTCATTATTATAAATCATTTGCGGCTTAAAAGTCATCAATTGTAGTTCTTATGAAATTATGCATATATGTATTGTACTATATGTATATGTAAGTCTATAATATTATATGCATTATAATTATAAATGTATTTGTATAATTCTGTTCCTGGCTGCAACACAATGCTTTGACATATCTTTTTTCTGTTACTAAAATATCGCTTCAGCAGTATTTATTTATTTATTTATTTATTTATTTATTTTTTGCTGCCGAGTAAAGGCCTTTAGCAGTCTTCCTGTTAAGAAGCTAAAACAACACTACACTTCCCATAATGCATTGTACAGGCATTTCCTGCGGAAGTGTGTATGCGGGTCAACCTGTGTTTGCGGATGTGTGTTTAGCTTGATGACAGCAGTCGGTTGATTAGATACTATGGACGTTAAGGCAGAGGTTATAGCGTCTTTAAGGAAAAACGACATTGGAGACGAGTATTCTCATTTATCCTCCGTAAAGAAAGCGTCAGTACTGATTCCCCTTTTCCTGAGAGAGGGTCGGGTTCATGTGCTGCTAACTGTGCGCTCTACTGAAGTCAGTGGACTTTCATCTCCACTTCTCACTGCATTAATGCATCCTACACGAGCTCGGAACCGCAAAATGTTCAAGTGTTGTGTCGTTATTTCAAGATATTAGCATTGTTTCAACTTAACTCGTTATTTCAGGATATAATGTCATTATTCGACTCGTTATTTCAGGATATAATGTCATTATTCGACTCGTTATTT
>JANDJT010000217.1:16274147-16300641 GCA_024331685.1 Stegophilus panzeri
ACACACACACATATATATATATATATATATATATATATGTGTGTGTGTGTGTGTGTGTGTGTGTGTGTGTGTGTGTATATTTATTTATCTAATCTTCAGCATTTATATACTTTTCAGATAAAAACCTTTTCCTGGCACCTCCAGGGTTGGGGGTTTGCATGTTCTTCTAGGTTTCCTAGGCAAACAAAATCACATTAAATAGTCGCATTCACTTAATTGTTACTATCCACTGTACGTTTTTCAACTTTTAACGGACACAGCAGATCACAGGATGTGTGGAATGATTGACCTCAGAATGACCTATAAATATTTTTTCAATATCTAAAAAACTGAAGCAGCACAAACCAACTTTTTACAGCACAAACCAGCACAAACGGAGCACAAACGATTGAGACTGTTTTGCCGACGTTTTACGTTGGGTGGGGGCCAACTTCACGCAGTTAGGCTATTAGTTGTTTATATTTTTGGAAATAGAAATATTCATTAGAAAATATTGCTGACAGTGCTGGTATTGCACCTCTGTCTTTTCTTGCAGTTTTCCAGTGTTTCCATAGTAGCTGGGTTCATATTTAATTTTTTAAGTCCAGTTTACGCAACACCCACATTGGGTTTAAATCCAAATACAGATATGAATATTTGAAGCACTAAACAGATACAAGTAAAGTTAGTGCCATTGCATTACAGCCCAACTGTATATCATGTGCAGCAATGACAATCACTGATAAAACCCACTCTGTATCACCTCTTTGCCCTTGTTTGTTTGGTTATAAATCATATTGAAGCCAGAGGATTTTACTATGCTGTCAAACAGCATTCCTAGTTCTGCAAGATCCTAAACCATAGCACAAACCTAGAACAGAACCACACAATCATGTACCAACAATTTTGCTCATGTTCTGGCCTATAAATATGCATCCACCCAAAGCCCAGTGCACAGCTTGCCAGGATTTACCACATTATCTAGTCTCAGCAGGGAGAGAGCTCATCCTCAACGCCAACTGTCTCTGAGGCCATTTCACACATGAGGTCTCATGGCATCTCCATTGGAAAACTTCTGTTACCTATTTTTAGTGCAACAAAGCCAGCCATTGTTTCCTTTGTCAGAACCGCCTGGAGGATTTTCCTCTTTGTGTCAAGGTCAATTTTGTGCACAGGGAGAAGAGGAATGTGGTACCACGCAGGGATTTTGGGTAAGATTGTGAATGTGGCTATAAACCCTTTACTGCGCTCCCTGAGGATGCCATGAGAAAATAAGCAAAGAGCACAGGGGAAATTGTGCTCAGCATGAGAGAATATGTAGTTTAATAATGTTCATCACATGCAGGAGAATGGAGTAAGGGAGGAATGAGACCTGTAAAACCACACAAATCTGTGTCCAAAATCAAACCCTTATTAGAGGTAAAAGGAAACCTTTCACAATTAAAGTCATAACAGATGTGATGTAATCTTTGACACCACTGGACTAATTTGCATTCATCACAGATAAGAATGTTCATTTACTAATTCATTCCTTCTGACGTGACAGCAGATGCACTTTAGGGCTAGCTTCAGAAACACCTTCATAATTGTCAGATAATGTATGCATAATGAGATTCAGCTACTGAAGAGGCTTTGTGTTGCAAAATCTGCAAATGCTTTTCATCTAACATAATGAGGGAAAGTGACACTAGACAATGATTGTATAATTAGGAGAGAATATGAATAAAGGACTTACTTTGTTGTATTGCTGACGAATTTTGTGGCACACGACTTCTTTACAGGTCACTGTTACACTTAACTACAGTAAACTTTTACAGAAAAGTCACATATACTTCACATGTGAGTGATTATATTCAAACATGCACATTTTCATTTTCACATGATTTTAAGAATGTGGTTTCATTTTTTGGGTATGACTCAATTACTGTATATAAATACATAATCACTTTTAATCACATGTGAAATGCATGTGATTTTCCCATAAGGGCTGCTTGAAACCTTAGCACACAGTTACAGGAATTTATATCCATAGTGCTATGTGCAAGTGTGATAAAAACTGGCGTCATAAACAGATTATAAGTTCAGCTGGCATGTGTGGGTGGAAGCACAGCCCAGTACCATTTGGCCATTTGGTGTTTTTCGTTCTTCTTCTTCTTCTTCTTTTTTTTTTTTAACCGCTTGGGTATATCTTTACAATTTCACCCTACTGTTTATTAATATTCGATATTGGGTCTCAGACTGCATGTAGCTTTTTGCATTGAATTATATCTCAGGACAAATCATTGTCAGTTTGTAGGTATATAATTGCTGATTACTAAAGATAATTTGCCAGCCCCACTCTACCCCATCCAACACTGGAATGAAAACACCACTGGGCATGATATTGGTATGAGTGTAGCAGGCACAGTTACTTTTGATTATTTGGGTTTTTTAAAACTTGTACCTTTATTGCTCACTTTATTAGACAAACATCTCTTAGTGTTCCACCTCGTAGGTGCACATGTAAAGCACTTTTACATGTACAGTCTCTGTTAACCACAGGACTTCTCTTAAGAAGTCCTGGGTAATACACTCAGTCGTAACACTGAAGTGTTTATAATCCCAGCAGTGCTACCAAGCCTGTTACAATCAAACCAGTGTAACACACTCTAACTTAGTAATGATTAAGGATATGCACAAAGAAATCCATCAATCCAGCCATCCATTTTCCATACCGCTTATCCAACACAGGGTTGCGGGGGAGCCTGGAGCCCATCCCAGGGAACTCGGGCCACAAGGCAGGTGACACCCTGGATAGGGTGCCAACCCATCATAGAGCACAATCGCACACACATTCACACACTACGGACAATTTAGAAATGCCAATCAGCCTACAATGCATGTCTTAGGACTGGGGGAGGAAACCGGAGTACCCGGAGGAAACCCTCAAAGCACAAGGAAAACACGCAAACTCCACACACGCGAGGTGGAAGTGAGGTTCGAGCCCCCAGCCCCAGAGGTGCGAGACAAATGTTATAACCTGAGGCCGCTGTGCACAAGTACATCACTGCATATACAATCTGTGTTAACTGCAGGATTCAGATGTTTTTGCTGATCTCAAGTACTTGAATTGAGTTCCATATTAAATTCTCTTCAATTCACTTAAACTCTTCTATGTTTGGAAGCTATACCTATAGGTTTAATACATGCAAAAAAAATTTATAAAAATTGTTGCAAAAAAAAAAAAATCATAAAAGTAGTCTACATAAAAAATTTGGCCTACACACCTCTGTGGTTTGTTATCTGCTAGAATAAATGTAAATGGTGTACAGTAAATGGTGGCACAGGAGGTCTCTGGAGTGCATTTGTTTAATTCTGGCTAATTTTCTGACCAATTATTAGTTGTTAACACCATTAAAAGCATAATATTTTTGCCATATTGGGCTTGGCCCATTTTTTATTTTTTTTTGCTCACTTGCATGAGGATTTGTCAAGTTGAATGTCAAATTTTACTTTCATTTTTTTAGACGAGTAATTGCACTTTTACTTGAGTAAAAGATTTCAACAAATTGGCCACCTCTGATCTTTAAGGAGTAAGCCACTGTTGGAAGTGTGTAGTGAAATACTGCTGATACGTGATGCTGTGTTTCACAACCTGCTCTGTGAACTTTTCTCTGAATAAAGATTCTGCACTGCATTATTCTCACAGACCACAGGCTCATACTGGATACACCTCAATCAGTAGAACACAGTGTACACCCATATATACAGAATACACTGAATTCTCCTTCCTGGACTAATTGTTACTCATGAAAGGAGCAAACTCATTAAGGCACATAAATTTTACTGATGACAGAGGAGCGGAAGAGTACTCTGCTTCTCTCATTACTCATTCTGTCAGTATATGCCTTAGTTAATTACAACATTGAAGAGCAAACAAGACTGTAACCATCGCAACATGACAAAGGCCAAGAAACATGACTCAACATCAACTGAAGTTATCTGAGGGCACAGTTATAATCCTGAGTTTCTAGGTGACCTGACAGCTGTCTGTTGCTACCCTTGTGTTTTCCTGCACTGAGCTGGGTATCTTTAATTAACACCTGAGTTCTCGCTTCTCCAAGCAGCCATTTTGGAGCTTTGTGGTTGCCAGGTGCCAGAATAAGAGTGGAAACCAATTACTGCAGGTGTCTGGGCCTGTTATTCACTTCACTGCATTTAACAGTGAGGGAGATTGTGTGTGTTTGTGTGTGTGTCTGTGTGTATGTGTGTGTAGGTAGGTAGCTGTTATATACCCTGAAGTAATGTGATGTCGATTAGTCTCCATGTGTTCGCCTAGAGTTGTAAAACTCTGCATGCTGATTTTTGATGTACCTTCATTATCTTGTGTGTCTCAGCAAAAACAATATGTGCTAATCAATGCTTTCGTTTTCGATTCACACTGGCTGAATTTGTTCAGCTTAATATGCAAAAGCCTGAATACCTTATTGTCCTCTGAAAAAAAAAACGACAGTAATTTGTATGCAAAGGTTGCGCAGGATGTTCACTGCAGACTCAGGCATTTATATTCAGATTCTCTGCTATGTGCTATTTCTCTGTTTGTTTCAGTAAGACTGAAAGAAACATGGCTTCTTTCTGCAGGTGACACGACTGTTCAGAGCAGTTCAATCGTTCAATTTGCTTTCAGTCTTTCACTGAATAAGAGAAAGAATCAGAGAATGTTCAGTGAATAAAAGGGTGAGGTAGAGGAGTGAGAGAGTAAGCAGAGAAATACAGTAGGTACACCGATCAGCCATAACATTAAACCACTGACAGGTAAGGTGAATAATATTGATTATCTTGTTACAATGGCACCTGTCAAATGGTGGGATATATTAGGCAGGAAGTGAACATACAATTCTCAAAGGTGATGAAGCAGGAAAATGGGCAAGCGCAAGAATTTGTGCAACTTTGACAAGGGCCAAATTGTGATAGTTAGACGACTGGGTCAGAGGGTGGCACAAGAGGGGTGTACACAGTATTAGGCAGGTGGTTATAATGTTATGGCTGATTGGTGTATATATCTATTTGTCATTAACAATTATTACTCATTATATACACTGATGAGTAAACGTACTGCTGCTCTAATAATAATAATTCACTTGAGTAAAAATAGTGATAAAGAAAACTACTCAAGTAAGAGTAAATATGTCATCTGGTGAAAAACTGCTTTTGTCTACCATCGACACAATTAACCAAGTGAGCTATGCTGACGTGAATACCGCTACGATTATCAATAATAAGGTAAAGGTAAAGTTAGCTTGTCTGCTAAATTAGCCAAATTCTGTTTAGATTTAACAAGTAGCCTGCTCTGTTTGTTAGATAGCTAGGTAGCTCATGTAAATACAGAGCTGTCTAGCAAAGATGCCCCTTATCCTGTTATTATCCTGAGCTATAGGCTGTAGCAGTGCTTAGATATGTTTAACCCACACAGGCTGTCATTACCGAACACTGAAGTGATATCTGAAGAGTAATACAGAGCTTTCATACTGTAAAACAAGTCAAAAGATCTGCCTAGCTAGTCTAGCTCACTCAGCTTACCTGTACATGTTTACATGGTTACATATTGAGCTGTTATATGCCAATGTCGCCATGCATTTGAAATAAACTTTTGAAGAACCTGAAGTGGAACTAAGTGAGCAAGGCTAAATCACATATATAATAATTACATGATTCCATGTGACTAAGATGTATAGCAGACACCAAGTATTTGCTGTAATGACTGTGAATAGCAGTACTCTTGTGGTACATCGTTTATTTTCTTGCACATCTATATTTTGAAAAGAATTGTATCGATTGTGCTACAGCCCAATTATTTTGCTGTTTTCATTGAATGTCACTGCCAGGTTTTCTATGACTTCTAATTTCTGTAATACGATGACTACAAAACCAAGGTGTTATAAACAGCATCTTCCTTCAGCATCTTATTTAAAGAAATACTCCACCACTGTAATTAATTTTAAGTAGCACTGCCCTTTAGATTTTAATCAATATTCTACTAAGTGTAGTGCTGTCATAAAATACTTTCTTAAATGAGGATTGACTGAAAATGTCCCTTTTTAGTGCATATTGTGTGTGTGTGTGTGTGTGTGTGTGTGTGTGTGTGTGTGTGTGTGTGTGTGAGAGAGAGAGAGATTATGTGAGATTGTTTTTTGCTGATACAGCTTCCTTTGTGTAGTGCAATTCTCTACAGTGTGATTTCCATTGATCCACAGTCAAAATGTAGAAAAGCAGAATAGACTATACCTCGAGCCCTCAAGATCCACCACATTTCATGCCACAAAGCTTTAAATTCTTTGCCCAAATGCTCGAGGTGGTGGAATGAACTTTTGTAACTGCTAGATGTGCAGATGTGCAAAAAATAAAACATGTCCCTTGCTGCCTTCATATAAAGGCTGAAGACCCACTGCTTTAAGAAAGAACATAAATTAATACTAATTATAAACCTGAACAAAACTAGTTTGTATTTAAGCACTACAGACTTTTACCATTCTGTTCTAGCATAAGGATTTGTTTTCCAAGTAGACTTTTTGGAAAGCGCCTCTGTATTTCTATAAATCTGGTTAAGAGTACATACTCTAAATGTAAATGTAGATGTTATTTTTCTGGACTGATTTTATAGCTATCTCACTGTGCACTTCCTAGTAATATAGGAGCTGAGACCCGAGTGCATCAACCTCCCAATTCCTTTATTCAAAGCAATTTCATTTTTTGAGTGATCTTTTCTGTCGCTGCTGCTGCAAAGCATTCCAACTGAAGTCAAAGAGTGAGCCCATGGCAACTGTAGCTAAGAGGAAGTCCTAAGATGGACAGTCATCTCAAAATCATAGACAGCAGAGCTAGGTTATTCAAAATCACATTACTCCGTGTAGACAGGAAGGATAGTGCTGCTGGTTAATGGACCAATTAGTCAAGTGCACAAAATGAAGACAGACGCACACAGAAAAGCCAACTGGGTTATTTTACTCATATTATAATGTATTTGTCTGTTTTAAACATCATATACCATAGTGCTGTTCAATTCACCAATCGGACAGAAGATTGAAGCAGAAGGTGGAAGGTGTTTTTTTTTTTAAATACCAGCAGCTCGAACAATTGTGCCGGATAACAGGTTTATGTTTACGCACTCGTTCTAAAATACTATCATTTCTGTATTAACAACTCATTCACAGGGACTGTTTGCCTCGCACCTCCAAGGTTGGGGCTTTGATTCCTGCCTCTGCCCTGTGTGCGTAGAGTTAGCATGTTGTCCCCGTGCTTCGGGGTTTCCTCAGGGTACTCCGGTTTCCTCCCCCAGCCCAATAACATTCATTGTAGGCTGATTGGCATTTCCAGATTGTCCATAGTGTGTGTGAGTGTGTGTACGATTGTGCACGGTGACCCAGTGTGTCCCCTGGGATAGGCTCCCTGTGACCCTGTGTAGGATAAGCGATACAAAAAATGGATGGATGTAATCATTGAGATGTTTATTTAATATTTCTAGAATGAGTCTCCAGTATCAGTGAGTTAGAACAGTCAGTAAGTCTTCAGGACAGAAGACTTTGCACTTTCCAGTTTCTCGGTAAGATCGTTTTCAAGAGAGAGAAAAAAGAGAGACTGGTGAAGAAACAACTGTTTATAATGATAATGAGTCTTTATTTATCACATATACATTACAGCACAGTGAAATTGTTAGGAAGTTGAGGTCAGAGTGCAGGCTCAGCCAGGATTCAGCACCCCTGGAGCAGAGAGGGTTAAGGGCCTTGCTCAAGGGCCCAAAAGTGGCAGCCTGGCAGTGCTGGGGCTTGAACCCCCGACCTTCCAATCAGTAACCCAGAGCCTTAACTGTCAAGCCACCACTGCCCCCACCTACTTTATAGCTGCTGCAAAGTAGGTGATATCAGGAATCAATTTTCCAAGCATTAATGTAATTAGAAACAACTAAAAGCATACTATATCCTCAATCAATTAACATAGGTGATTGTTGGAGAAATTGCTGCAATTAAAGGTGAATAAAACACTTGTCTTAGTGTTTAGCATGCTTATCTCACACCTCTTGGGTTGGGGGTCTGATCCCACCTTTGCCCTGTGAGCATGGAGTTTGCATGTTCAGCCCGTGCCTCGGGGGTTTTCTCTGGGTACTCCGGTTTCCTCCCCCAATCCAAAGACATGCATTGTAGGCTGATTGGCATCTCTAACTTGTCCATAGTGTGCGAATGAGTGTGTGAGTGCGTGTGCGATGGGTTGGCACCGCCTTGTGCCTTGA
Source organism: Stegophilus panzeri (assembly GCA_024331685.1). Taxonomy (NCBI): domain Eukaryota; kingdom Metazoa; phylum Chordata; class Actinopteri; order Siluriformes; family Trichomycteridae; genus Stegophilus; species Stegophilus panzeri. Next base: position 16,282,390 of record JANDJT010000217.1, read on the forward strand.
GTCTTCTCGTGACCCAGTGAAGGATAAGTGGTACAATGAATGGATGGATGGATTATTCGTTAGAAAGGTGTTCTTAAAGGGTTCACTCGATGTTTAACCGCTCTCTCTGTTGTAGGGTTCTACATAGAACATTTAGGGATTTGCCAGAGGAACATGCCAAAAGGTTCTGGATTTAAACCTTTTTTCTAAGATTGTTTACTCTACAAAAAGTCATCATATAGGTCCAGACAAAAACTACTTCATCTCTACTCCTTTCTTAAATTGGATTTGTGCACTGTCATCGAATAAAGCTTCAGTTCTCCTTCATCGACTGGTCTTGTTTTAGCTCCCTTGATCAATAAGACCTAAAAAGAAACTGTCGTTCATGTTGCAGAAGCCAGTACAGCTTGAGCAGCATTTATCTTTGTGCTGAATAATGCTGAGCGCACTACACAGGAGAAGGGTCCCATTTAGTCTCGGTTTTACACTGGTCCATTCAGAACCGAGAACTCGAAGCAAATTAATTAATTAATTAATTAATTAATTAATTATTTTACAGCCTGAGACTTATAGCCTTTCTCCTCGGTCTTTCTTAAAGCTGAGTCTCACTCACTCATGCACAGATTCAATTTGTCTAGTCTGCCCGTAGGACTCTTTCTGTAGTGAGACGTTGATATGTGAACACTGCGACTTAAAGAAACGTGTAAGATACGCACCAGTCTTTATCATTTACAGTAGCTATCAAAATCACTACGCGCCCAGTGCGCAGTCCAGCATCTGTAAAAACAGATCGTATCAAGACTAAAGTGCCTTATAAACTGGTGATATAGAATTATTTCGTTGCTGAATTGGTGAAAATCTTGTTTTGATGCGACGCTGTAAGTTTGGATGAGTTCCAGTTTCGAAAGGCTCTCAAAGAGGCGTGTCTAGACAGAGTGCAAGCACACACCCAATCACACAACACACACACACACACACACTGATTCTCTCTCTCTCACACACACACACACACGCGCGCGCGCGCAGCAGTCAGCTCAGCACCGCAGCGCTTCGCTACTTGACTCCGTTTCAGACTTTACGCGCCGAGTGCACGCATTTAAAGTTGTATAAATGTTTTGTAGCCTATCGTTTGGAGCAGATTTGTAGAAAATGTAGCCGGAGCGAGAGCGCCTTTACTTGCCATTTTGTCCGACTTGTTTCTGGGACGCGCTGCAGAGCGCGATGGGAAAAGCTGTCCGCGGCTCGGTGTTGGCTCGCTGTACTGCCTGAGCGCGTTATGAACGGGGTGAGGGCGGAAGACGCGGATAGCGGCGGCGCGCAGGACCGCTATGGCAGCGTGGCGTATGACACGGCGCTCAGCACGCTGTTGGCCGTGGCTGTGTACGTGGTGGTGAAGGGGAGCGTGGACGGGCTGCGGCAGTGGCGGGCGCGCATCTCGCTGCTGGTGGTGGGCTCCGGTCCGGTGGGACTAACGGCGGCGCTGGTCGCTGTCCGCAGCGGTAAGGTCCTGAAGCTCACCGTGCTGGACGAGCGCACACGCAGCGCACTGCTCTGCCGGCCGCAGCAGATTGCGCTGGACCCCCGCAGCGTGCGCTTTCTGCTCAGTCTCGGCGTGGACTTCGACAACATGGAGGGCTGCTGGCACAACGAGCACTTCTTTACGCGAATCGGCGTGTTTCAGGAGTACCTGCTCAGCGTGCTGGATCAAAAGAAGCAGAAAGTCGACGTGAGAGTCCACTTGGGCACGAAGGTCAGTGAGGTCGTGCACTCACAAAACAGATTATTCTTTGTCACATAGGTGGCGTGGCCAGATTTGAACACGAATATACAGAACAGGTGTGCCAAAACAGGGGGACACCAAGGGCCAGGAGATACGGGGCCAAGAGAACCCTCCTTAACAAACATTTTCAGGAAAATCCTCGGTAATTACCACACACACTGTACATCCCAGACAGTATTCAATGTGGAGTCCCTAGAAGAGCTAAAAATGCTAAAATGTAGTATTTATTCATTCATTCGTTCATCTTCAGTATCCACTTCATCCTGATAAGGGTCTAGTAGATCTGCCCAACATCCACACCCACATTCACAACTAGCAGCAATTTAGATGAGCCCATCCACCAATATGCATATTGTTGGAAACCCTCACGAACATTGTGAGGTGGCAATGCAACCCACTGGGACACCGTACCACCCAATAATTTATTATATTTGTATTATAATTTAACCCTTGAAATAAGTCTTGTGACCCCAAGTATTGCCCCCAAAACACCTCTGAGAGGTTAATTAATCCTAAACCATACAGACATTTTAATCATATCCAACCAAGCTTGAGCTAAATCAGGGGTGTCCAATCTTATCCATAAAGGGCTGGTGTGGATGCAGGTTTTCATTTCAACCATGCAGAAGCCACACTTGAGTCTATTGAAAGCCAAGATCAACTGATTAAACAGGTGCTCCTGCTTGGTTGCATTTACATTTATGGCATTTGGCAGATGCCCTTATCCAGAGCGACTTACATTTATCTTCTTTATACAACTGAGTAGTTGAGGGTTAAGGGCCTTGCTTAAAGGCCAAGCAGTGACAGCTTGGTGGTGCCGGGATTTTGAACTAATGACCATCCGATCAGAAGTCCAATGTCTTAACCACTGCACCCACACGGGACTTTTGCTGATAAGATTGAACACCCATGATCTAAATCATTGTAGCACTGTAATTAGGGTATTTTAAGCAATTGTTTGCATATTAGGAACTATGAAGCCGATTTTAATGCAACAAGACTTTTTGGTTTGCAGCTGTCATCATTAATCAATTCATGGCCACCACTTCCCACTGTTTCCTTTTCTCTTGCTTTTACTTCTTCTTTCCCTTTTTACTTCATAATAGGCACAGTTCCTTCCTTTCGACATGTACATTTGACATGCACATTCATTTCACACACATTTTACATGTATAATACTAGTGACTTAGGCCTCTTTGGGGTGTTTATTATTTTTTTTTTTTACTTTTTGAGATGTTATACATTGAACATCTGAGGTTTTAGGAAAGACCCAACACATCTGAGTGAGATCTTTGCTTCCCAAAATGCATGCAGGTCCCTGGTGCAACATACAAGATCACTGTACAAAACCATACAACGGAAAATAAAATAAGAAGCAAAAGGCAGTTGTCAAAAGGGCATGGTCATTTTGAGTGACAGATTAAGTAAAGGGCAGAGGAAAAGGCCACTCCTTTATGTAAACAGTGAGTAAACTGTCAGTAGCCATTACTCAATCAGCGCAATCAGCACCGATTTCACATACATAGGTCAAGACAAATATCTTAATAAAGTATTGGTCTTTGGTATGAATTCACATGTACTGCTGCTCAAATCACATATACTGTTGCAAAGTTAATTCCAACTCAAGTGGTCCAATGCAGGTTGCTCGACTGTTTTTAATTTTCCTCTTTTTTGAGTGATTGCCTCTATGTATCGGTATTGCAAAATCACCAGTTTTTAATTTTTATTATTTTTCTTGGTTTAACTGCCATCTTTGTGTCATGGCACACAACAAATTTTGGTCTGTGATAAAAGTAGTAAGTGACTTCTGAACTGTAGTCAGTTACTGCTTTTATCAGAGGAGAAACAACAACATAGCTAATTTGTAAAACACCTAACTGAACACTGTACTTCCATATTTGGATAAAATCTATTCATGCATACCAACTGTACACCTGCATCAACATGATAGATCAGACTGTTCTTCAAATCTGGCACCCCGAGGTTCACTATTCTGCAGAGTTTACCTCTAAGATCAAACTCACAATTTTTTACAGCAGAATACTACTATAGAGGACTCATTTCTGTGAAAATTTCAGGTTTGTATCTGGTCCCCTACCAGAGATATTGAACACGAAAGTGAGGGAATGTTTTCTTTTAATTGTTGTTTTTCGCCCCCATAAAAAGTGAAGTCTCAAACCTGAAATTTTCTGCATGCACACTATACTTTACCTACGTACCCCCTAATAGCATTCACATACTTATGGGAAGACCCAGATTTTTTTGGGAGGGGGTGGATATAAGGCAACTATTGTTGTGCCTCAAAATGTTAATGTTCCTGCAAATTGATGAAGTGTTGACTATGAATAGTCCTTGTTGTGGTCAATATGATAATACAATGACGCAATAACGGGGCACTTGTCTATTTGAATAAGAGGTCAAGAATACTTATATCATAAATACAATGGGCTATCAATCAGCAGAATTCCATTTGCATATTTCCAGGGAAGAGACAAAGAAACAAACAATGCTATTTAGTGTAGAAAGCAACACTGAAATAATTCAGTTGATCACTTAGAATATATGCTTGCTTTTCAGTGTCATCAAAAAAATAGCCACAACATAATGAGTCATGAAGTTCAGGACATATATAGTATTTAGTGGGTAATTTTGAATCTGGTGCTTTCAAATGATACCTTGTTTATGTGTGTAGGCAGAAGGATTTATTAGCACTGAGTATTTAATATCAGGTATGTCACTTATGCACTCACTAAAATGGTGGATGCTAGTAAAGAGGTTTCAAGTTTGCATGTTGAATGGCATTGTTTTGTAATAATACAGCTGAACATTTTGTGAAAAGTCGAACATTTATTGCTATGAATGAACAATGTTTTGCAACAATAACAATAATAAGCATGACATCAGGAAATGGTAGTCAGAAATTGTGGTGCAAACAAGTGTCTATAGTGGAAGTAAACACTAGTCCAAATAACAATTACTGAGTAATACAGATAAATAAAATAGTATATAATAAACATACATACACATATATCTACTGTTGTGGCCAAGACCTAATGTTGTGGAGCTCATAGTTTGTAGGGGTCTGCGGGGTGACCTGATATGGTAGGACAGTGGCGATTGGTGAGGAAACTGAGGAAGCATCGTGCAATAATTGTTGTATTTGGAGTTTGACCGAAGACAACTGGGGTGGGGACAATCTCTTCAGTGCAGGTACCAAGCCATGAACAAAAACATAAATGTCATCTTTCTTTTGCTCTCTTTGTTGCTCTCTGTGCTCCTCTTTCTCTCTTTTCATCATTTTGCATCCGCTTTCACTTGCATCATTTTGGTCTTCATTAGTGTCTTCATCAAATGTTGTTGTGGACACTGCAAAGATACATTCAGCATCAGAAACAATCATTCACAGTGTGGGCCATGCCACACTTCATAACCATCTTAAACTAATGCTCCTGAGGTCAATGTTTGAAAAAATAGTTTAGATTCACAGTCATTTTAATGTACAATACATCTGGCAATGCAAATTCATCAGAGGTTACCTATCCACAGAATAGCACAAATTGATATAATGAACTATAGGCATGATCACGGTGTACAGGGAACATACTATGATATCATGTTGATCACTGCGTAATGTCAACGCAATACATATTGTATAGCTCACACAGCTATGTGTTGTAATGTTCTAATGTTAATACCTTCGAAATTCAGTTGATGTTGTGAGGAACTCCATCACCTTTATATACTTCCACTGCTTCTTGTTTATAGCAGCCTGTCCACTCCGGAAATCATCCTCCTGTATGTATCACGTAAACTTTTCAACTTCAGTTTAACCTCCTCCACTACACAGCACACAAACGATGAAGATGGTTAAAAGTTTTCTAAAAAAATTTTCAAGCCTGTGTACATGGAAAAACAATATAAGTAAACGAAACTCACATTGAATCCTATTTGGTTGGCAATTCCTTGCCACGACAACTCCCTCTTATCAACATTCTTGTAGTCGCTGTGGCGTTTATCATAAAGCTATTGACGTTCAGATACCAAAGACACCAGCAGCTCAACATTTAACTTACTACTTGCTTGTATCTTCTTCTTCGGCTTTTTTTTTGTCTTTGTTTTCGGCTTCTTCTTCTTCTTTTTCTTCGTTGGCAAGACAATTTTGTACTTGAGCACCACCCAGTCATGTTTTTTATGTAACTTCAGCTGCAGGTGAACAAAAGTGCGAATCTCATTGGTCGGCCAGTTTTTGATGTGCTGCGTCAAAAAAAAAACCCTCGACGTTAAAAAAATTTGACGCTTGATGCCACGTGTTTTACGTGTGGATGTGAACACTCCCATTGACACCCATTGATTTAGACATAGTACGTTAAACGGACCTTTACAATTGGACTTAAGTTAAAGTCAAAGGAACAAGAATGTAAATGGTCTGCACTTACATAGTGCTTTACACTGTGTCTCATTCACCCATTCACACACACCAATGGTCGCAGAGCTGCCATGCAAGGTGCTAATTTGCCATCAGGAGCAAATTGGGGTTCAGTGTCTTGCACAAGGACACTTCGACATGTGGAGTCATGTGGGCCGGGAATCGAACCGCCAACCCTACGATTAGTGGACAACCCCCTCTACCACCTGAGCCACAGCTGCCTGATTATAAATGATCACGTACCTTGTAATGTGCTCTACCTTGTAATGTGCTCATTTTTGTTCCAAGGAGCCTATCCTGAGCTTGAACAGCTGTATAAGCAAAATGCCATGCCATGACACAGATATGGCCATTGTAGTTACACCAAGTAAAAAACAAGCAAAGAAAAAAGGTGATGGTTTTGCAGTGCTAATGCATAGAGGTAATCAGTCAAAAAATAAGTCAATAAAAATTAAAAAAGTCAAGCAACCAACTTTGCAGTTATTGGACCACTTAGGATGGAAGGCCCAGAAGCTAATCATATCAGACATGTGTCATAAGTCAATCTCGTTCAGGTTTTACATCAGTTATCACATAATCACCTAACTGCACTTATTTGAGCTGATCAGCATTAACTATTAGCTTCCACAATCCTGGTTCTATAGAAATATTGTATGTAATCGTTAAACATAGCATTTTTTCCTCACTTAGTTTCTCAGTAAAATGAAATTACTTCACCACCATATTTTAATCTTTCTCAAAGGCTATGGTCTATGAATTAGAATACATGTTGACAAATGACAAGATTTAATATGTCAGTACAGAATACTGCTTTTTTTGTAACAGTTTTTGCTACAATATGTTATTTATTGTCAGTAATTGCTTTTATGTATTTAAGTTTTTATTTGTCTTCAGTTTTAATTAGCTTACATGTTCATTACTGATACATTTGGTGGTGTTGTGTGTATTATTACACTACTCTTCTCCAGGGCCGGACTGGGACATAATTTCAGGCCGGGAGTCTCACACTCATCCAGGCCACCCCATAGACCCACAACAAATTTTGAAACCACTGACAACCCTATTTTTGCTTTCCTAAATTCAATTTATTACACACAGTATGGCATCCCATAAAAACATAAACAAGAAACCTAGAGGTAGTGAAGCAGTCCTAATTTATACCAGCTTACATGGGTATGCCAAGCATTTAACAAACACCAGAAGTGCAAAGCTGCCAGTAACTCTCTAGTTTTCACTCAAAAAAGTACATTCAATGCAGAATAGCGGTAAACCAAAGACACCTTTTTTTTTTTGTTGCCATTTTTCATGTATTCTATGAACAGAACCGTCTCCACATTGTTGGAAAATGAAAACTGTTTAACCTCACTGTAATTTGTGAGCACAGAATCTATATTTCTTTTAGTTAAAAGTAATGTATCACATTAGGGCAGTGTTTTTTTTTGTTTTTTTAAGACTTAAAAATGCTTAAAATACCTAAGGTTTAACCATACTATATTTCATACAAATAGATGAAAGCATATTTAATTTCTCTTAATTTACCTCTACCTGTCATCTCAGCTTGACCCTGAAGTGTGACCACTGCACAGAGCTAGTGTCAGGTTGACTCTCTCCACCTTATTGTCAAAAATAGGAGAAAAATTATTTTTTTCAACCTCACATATGGGCAGACATAAATTTCTAAATTGCCAAAATATCTGTTAGCGCAATACTAACTACATCATGACAATATCAATTTAGAAAAATCCTAATATTGAATATTGAACCTTTTATGACTCATTGCTTGGAAAAGTGTTTGTTGTTGTTGTTGTTGTTGCTTGCCTTAGCTGTATGTGTAATTTCAACATTTAAAATAATACATTTGGATATTTGTCTGCTAACTTACGTAGTATTATCAGTATACAATAGGTAATGCTGTCCTTTAGCATATTCTGAGTGATGATAGTAATAGTGCTAACATTTGCTAATAGTGAAACTCTGGTTAATACTTCTTTAGCTAAGTTAGCGATCATAAAGCTATAGTATTTACAGATGAGACTGATCTGCACTTGAAGCCGTGAATTGATCTGTAATTTTGTTACATTTTTACTGCCTCTTTTTAGAGGAGGAGGATAGTAGCGTTGCAAGTCAAAACTAACAGGTTCATGATTTATTATTCATTTATTATCAAATGTCGAAGTCGGAAATGATCACTGGAGTACTTAGGACATGCAATCATTAATATAAAATAATACATTTATTATATCAATAATATATCAATTTGAAAATAAAAAACACAGCAGGGCAGTGGGCCAAATCAGTTGTCAGGCCACCAGGAATTCTCCAGGTGCTCCCGATGGCCAGTCTGGTCCTGCTCTTATCCTTTTTAGATATTTGTTATACAAGATGTTATGTAATGTGAGCCTACCTTTCATCACCCGACAGGAATGTGAACAAAGTCCCGATCCTAACCTGTTATTATATTTTATTGCGGCACACGGCTGTAGCATGTTAATATCATCTAGATTCTGAGTGTGTTGACGGAATGATCGTGGAATAAAACAATCAATGAGCAGAAAACAATGGAATTAAGTTTTGATATTTGTGTTCACTTTGTTTCAGAATGCGATGCTTTCACCATCTTCATTCATTTTTTTAGCAATACTGAAAATTGCTATAGTAGTTATTTTGCTAGATTAATGCAAAAATAACTTTAGCTTAATTACTGTTCTATTTCACTCCTCCTTACTGTCTGGGATGGTGAGAATCACCTGGATACCATCTTATGCGTGTGCACATGCATGCTGAAACCTTCAGGAAAATCTCAGTGACATATGATGCATAATTAGTAATAAATACCACTGTCACATAGCCATCTTTCTCTTTCTTCTTCTTGCCTTGTACACATGTAAGACCACATGCACACCATATGCAGTTATCCTGCCAATTTTAATGTGAATAAATAAAAAAAATAACCGTGGGCTAGAACAAAAATGAGCTAATTAACAAGCAATTAGTGAACTCAAGAACCAGGTGGCTATAGGCTTGCCGTCCTTGCAGTGCATGCTAGTTATTAGCCTACATTTTAACACGATACCTCTAATATGTCTAGACATTGCAGCTCCTGTATGACATGATAATAAACTGATAATCGTTCTGTTTTATTATCACCTGTTTGTTAGTATGTATATTTTCTTTTGCCATTGAATCCATGCCTAGAGGAGACGTGGATGCAGCACTAGTGAAACTTAAACAGAGTAACCTGTTGATCCACTGATTAGAGGAGGAATTTTCATTTATTTATTTGAAATATTTTGAACAAATAAAAACCTGTAAACCTGGAGAGAGTGGGGAATGCAATGTGGAGACTTGGAGACAGATATTAAGTAGGAGATGAAACAATGTTCTGCAAGCTAATATTTGATCAGATGCTAAACAGTTGAGTAAATACTGGTTAAGCAGTGTCTGATAGTGTTATTCATTTCTGAAGAAGGGAACATAAACAGGCATTCTAACTATCTACATTACATTAACTAAGATTAGATTCAACTAACCCAAGGGCGATATAAAGTGCGGAAGGCAGGGAGTAGAGTAGACAGGGGCCCAAGCTTGGCCTGGGGGAAAAAACACTATCCAGGTCAGGGGGCCAAAAAGTCCTACTGTCTCCTAAGCTAATGCAAAGTAACAAATGACCTTGACCTTTTTATGAAAACAGTGTTATTCCTAACAATGACCTGCTGAAAAATAATGGCATACATAGAAAAACAAGCATAGCTATGAAGTGAATGATTAGGTCATCGTTATGTCACACTCAACAGGATATGTAGAACACAAGCTAATGAATGCAAAGTCACAGAAACTAAAATCAATTTGGAAATGTGAATGTAAATGGTGTGTGGGTCTGAATTTGTAACCAATGATCGGTCAGTTATGGCCTAACTGGAGCAAGATAAATGAATGCATAAAAAAAGATAACCACATTCTGTGGTTTCTCTTTCTTTTTAAGTTTTATTTTTTAAATCAATGAACTTAAAGTAGACGTTCATTGGTTTAAAAAAAGAAAACTTAAAAAAGAAAGAGAAAACACAGAATGTTAAATTTCCCTATAGCTCAGATTAAAAACTAAAATGGACCAAAGAAGGCTCAACTGCTGGTCATTGATTTGAAGCTTGTTAAATAGCTGGACGAGTTTGCAAGGTAAAATGGGTGTGTAATGTGTGTAGTATGGATAAAATGGGTGTGTAATGTGTGTAGTGTGCATAAAATGGGTGTGTAATGTGTGTAGTATGGATAAAATGGGCGTGTAATGTGTGCTCTTTATTTTGCATGCGTTGGGTTGTGGGGTGGGGAGGTCATGGCTCCTTGCATTGGTTCATACATGTCGGGCTGGGCAGGTGGGTCCTGTATAAGTTCCTGCCTAGTGGATTTATTAACCCATCCCTGGTTCTAGCTATGCCCCTTCCCCTGAGTGACCATATTCTGCTTATCCCCATAAGACCCCTAATTCAGCTGGGGAAAACGTATCGCATAGTGTCTGACAAATTAGATCCAACTTAGATCCACAAGATGTGAAAGATTAACATGGCTTTGATGCTTCTTGGCACATTTCTTTAAAGAAGTAATAATCACATCAGCGTGACTCTCAGAGCATTTCCTGGGATCAGGATAAGTTCAGATGAAATACTGCTTTGTGCTCTTTTTGTATTTCTGGATGCTTGCCCACCTTCAAGGTGATAATTGGCTTTCCTGCTGTGATGAATAAGAACAAGTAATAAAGCTGGATGACTGAGAGAGGGGATAAATGAGGTTAGAAGAGAGAAAGTGAAATGATTTTTTTTTTCAATGCGGATTTGGCGATCGGGACAGAGTGACTGGCAAATTCAGAATAGTTAGCTTGTCAAGTTGAGTTTTCCAAAATTACCAAAGGAGATGATTACAAAACTGGATTACAGTGCTTCAGTAAACAAGTTTAGGTCGAGTTGCATCTTAGAGCACGGATAGGACTAAAGTTAGGATCACACTACATTATGCAGTAACACTTCAGTGACATTTTGTTTTGTAATATTTTCAGCATTCACAATATTGGATGTTCTGTATGTTGTCTTATAACTGTTCAATTCTTAAAACGCAGAGCTGTTAATATACTTATACGTTGCTTTTGGATATTCTGTGCTATTTTGGGGATGTACTTCAGAGCTATCAAGTGAAAACAGTGTTGTGCCAGGAACAATATTACACAAGATCAATGAAGACTTGAGCCTTGAGCATCACACATGTTTGGGATGCAGAGAAATAACGTGCTTTAAGAGAAATTTTGCAGATATAAAACACAGGAGAAGCGAATGCTTAAAGCATTTCACAGTGAGCTCTGGAAATTGCTCCTTGCTCGCTCTTGCAAGAGGAACACCTGATGAACACTAGAGTCCAGCCGTATTACTGGTTTCATGTATGCGGTTATATAGAGAGTTCGTTCATAGCATACATGGCTATTGATTCAACTGTAATGTCTTATTCACTTTAAAATAACAGAACAAAATCACACTAAGCAGCAGCAAGCATGTAGCTGGTTGGGATGGCCATTATGTACAGGTTGTACAGGTGATTGTATTTAGTAAAGGCTGGATAACAGCGCTGACGCAGGAACAAGGCAAGCTAGAGCAATAAAGCCTTTTAATAGATTCACTGTTCCCCTTTGGTCTTTACACCAGCTTTTTTCTCTCTCCTAATCTCTCTCTCTCTCTCTCTCTCTCTATCTCACTCTCTGTGTTATTGTGTTGGTTTCAGATCAGAGCTGTGATTCAGAGATGACCTGCTGCTTTCCTCTCCTCCATCTTGTTGTTTTGTAAGGGCCAGTTGCTTTCACCGCCTGCTGTAGGAGTGCTTGTTTCTGTCTGAAAATGAAAAAGCTTTTATTTTTAATCGTGACAGACTTTTGTTTGGGTTTCCTTGGCCTCTTTTTCCTTTTTCATGCAAGCATCTCTTAATGCCAAGGTCACAGTTTATTAAACATAAAGCTGTTGATTTATTGATAAGCAGCTGAAGTGTTTGCATTTTGTCTGCCTGCTTTGTATATTCAGCCTTATCTGGGGTTTTATCTGGCCCCCACTGATGTGCTGAGGATCTCACATCCAATAAAACAAATTAGAGTTGAGTCTGATTCAATTTTATGGCATTTGGGGTGACAGGATGTCAATCTGGTTCAGTGAGTGAGATGTTCTACAGTGCAGAGAAAAGATCAGCTGCAGAATCGTACTCAATTAACAGTGGAGTAAGCTCTTCAGAATGCATAAGTGAAGGTTAAAAAATGTCCACACCCTTTTGTAGTCAAGTAATTAAAAGTAAATCAATAATTTTAACTACTTTGTTAATTTGTAACTACTCATGTAAGTCAGTTTGTAAAAAGTTTGAGGTTTAGGGATGGGGTTAGCATTTGTACTTTTTCTTACAATGTCATTTGTATGAAGTGATCAAGTTTTAACCATGTCGTCTGTGTTCATACAAATTCAAACATAGTTTCAAAGCAACAAAGTAACATAATGTACAAACAGCAAGCCAGACTAATAGGCAGTCTTGGTAAGGTAAGAAGATTGGTTTGGTTGCGGCATCTGTACAAATATGATATGTATTTGTTTGTGTGGTTTTAACTTAATATTGTTCATAACAAAGTTCAAATGCACAGAAATCTGATGGACTGAATTGGCAACTTAGCAAAAGAAAAACATTTGAGCCTGATCTATGAGATATGTAATGGGTACTTGTTACAGTGTTAATGAAATTAGAGGGAGTACAAAAGTACAATTATTAATTACACTAAGTAAATTACAACAAAGTAGACATGCTTATGCAATTTCCTTCACTGAATATAATTATTTGCATAGGATTATCATATTCAGGCCAATTTACATCTGTTGTACACAAACTTCCCATGAACTACTTGGTTATTTTTATTTATTTACTTTATTTATTCCATCAAATTAGGGGCTTCACGGTGGCTTCGTGGTTGTCACATTCGCCTTGCACCTCCAGGGTTGGGGGTTTGATTCCTGTCTCTGTGTGTGCAGTTTGCATGTTTTCCTCATGGTTTCCTTCCTCAGTCCAGTGACATGTGTTGTAGGCTGATTGGCATTTCCAAATTGTCCGTAGTGTGTGAGTGTGTGTGAGATTGTGCCCTGCGATGGGTTGGCACCTTGTCCAGGGTGTCCCAGGGTGTCCTCAGCCCCCTGGTATAGGCTCCAGGCTCCCTGTGACCCTGTGTAGGATAAGTGTACATGCATGGATTTCATCAAACTAAGAAATTCTTACTTACAGTGTTGATATGATAGGTGGAGAGGAGTAGCTCAGCCATATAACCTGTTGAAACACCAAATGCTTCATTGTTCTGAAATGCTATAAAGCACTTAAAAAGGCTTCTTATTCAGCAGCTTAAGCACTAACAATCCCTCAGCAGGCACACACACATCAAAACCCACTAAAACACTAAAATGAACACATCATTTCAGGGTATTTAAATTCTCTCTCTCTCTCTCTCTCTCTCTCTCTAGTTCACAGATGAATATCTGAGGAAGATCCCCAGTGGCGAATGGCCCCGGGTTATTGTAGTGGCTGACGGCTCTTGCGGTGACTCCTGCTCCGTATTGGGAATCAGTTCGGAGTACATCGTAGAGTCCTGTCATGCCTACGGAGCTAATGCCACGATAGAGAGACTGGACCAGAGACAGGTCAGTTTTAATGATGCTTAAGTCATTAATGATGTTGGATGCAGGGAAAGGATACACTGGTATAGGAAATATAAATGTGACCGAGCCTGGCTTTTCAACGGAGACCACAGTGCTTTTTTTATTTGTATTATTTATTTATTTATTTATTTATTACATTTTTCATTATATATATATTTTTTTTTATTACCAATTTTACTAACAAAAGCAATAATAATTTACACGAAGTATTTTCATATACCCTATAATAATAACTGATTAGTTGTTTGTTTCAAGCTAATGTTTTTTTCACAAAGATCCCCCTCTTACATCAGTTTATCATTGTTTTAGCTTTGCAGCTGTTCTCTGGCTCTGCCGGTTCATTTGTTTAAATATGGATACTGTGCCGGAGCTTGTGCTTATCTCGCCATGTATCTGCAAGCTACTAGGATTGTAACAAATGTGCCTTTAAAAAAAAAAAAAAAAAAGTATATTACCAATGAAATTTCCAGATCAAAGCTTTTACTGAGACATTATTATACATGATGAATAACAAAGGTCCAGCAAAGGGAATAAGCTGATATGAGGTGAATGAACATAAGATATACAATATTGTAGATGCCATTTCCTGTAGTTTGTTTATTAATTCCTGAAATCTTAGCAATCGCTCTGCATTTCCAGCAAAGCCACAGAGACAACAGACCAACAACTCATTTGATATCCTGCTATTTATAACATCAAATCAGTCTGGTATTACTGGTGGCACTGGATCATCGTGCTCTTTGGGTCTTGAATATTAGATGCCCAAATGCTTTTAGCCAGAAAAAAATAGTACAGTCTCCAGCTGCTCCGGTGATAAATAGGAAGAAGACAAGTTCAAGGAAAGGTCTGCACTGGCCTTCCCACACAACTATACACACTGAATCTCTGGGAATTGGCTGGAGCATGTCTTTTCAGGCTATTGAAGGTCACAGTCTCCATATTATATGTTTGAACAGTGTGTAACACTGCATTTGATTTGACAAGAGATTGATTTATGTGTGTGTGTGTGTGTGTGTGTGTGTGCACGCACATGAAGGGAGATCAGAGTTATCTGAGGCCAGAGACTCATAAAAGCTCTCATTTCCTATTCTTCATTCCAGCTGAAATCAAGATCATTTCCTTATGTGACCTCACTGGGTCATACTGTGTTGTGATTCTGGAATTAGTAATTGCTCAAGTGGATTCTGCCTTAAATAGAAAATGTGATCCGGCAATCAAATTTCCAAGCCTTATTGCATCAGTGTAAACCAAGACCAATTAAGGTGTGATTAAGTTAGGAAAGAGCATCGGCCCCTTGTTTAGACTACCCACAGCCTCTGCCAGAAATAGAACAGACAAAACCTGACCTTTCATTCATAATTAATAAAAACATTCTGTGCTATTTCCCTTTCCATTTGAATGACTTCTGGTGAATAAATGTATTAAGCCATTTGTGATTTGATTTGAATTGCACTTATGGTACACTGTGTGGAGAACCAAGTACAACGCAAAACGACTGACCATCTCTGTTGTTCTGAATTCACAAAATGCATGTCAAGGAAGGACAGGACATATTTATTAATTTATTAATAGTTGTATTAGATCTGCTGGTGGGTAAGTTGTAAATTTTTATGTGCTGTAATCAGAAATAGTACTGTATACTTTGTCTCTTCTCTATAGGTCCCCACACCAGAGATCAGGGCTCACAGCCTGTACTTTGACCTGTCAGCATACGGCATTGACGCTGTTAAAGAACCTCGCAACTCCTCTCAAACCTCAGCCAAGCCTGGTTTTCACCTGAAGATCTATGGAACATTTCGAAACCGATACATGGCCCTCGCCTGCACGTCTACAGACTCGAAAATGCTGCGTTTCCTGCGTCACACGGCCAACTCCTCAGTAATAAGCCTATGAATAACACCATGCATCAGTTTCACAGTCTTTTAAATCATCTTTTACATGCTACAGGGGTTCAGTTCTGTTTTTCCAATGGTTCATTATCATGATAACAAAATCACAACTTCAGCTGGAAAAATCCATACTGAAACTAAGGAGCTCTATATCAGCTGGGGGTGGTGTACATTTCCAGACTGTAAATATGCTAACAGCAACTAGTGAGAAACTATTGAGATCCATTACACATCAATATTATAATCCCACTTATTCTAGCTCTAATATTTAGCTCTTTAGCTACTGTATATTTGGATGGTATTAGTGTTACATGGTGACCAGGGGAATTCATATCTTTTACAGGGGCTACGCTCTGTGATTTTATTTCTGTCTTGATGGATTGGCAGTGCCAAGAACTCATCAACAGTCTGATCATTCTGGTCCAATCTCCATGCATCCAGAGTAAATACTTCTGGCAGTCCTAAAAAGATGGAATTGGAAAAATTTCATTGCTATGGATCATATCATGGGGGGCATGGTGGCTTAGTGGTTAGCACATTTGCCTTGCACCTCCAGGGGGTTCGATTCCTGCCTTCACCCTGTGTTTGCAGTTCTCTCATTGCTTTGGGGGTTTCCTGCAGGTACTCCTATTTCCACCCCCAGGCTGTAGGCTGATTGGCATTTCCAAATTGTCTGTAGTGTGTGAGTGGGGGTGTGTGTGTGGGTGTGTTTGATTGTGCCCTGCAATGGGTTGGAACCGCATCCAGGGTGTTCACCACCCTGTGCCCCAAGTCCCGAGTCCAGGCTCCCTGCAAAAGTGTGTATGATAAGTGTTAAAGAGAAATTGATGGATCACATAATTTTGTCTCCATACAGTCTATGTAGAAGCAGCTAAAAGAAGAAAAAAAAAAAAGAAAGTGAATACAAATAAAGAGTGATTTTGCAGGCTGATTAAATTGGTCATTATAATTACAAGACTTATTTTATATTTTTATATGTAGTAGTCTTGTGTTAATAAATTCCTATTCTAATACTGTAATGTAATTAAACCATGTCAGACACAAAATCTTAGCTTTAGAGGAACAGAAGGCTGCTAGAAAAAGATGATGGATAATATTCCATACATCCATCCATTTTCTATACCACTTATCCTACTGGGTCACGGGGAACCCGGAGCCTATCCCAGGGCCTATAACCAGTGCCATCGGGCACAAGGCGGGGTACATTTACATTTTAAATGTACCAAAATGACTTACAAATGAGGAAATACAAGCAAAGCGATATATCAAGCGGAGAACAATAAAAGTAGTGCTACAATGCAAGATTTTGAATTGAGTTCTAGAAAAGCAAAGTGCACAGAGTAAAGGTGTAAGAGCCAGAGTAAGTTTTTTTTGTTTTGTTTTTTTAATCCAGGGGTACACCGATCTATGGTGCCAATCCACTGCAGGGCACAATCACATACACATTTACACACCCATTCATACACTACGGACACTTTGGACATGCCAATTAGCCTACCATTCATGTCTTGGGACTGGAGGAGGAAACCAGAGTACCCTGCAGTACTCTGCACACACAGGGCAGCGGCAGGAATTGAACCCCCAACCCTAGAGGTGTGAGGTGAATGTGCTAAGCCACTATATGCCCGGATAATATGCCAATATTCCTGAATATAACCCTGAGAAACTGTTACAGTCTGAGTGGGTCTTGGAAATTATATTATTATTGGCCTCATTTTCCAAATGTCAAATTTCCCTGTGCTCTCTCACGTACAGTAGGGATTTCCATGTATTCAATAAACAAATCTCTGCTGTTCTCTCATACATGTTCACCTGATCCCTCAGGTATTTGATGCAGAGACAGAAAAAGCACTGAAAAAAAAATTAACCACACCAAAGTAGATAGAAGTGCACTGACTCCAGTTGTTGTGCAACTCTTTGGTTGCAGTTATTTTGATATTAACCTACTACTTCTCTGTCTACTTGAAATGTAGGTTGCAAACTGCACAAGTTAGTATCTCTACAAGTACAAGTACTCTACAGAAATGTGAATTTAAAGTGCAACTCAGTTACTTTCTTTGGAGGTGAGTCAATGGATGACAAGATGCAAGAACATTCCATCCTGCTGAGACTACTCACAGGTCCATAGGATATGGTAAATGGATGGAGTGTGTGTGGCTACAGAAAGAAGAAGAAGAGAAGGGTACAAAAGAAAGCAAGGTCAGGGCTGTTTCACTCTAAAGAGCTTAAGATAAAATGGTGAAAGTGCAGCACAAACTGAGGAGGAAAGAGAGAGTGAGACAGTGCGAGGAGGTTTATTAAGACAGTGGCGTCACAGTGCGCACCGACAGTGTGACAGAGCACGTCACTGACAGAAACACATGCTGTTACCTGGTTACAGCAAGGGAGAATTAGTGTGTGTGTGTGTGTGTGTGTGTGTGTGTGTGTGTGTGTGTGTGTGTGTGTGTGTGTGTGTGTGTGTGTGTG
>JANDJT010000217.1:16300741-16314357 GCA_024331685.1 Stegophilus panzeri
GTGTGTGTGTGTGTGTGTGTGTGTGTGTGTGTGTGTGTGTGTGTGTGTGTGTGTGTGTGAGAGAGAGAGAGAGAGATGGGTGCAGAGGATAGGGGAGACGTTACCAAGACACCACAGAAGGATGACTGGGGCAATGATGTGAGGCAGTGTCATTAACTCATGTCTTTATGTTGGCTCATTTGAACATGTAGGATTTTTTTTGGTTTATATCTCAATAAACACAATCTAAGTTGTTTTTTTTCTCTAAATGTCCATACTTTACATGTGTATGCTTTCTACTGAACATTGGTCTCATTAGATTCCCTGAAGCCTGGAGGTTTTTGATTGCAAGAGATACATTCACACACCTCTTAAATGATTTTTCTCTATAACCTTTCATCTCAGATAATGAAGAACATCTTTCACCAATCCTTTAATGCATATAAGACAGATATTGAGCCACGGGTGAGTGAGCTGACTCTGCACCGCATGCAGTGCAGCCGCAGGCTTTTCGAGATCATGCTGTCTCACCGGCGCATCAGTGCAGCCTACATTGAGGGCGACAATGTGGCCGTCACTGTGGAGGGGGAGGCAGCCCGCATGCTAAACTTTGATACTGGTAAGTTTGTTTTCATCTGTCCACTGTTTGACTCTGACTCAGGTAAACTTCTAACTGTAAGATATACTTCTAACTGCCAGATACACTACTACTGTCAAGAGTACTGCTAACTTCCAGATGTGTTAACTGGAAGATTTACTTCTACCTGTCAGATATACATATACAACATGGCCAAAAGTTTGTGAACACACACCCTAACTCAGAATGGTGCGAATAACAAAAAACACTGAGTGAGCGACAGTTATGTGGGTTGAAAAGCCTTGTTGATAAGAAAGATCAGAGGAAAATGGACGTATTGTTTCAAGCTGCCAGGAAGGATATAATAACTCATATAATCACTGTTTACAACTGCGTGAGCAGAAAAACATCTCAGCATGCACAAAACACCAAACCTTGAGGTGGCTGGACTACAACAGCAATCTTCAGCTGTCTAGTTTGGGTGAGCCTGTGTCCATGATAGCCTCAGATTCCTGTTCTTATACCATTCTAGAGACTGTTGTACATGAAAGCCCAGGAGATCAGCAGTTTCTGAAATACTCAAACCAGCCCATTTTGCACCAACCACCATTCCACGGTTAAAGTCACAGAGATCACACTTTTTCCCCATTCTGATTTTTGATGTGAACATTAACTGAAGCTCTTGACCTGTATCTTATATACTACTTATATACTACTGACTGTCAGATATACTTTCAGATGTAGTACTAAATGTCAAATACACTGTCAGATGTACTACTGTCAGATATGAATACTATCACATATACTACTAACTTTGAGATATAGAGTACTATTGTCAGTTATACTATTAGCTGTCAGATATACTGCCACATACATAAAGTATAGAAGAATATCAAAAATGTATATAATGCTAGCACTTTGCATTATAGGCTTTATATTAGTTAAAGAAAGCAGTTAGGATTTAAGTTGCTAGATGTGTTCAGTATCATGTCCAGTGCAGTGGATGATCCCAAGTGAGAAAGCTGTGTAATACTGATAATCATTTTAGAATCAAATGAATATCCAGCCTGGTATCTGGAAAGCTCTGGTGAAATCTTGATGTAGATACTTTGAGGAGAAATGACCTTGTGTACATAATTACATTATTTAGCATTTAGCAGTCATCTTCTTCATCTTCATTTATTAACTAGTTTTTTCCCCCCTAAAATATATTATCATATTATTTAAATTTAGAGTGTACAAGTGTATTGTTAATGAAATAATGAATAAATGAGTAAAATATGACATGATTTTCAACTTATGGACAGTACTGTGAGTATTTTTTTATGCTTTGAATTGTCTTATGTGAGGACAGTTCCTATAACTGATGTTATTTTCCGAAAGGTTGCGGTGTGAACCTCGGCATGAGGGGCTTGGAGTCTTTGGGACTGTTTATCTACAGAACTGCCACTGCTCAGGATCAGAATGATGTGTTCGAAGCCCTTTCGGCCAAAATCCAGCACTCCAAACATGTGTCTGAGACCTTCAGACAAA
The DNA here is from genome assembly GCA_024331685.1 of Stegophilus panzeri. NCBI lineage: Eukaryota > Metazoa > Chordata > Actinopteri > Siluriformes > Trichomycteridae > Stegophilus > Stegophilus panzeri. The sequence goes on from JANDJT010000217.1 coordinate 16,302,831, forward strand.
CTGGTTTATCTGTAGCTATGTTTGAATGAACGGATGTGCGAGAGTTAGACGAAGGGGAAACGCTGTTGTCTCTAAAGTCTTATAAATGTCATGGTTAAACTGAAGTGTACTGTCATGCTTTCATCATATTAAGAATGTTGTTAATTGATGTAAGTGGTCAAAGGAGCCAGGGTTTGTGGACAAGCTTTAGCTCTGTGAAGCATGAAAAGAAATTTCCTTGCAGTCAATGACGTGTGTTGTATGTAACACAAAAACATCTGTAGTGTTAAAGTGGAGGATAATGTGATCTAAAACTTACATTTAAACTTAAGATTATGTTCACACACAGTACCGTACTTTGTACCACTTTTTCTCAAATTGACCGTATGAATGTGTTCATTCTTTTTTTTTTTTTTTTTTTTTTTTTTAAATCAACATGCTGTTGATTGCACTAATGCTTGCAATTTCATAGTTTGAGATTTGACATTTTATCAGCTGCAGCTGGCAGGACGTTTTCAGATCTACACCACTTCAGCACTGCTTTATGCTTTTAACATGACTTCGAGCATTCACATGAATTAGATCATTAATCAAATTTAGTAATGGAAATTTTGTTGGCTTGATACTGTACAGAAGTGCCTGGCGGATAGTCAATAAACCACAAATGCATACATTTCCATTCCCTGGGATATTTTGTATGTATAAATGGGGTTGTCCTCAGTTTTGTAATGTTTGTTAATAAAATGAAACATGCATTTTTTTTTCATGGGTACAGTGTTATTGGTTGGAGATGGAGAAAATTGGAGATTAAAATGTTAGCAGTAAGCAGTAACATTTAAAGAGATGTGATTATTTGAAAACACTTAAAAGGTGCATTAGTTCAAATTTGTGAAAAAAATTATCTTTAATGGTTAAATAGGTGGTGTTTAACATTTGAATGACCACCCCCCCCATTAAACCCACCACCATCCCCATTCAATTGTATGAAAGTCAGATTACAACTTTAAGCATATAAATTCTCCCAATAAATTATGACATAAAAATGGGCACCTCTATAAGATGTCTGACAAAAGGCCAACCCAAACAAACTTTCCAGACCAGAAGGCAGATTTACAATTTTTTTTAAGCCTACAGAATACAGTTGTTCTAAGACAATGGCTTAAGCTTTTTTATTTATTCCTACATAAATTTTCCACATTATTTGTACAAGAAATTAAAAATACTGAAAATGGCATCTGTAAAAAAGTGATCAGTAAGGGTTTAAGCAATGCCATTGATTACACTGCCACCTAGTGATCACTACATTGAAGTGCATAGTTTGGATTTAATAAGTGCATACCCTGTAACGGATATCCAAAACAGACTAGTTCTTCAGGCATTAATTTCATTGTGATTATGGCTTTTCCTGATTGGCTAAAGCACATGATTTACAGGACTTCACACATGGTTTAATTACATAAACTCCTCTGTGGATGACTGTGTGCGCACACTTGTGTACTAACTTAATAAGCCAATTTCTTCCTTTTGAAATAAGATGACAGTTCTCCCACCACCCCCCTTTTTAAGCCTTAAATGAAATAGCAGCCACTAAAATACAGAAGTGATATCACTGAATGGTTTCCACTGGGATTTAAAAAGCACAATCACTCTTGGTTTAGTAGGCCTTTATTTCACAATCTCTCCAAATGTACAAAAACAAGATATGGTACAAAAAAAAAAAAAAAAAAAAAAAAAAAAAGAAGTCCTAATCATTCACCAAACCCCCTCCCCTTTTCCATGAGAAAGAAAACATGACTGGACTTGGTCTCAAAACCAAAGTGCATCTGCTGGAGGTATAGTGTAGGGAAAGCGAACAGATCTCAATTTGACCACACTGTACCTGTGACATTTAAAAAAATAAAAAATAAAAAAAAAGAAAAGAAAATCACACAAAGGCCTGGCCATGACAATTTTCCACAGTGTCCCCAGAGCAGCAGGCCCAAGAGAGAGCAGACATTACTTCAGAGCATTCAGTTGTTCACTAAAAGGTGGAATATAATTTAGCTCCCCAACATGATTCCGGTCAGATTTCTTGATTTGATGACCTATAACTCGGACTTCTTCTTTGACTTCTTCTTCTCCTCGTCCTCCTTTACCACCAGTGGGTTAGACGCCTCCTTCTTCAGATATGAAATGAAGTCGCTGACTTCACGACCCCCCTGAAAGCAAATGAAATCAAGCCTGATTAGCTTTAACCACACCTACCACAATAATCATTGTTGCCAGTGAATTTATACTGTACTCTCTCAAGGAACAAACCTCATATCTCTTTGGATTCTGTTTCTGCCCAGCTGGTGAGAAATAGATAGTGGGGAATCTGAAAACGAGCACACCAGGAAAAGTCAAAAGAGTGGAATAGATTGTAGTGTTTCAGTACTACATGGGTCTTTTAGTTTTCCCTACTGCTGACACACCAAAAGCAACTGATCAACTAATTAAGTCCTTAATGAGCTGGTCTAAGGGGTTTGAAAATAGGAAGAGTTGGAACAGACTGTGCAGGGCAAGCACGGGACATCCCCAAGACTGCTGTACTTGTACATACCCTCTGACATCATATGGGGAGGGTACATCATTAGCTGTGGCATCCATCTTGGCAATGACAATGTTGGGATCATCAGAGAGCTGCAAAGTGATTACAGAAGGTGGTTAGAGTCACAGTACTATGCACCCAGAGGAGGACAACCAGCTATACCAGAAGCACAAGACATCTCTGCAACCATTGGTTGGCAGACAATTAGCCTCAGCAGGCTATCATTCACCATCATTTTTTTCCTTCCCTCACTACAGTCAAATTAATTACAGTAGTATGCACTAATGATACTAATAATTCTGAAAACATTGCACATAATGTTTTCAGTATCAGGAACCTTCAGTTAAGAAGCCTTTGTCACACAGTGAAATTCTTTTGCATATCCCAGCTTATTGTGAAGCTGGGGTCAGAGCACAAGATCAGCCATGATACAGTGCCCCTGGAGCAGAGAGAGTGAAGAGCCTTGCTCAAGGGGCCAACAGTGGCAGCTTGGCAGTGCTGGGGCTTGAACCCCCGACCTTCTGAGCAATAACCCAGAGCCTTAACTATTGAGCTACCATGTGGAAACACTGACAAGACTGAGTAAAGAAAGCAATCATAACTCTCCTGCTACTACACAGTTACCTGAGGAGTATATATGTAAGGCGGGGACTATTATTTGAGGTTTTATGTGAAAAGATAGCACCACTCATTGCCAAACAGCTTGCTGAGGGGAAAATACACTGTACTACATCAGACAATTTCTTTAAAAAAAAAAAAAAGGGATAACGGCCAAGTTGTCCCCAACACAGGAAATTATATACTTGTGTCTGTATTCATACACTTACCTAGCTAGCCAGCCATGTGTCATTGCATTAAAATTAGCTACCAATTTTTAGCCTAGTCAGTTAGGTTTCCAAGCCAAAAACAAAACAAAACAGCTGAACACTCACCTTCTCACCGAGTTCTTTGTATTTAGGTTCAAGGCTCTTGCAGTGGCCACACCAGGGTGCGTAGAACTCAATGAGAACATCCTTGTCCTCATCATTCACAATGGACTCAAAGTTCTCAGCCACAACAACCTAAACGATGAACCAGGTTAGTGCAGAAGTGAAAAAACAGGAAAACTTACTCATTAAAACGAAGTTGGAGATATTGTAATCATTTGCACACTCACTTTGACTGGGCCATCATTGCCCTCAGGAATGGGCTCAGATTTCAGGTAACGCTTCAAATTTCCATCAAAATAATCCTGAAGGAATTTCTCCAAGGCCTTCCCATCTCGGCTGCATTAAACATTCACAGTGCCTAATTAACATTCTGCCTTATTTTTCGAGATCTTTACTCACACACAAAAATAAAAATAAATAAATAAATAAAAAATTTAAGAAGAAGCAAGGTCCTTTCACCAATTTAAAGCATCAGACAGAAAGAACAAACAAAAGATGCAGGTCATTGTAGAATTGAGAAATCTTTAAGACTGACTTAGCATTGTTAAGATAAGGTGAAATTAACAGATCATAACCGTAGATGCAGGATTTAGCAGTACTTACGTAAATTCCTCCTGCATGACATATTTATCGCCCTTGGCAGTTCGGATGCCAACGACAGGCAGCTCTCCACTGCCGGAGTCCAGGCCGAGCTCAGAGACGTCATGGCTGAAGAGGTTTTTATTGGCCACTGCAAAGTTCAGCTTCTTTCCCTGATCCAGAAAACTCTTGGCCACCTTCATGACCCTGCATACAGAGTAAGAGTCTGAGATAATGATCCTACCATGTAGATGGTATAGAGAAGCCATCTGTTGCATTTTTAGGCTTCTTATTGCATTTTAAGTCTTAACTGTATGACAGTAGATGAACAACGTAGACTAATGTAGCATCTTGCATCAACGGCTAAACATATGTTCATTTAGTCAATACGTGGTATTGTCTACTCCTCATGATCACATGAGATTTTAAAGTGAACAGAAAGGTGTACCTGTTCCTCCAGTAGTTGGAACCTTTGGGGTTTTTCTCATAGTCCACATCGTAATAGGCCACCAACAGGTCTTTGCCTTTCAGCTGATCTTTGTTGTCATCAGTCATGTGAGGGCACATTCCAAAGCTGCCATATATTTATAAATAAATAAATAAATAAATAAATAAATAAATAAATAAATAAATAAATAAATAAAAAGGGGGTTGGTTAATTTAACAGAAATCAGCTAGAATTAAACAAAATGTTCATCAAAAATGATACTTACATGTTGTCTTGAATGAACTTCTTGAGCTTGGCATTAGTGAATTTCTCCTCATCAAATTGAACATTGCTGTCTTCAAATTTGTTGGTGAGGTGAGGTGGCCGAAACAGGATGACACCCCTGAAAGGAAAAGAAGAAAAACAAACAGACTGATCAGGAAACAAAGGCAACGTACAACAAAATACCAGCATGCCATTGAAACTAAACAAAAAAAAAAAGTCACTGATAAAAATCTGAATGGCAGATGTTGGATTAAAACCTGAACTCTAACAGGCTCTGTGAATATATTAAGACTGGACAAAAAGCAAAAGCAAACTGCAACCAGAAAAACAAGGCCTACTTACTCCCCCTCGATGTTGTGCTGCTTCAGAAGTTCCTCTGTGTTTGTGTGAGCAAAGCGGTATGATTCCCTTAGTGCACTGGCTGATTTCAAGAACTCACCCTGTGCAGCACTTCCAGCATCAGCAAAGAATCCTGAAGACATATGTGTTTAAGCACCATTTCTCTTCAACCATCACAATATATAGTTTGTCTACCAAAGTAGAGATATTTAGGTCAGAAGAGACCCCCCCAAAAACCCCCCCCCAAAAAACCCCCCCAAAAAAAACAAACAAAAAAAAAAAAAAAAACCAACACCACAATATGCTCACCCACGACGCTGGCATCACGGTCTCCAACAAATTTCCTGAATTCCTCTTCAGATTTGAGCTCTACTGAGGCTGGACCTGCCTGCTTTTTAAGGTGGCTAACAATTCCATCTAAGAAAGGAATCAAGAAATGGCATACAAGAACTCAAAATCAGAATTTAGTTTAGGTCCCAGGCTCCACATGGCAGGGCTGTCTGTCCAGCCTGTTCCTCCTAGCCACAAATAAAGTGAAGGGGAGTGGCTTCATATCTAGCAAGACAACTCCCCCCTCCCCTCTCCTCAGGACATAGAGCAGGATGTAAAGGGAACAACTTATTACAGCTTATTTCATCCTGTAAACTGGGTGCAAATAAGAAGCTATTACTTCAGGCAAGTTTAAAATACTGAAAGGAAAGCTACTGGAATAGCATGACAAACACAAAAGGCCATAGCAATAATAATAATAATAATAATAATAATAATAATAATAATAAAATATAAAAAAAATTTAAGTGTGAAAGTCATACCTGCAGTTCTTGGACCATCATATGCCCCAGACTCCTCTCCATCTCTGAAAATCTTCAGGGTTGGGTAGCCACTCACACCATACTTCCCACACACATTGGAGTTGGCTGTACAGTCCACCTAATAAACACAGATAAAACATCACCAAGCTGACGTTACTCTTCTGTGAACCGAGCTTAAAATTGGCTTTACACTGAAAGCGGTCACACTAAAAATGTCCGTGATTGCAAAACCAGGCTGATAAATAATACAGGGTGAAACCAGCTTAATGCCATCCATGAAATGGATGCAGGTTTGATGATGCAACATGTGGGGGTTTACCTTGGCAAGTGGGACAATGCCTTTCAAGCGAGTAGCAGCTGCCTCATACTCTGGAGCAAGTCGCTTACAGTGACCACACCTAAAAGTGAAAATAATACAGGAGTTATTGATTTGTGGAGTTCAACCATTATAAGTCACACAGTAAGAATTCAGTACACCTACATAAAGTCCCCCAGACACAGTAGGCTTATTAGCTGTACATGTACTGTGGTTTAGTGAAGCAGACAATTACAAATCTCTTCCCAACTCATCGATAAGTTCCGCCATCATCCTGCTGCTGCACTACGGACTGAGCCAATCAGAGACGGCCAACGAAACTTCACGAGCCAATCACAGCGTTACAACATGAGGACGCCACGCCTCCAAACAGCAATAAAGTGTCCTCCATGAAGCGGCAGAGTATTACAAGTTTCTCACTTATTAGCTATATAGCACATAGCTGAAGTTAACAAGATTATACTGCTAATATGTTCCACTTAAAAAAAAGTTCACACCAACACACAGCAGCCACTCAGATTATGAACCAAGCTAGCATGAAGAGACGGGTATACTGCAAACACTTGGATTACAATCTACATTGTACTCGGAAAAGAAAAAAAAAAAAAAAAAGTCTAATTCATATTTACATTAGTTATCAGCACACCAGGTCTGAAGTGAGCAATTATGAAGTAAATCTGTACTAGTTAGCACAATGCTAACAGGAAGTAACGTGAGCTACCCATGCTAGATAAAATGGGCTAACTTGTGATGAAGTAGCCTATTTATTATAGCTAGATACAGATTTGGCTAATGATTAATTATCCAGTTAAGCAATACCATCATTTAAGTAAGTCAATAATAGGCTTAAAGAAACGATAGCCAAAAAAAAAGTTACAACTGGCTAACAAAGGCTAAGCCAGCTAACGCTATCAAACCATTGCACACAACTGAAGATGATAAGGTGGGGGAAAAAATGAAGCGTATCAGGATAGAAACTGAAACCAAAGTTATAAAGCAAGAGGCTTCGAGGAGATTACTATAGGCCTTAAAACTAACTATATGTGTGCATTGAATTAATTCGCCAAAGTTGACTTTAAAATGAAAGCATTTGAATAAGGACACGCTTGACGGTTTACAGCAGCTACAAACAGACTTCACACACTTACCAGGGGGCAAAAAATTCAACCAGGACTAAGTCGTGGTCTCCAATCCTGCTCTCAAAATCGTCATCTGTGAGCTCGAGCACATCACTGGCCCTCGCCACTCCGGCCACCACAGCGAAAAACAATAACAGCAACATCATGGAAAAGCGTCTGCACGTCGGCCTCAGAAAAAAGAGAGGAAATGTAATGCTGATTAATTCAGAGCTGAGTTCGAGCCCGGTGAAACAGGCGCCGTGCACAGGAGAGAAAGAAGCACAACCAACACGAAATGCACAAACCCGGAGCTCCTCAAAGTAACCAGAGTGTGGCACATCACTATTGGACTGTCTTCCACGTGACACCTCCCCGATCAGCCAATCAAAGAAGCGCTTTCAAAGTTCCTTGTTAAAGAGTCCCTCCTTCTGTCAATAATATAAGCACAGGTTTCCTATCCTGAACATAGAGTACCTACCCACTCCCCTGCACATCTTTGCTCACATCTTAGCTCTAACACACCTGATTCAACTAATCAGCTAATTAACAGCCGTTCCTGTGTTGAAGAGGGTCTGTTGGCACAGAGAAAACACTAAAATGTAAAGGAACAACCCTGATTGTATGAAATGTAAAGGAACAACAGTTGATAATCTCCACCAGCATCATGTGAGTACAGTCAGGGACCTCCTGGATATACATGATGGACACCCCCCCCCCCCCCCAATTTTGAAAATATAAATATTGCTTTAACATTATTATGAGCATTTAATAGCTGTTTTTATTTTTATAATCTGAAATTTTTGTTAATGTTATGAGATATAGCAAAAAAAATGTAAGGTGTGTACAAGGCATGGTGATTGAAAACATTAGTTTCAATTTCAAGTTCAAGTAGACACAAACATCATTATTTACATTACCTACATGATAATAAATTTACAATGTGTTTCAATGTGACAATAAATAAATTAAAAAGAAAAGCTGAAATGTCAACATACTCTACCAGTGAAAAGTTTGGAGACACTTGACTGAAATGTTTCTCTTGACCTTAAACACCTTTTGATCTGAAGGTGTATGATTAAATGCTTGAAATCGGTGGACAAAAATATAATTTATAAAAAATAATTTATTTACAAAAAATATTTTTTTAAACGGATTACCTGGAGCAAAATATTCCAAAAAGCAGCCAGTAAGTGTCCAGCATAGGTGTGAACTCCTTTAATACTCTTTAAAAAGCATCTCAGGGGGATTCCTCAAGAATTTGGTAAATGTCAAGAATACATTTCTGGAAATTCTAGGCAAAAACTGTATCTACTTTGAAGATGTTAAAATATTAAATTATTTTTTATTTATTTTGGATTTTTTATCAGAACCTAATTCCCATAGTTCCACTTGTGTTATTTCAGAGTTTTGATGACTTTTTATTATTATTCTAAAATATGGTAAAAAATAAAAATGAAGAATGAATGTGTCTAAACTTTTGACTGGTAGTGTATATAAAATGAATGTATGTTTATTATACACTTATCAGGACTTTATCAGGAGGGAAAAGTGGAAGGAGACTGAAGGGATAAACCCCCAGAAAGAAATAACAACTGAAAGAGGCTGTGGTAAAAGCCTGAGAAAGCATCATAAAAGAAGAAAGAAACAGTTTGGTGATGTCATTGAGTCACTGGCTTGATGTAGTTATTGCAAGCAAGGGATATGCAACCAAATATTAACTGTTATTTACTTTCCTTTACTTCAAGTCTTATCTGTTCCTTTACTTTTGGTCTCACCTGTGGTCTGATACAAAAGGTTCTAGGTTTTATGTTTATCTAGATGTAAATACCATGAAATAAAAGCTGAAATTCAAAACTCTCCTGTCATCTTTTTATTTCAAGCACACACACAAAAAATGAATTGGCCTTGCTGTTTCAATAGTTTTGGAGGTGACTACAGTTTACCATTTATTTTATCATGTATTTGCACATTTATTGTAATTACACTAGAAACTGCTAAAATTCAGATTGAAATTTTGCAGAAAAATGCAGGTAAAACTGTCACCTATTATTCACCCATTAGAACACAGAGGTCTAGTGAATGTTCACTAATGTTGAATGTTGTTCCCTTATTCATTAGGGAGACATCTCCCTAGTGGCTGCAGTCTAAAATGTTCACTCCATGAGCACATAGACCAATGACTGTGTATGAATACGCTATATATTAGATTGAACTATTCCCAAGGCCAACAACCAACAGTGCATTCTTAAGAAACAGGGCTTCGCAATGATTATAGCAAAGGGTACATATTTCAAGGATTTTTGAAGATTCATTGGATAATTAAGGAAGGATTCTACTTCCCCTTCAACATCCTTAAGGGTTCAGATTTAACCATTTTTAAGAGGGTAGTTAAATCCTTTGTGAACTTTTCTGGTCAGACAAATGGGAAATAAAACTCAATGGGCTATTATTATTATTATTATTATTATTAGTAGTAGTAGTAGTAGTATTATGTCATGTTATGTCTAGTGAATACCAATAATAGTAATTGTTTTAATGGTTAGCTGATGGTTTATAATGGTATTTGTAGTGGAAACCATTAGACTTTTTGTGATGTAGAGGTTGCAGGTGGCCTATAACTGATGTTGAACCTGTTGATTCCATCCACCATTTTGTTCAGCAACCTAAAGGCTATGTTGCACAAACTATGCTACTCACCCACCTTTAAATTTAAACCTTAAACTGAAAAAAATTAGTCAGTTCCTAAGAGGTTTGACATGGTCTGTGAAATAGCCAAGTCTTCATTTTCGACGTATCAGCTTTTGTGATTATTTTGTGATTAGTAATTACAGGCAATTTTATCCAAAAGCTATGGGCTAAGTCCCCTGGTCTTTCAAAGTAAAAAAAAAACCAAAATCAATACAAGATCTCTTAATTGCTGTTAACACATGTTTCAAAGATTATATTTATTTATTTATTTATTTATTTATTTATATTATTATTATTTTTTATTATTTTAAACCGAGTGCAACAGCACCACCAGCGGTCGTAAGATAAACACACAGAATAGCATAAAGCAACTCTGGATTGTTTCTGTTGTTTTAGCAATAACGCCACACCAGCAGGTGGAGCTAAAGCATTAAAATTCACCAAGGTTTCCCCTCAGCAAAACGGAAAGAAACAAACACACGTGTTAATAGGATCAAATGGAAATATTTTCAGTTTTAGCATGTAAATCATGGGTTTCCACTGGGGTCGCGAGAGAAACTGAAAATGCCATCTTTTGTTTCGTTCATTTATTTTAGAAATTAATATTTTAAAATATCGAAGATAGATTTTTTTTCTGACATTTGAAATGTTACTTGCAGTCACATTCGAACACGCCACATTTAAATGAATATGGTACTAAAATGTTATTTTAGTATTTTTCACTATCCTGACACTGTAGTTTGGACAAAAAATAGACTACAGTGGAAATGGACAAATTCCTCCATCCATCTACTTCTGTTAAACACATTAGCCTTGTCTCAAATCACATTCTTATGTATTCTAGACAGTTATTGAGTACTAACATTACCAGTTTTCCTATTATGGGATAGTGTCTGATTTATTTGTTTATTTATTTATATCTTTCAAACGTATTTAAAGCCCTGTTTGGGTATCAGAATAACCTAAGCAGCCTCCTCCTAAAGTTTTATTTTTGATGATATAATTCCCAGTGTTACTGTTTTGACATGGTAATATTTATTCTTTATTTTTTATTTTTTTTATTTTATTTACATAGATATGTCCAATTCCCTCATTCCACTGTTTATACTTTTGACCAATGATTGTGTTTTGTCCTTGGTGGCAGAGATACACAGGGTTCCAGAATTGCACACCATTCCCTGCTGCCTGTTTGTGATCTTCTTGGCCCTGATTGGCTCTTTAGTGTTTTAAAACTAGAGATGCACCTATACTAAATTTCTCAGCCCATACCGATAACCTATTATTCAGAGTGATATTGGCCGATACCGATAACCCATACCAATAGTTCTGCCTTTTATGCCTTCTTTTAAATTAATAATAATTAATTCCTCAATTCTGAAAGCAATGCAGATAAAACTTTATTCTCTCAGTTTCAGCAAGTTGTTTCACAGTAACTGGTCTCATAAACAGAAAACACATTACTCAAATTAACATTAACACATGAACT
>JANDJT010000217.1:16314457-16327647 GCA_024331685.1 Stegophilus panzeri
ATTACTGTTAAGTGGATATGAAATATACTACTCTACAAATATATTTTTCTGTGCAATATATACCTTTTTGTCAACCCATCTTCATATAAATCTTTCAACGGTGTACTGGCGCTTTAATTCAGCTTGAGTAGTGCAGCAAAATTGTAAAAAAATTGACTCGATGACTCGACTCCCGCTTCACTGCTGCAGCGTCTGGTGTAAAATTTTAGCAGTGCAGAGATTACAGAGCTTAAAAACTGAAGTTTTGTCATCATTCCAAACAAGAGACATCTTCTTTATACACAGCATGAAATCGATGTGTCACTTTTGATTGATAGGATATAATCGGCCCTGATCATCGGATGTTTTTAAACAAAAAAAATGCCTTTATCGGTCAATACCGATTATCGGCCAATACATTGGTGCATCTCTATTTAAAACCTTTTACAGGCATTTATGAACACCAAAATCTTACGTTAAATATGTTGATCTCATTGATTATTCACTTTCTTTTTCATTTGATGAAACAAATTCAAATACTGATGTATTGTGTTTTTCTTTTAGTGGGTTAATTTAAAGAAATTAGAAGCAAACTTTTCAAAGAGGTGCAGCAATTACAATCGAGCAAAAACTGCTCTGCATACTGCACTGCACTTACCGTTGTGTACAAGGTGTCACTCAAGGTGTTTTTTTGTTTGTTTGTTTGTTTTAAAGTTAGTATGAGACATCATTCAAATTTGCACTTTTGTCCAGAATTACCCTTAGAGTTGAAAAGAAAAAGGATTTCCTGTCCAGCCAAAAGGCACAAGCTTCCACCTGACACTGGAAGTGACAAAAATGCAGTACCAGACTGGGTTGACATATATGAAGAAGAACCTGCATTGGATATGGAACAAAAATGAGTATGAGCTGGTTGTCTGGCCCATGGACTCACTATTCAAATACTTTCGCTAAGGTGGTTCTGGAGGAGCTCCAGGTCATGCTCACTATCAGGGTAATCAAGGAATTCAACTGTAACTGATCCAGTCGCTTCGTCCTTATTTCCAAGGAGGTTGGTTTGGTCTGGTTCTGTAACTTTAGAAAAGTTAATGTGGTGTCTAAATTTGATCCTTATCCAGTGCCACACATGGATGAACTGCTCAATCAGTTAGGTTCGGCTTGCTTTTATTCAACCCTGTATTTGACAAAGGGATATTTGCTTATTCTCTTGACTCCAATGACCTTTTCCACTCTATTTGGGTTACACCAAATTGCCACCCTTCCATTCAGCTTGATAGGAGCCCCAGCCACATTTTAATAGCACATTGAATCCGTCCTATTACCTGTATATGCCACTGCCTATGTGGATGGCATTATTATTTATAGTAATGACTGGCAGTGGCACATTCAACATACTAGGGTTCCTTAATTCCATTACGCCCACCAGGGTATCAAAGGTATTGCAGTATTTGCCTTATTAAGCTCATACTAAGAAGGATATTAAATAACTGTTCTTTTTAAGAGACATGCTGCATGGAATATATTCTGTTTACCATTCTGTACCTGTAAGGTTTCTCTGACTTATCATCACACAGTGCCTCGCCACATTACCCTTTGTAAAACTGTTGTAACTGAAACCACCTTGAGAGAAAAGACTTCTCAAAAAAGAAAGTGAATCTCAGAACAGGTCTATGCAGTGTCACCTTGGCAATTGATTGCACAGGTTACGGAGAGCTCAGGGGAGCTGTAACACAATGGAGGCAGATAAAGACTCTTTTTGGTCACATGATAGTCGAACTTTATCCTGTGCTAATTAGAGTGTTCAGCACCAGCTTGTGCCTGAATTAGGCTCATAGACCTTAGAGTTTTAGCTTCATTTTCAAAACCTTACCAATCCACATACAGCTGCGGATAAATAGAAAGTACTCGCGAAAGCAATGTTAATCTGTCAATAAAGCGCTTTACATAATTTAGCTTTTTTCCCTGAAGCCCCCCCCCAAAAAAAAAAAAAAACCTTCACATGATTCTCTGTTCCTTAGGTGAACAATTATAAGGTTATAATACGTTTATTGTTTATTGCCGCACAATCAATATAAGAGACAGTGGACACATCAACACAATCATGGTGTACAGCACATTCACTCCTGTTGTACAGAGGAGTGGAGCTGCGATGACACAACACACAAAAAAGCATGCTGTTTGAAATGGAGTTTTGAGTACCATAATTATGGGGAAATGAAGGGATGAGGTTTAGTGTTAGTCTACTTCCTCTGGCCAATAGGGTCAGGAATCTTGATGTCTTGGCCTTTTTCTAGCTTCTTCTCACACTCAATCAGGTAGTTAACTCCATCGATAACTGTCTGGACCAGCTGGACCTAAACACACACACACAACACACACATACACATATATTTTCACTGTCTGTATTGTGTGGAAAATCACTGATACCAAAATTATCAGAACACATGACTAACCTCTGACTGGCCAAGTCTGTCCAGGTTAGAAATATCAAAGGTGCTTCCCACAGCTGCCGTGTCCACTCCTCCAGTGCCTCTTTTCTGCAGCCGCAAGTTATCAAGGATCTTGGGAAAACGAGGGTCCTGTGTAGACAAAGACAGCAGCACTCAAAATAAATAAAGAAATAAATAACTGAACAAGTGTTTGCCTTAGATAGCAAGTTTGGAAATTCCACAGTCTTCCGTGACTGTGGAATAAATAATAGAGAACAAAACTGGCCATACTCTCTGGGTGGGTTTGATGGATTTACTCTCTCCCTGTCAATCAACAATAGCCAGATGTGAGTTCATGTATGGGGATAAGTGTGGATAGCACATTCCTCTGAGTGTGTTACGCTGCCATGTGACACAGCATGAGCAACAGTTTGAAAAAATGAAGAGGCTGGCTTCACATGTCTTGGAGAAAGCATATGTTAGCCTTCAACCTCTCTGATTGGTAGTATGATTGGAATTGGCAAGAAAATTATGGAGAAAATGTTTGTTTAAAATTTTTTTTTTTAAAGTTTATGTTTTTAAATGTTTTAATTTTCACTATGTGCCCTACTGCAATAAGTATCAATCAGTATTTGTCTTAGATGAATTATTAATTCTCAATTAATATGTATTAATTATGTCTTATAGTCCTGATCATATCTAGTAAGTTTAAATGACTGAGATGGCATGATGATGTTGTTGTTATAATCATGTTATTATCATTAGGTGGACAGTCACCTTGCTGAGGCGAGGCAGTTTAATATGGACACCAGCGCGAAGGCCTGTGCCCAGGTTAGAAGGGCAGGTGAGGATGTAACCTAGATGCTCATTCCACATGAACTCCCAGCCTTTCTCCTGAATCAGCCTTTCCACCTGAGCAGAGCAGACAGACATTCAGAAGCATGCAATCACCTGGATGGTTGGATGCATTTGATGAAGCAAATGTCCTGCAGATCTGTGCAGAAATTCTTTTCACATACACCAGCAGTCAAAAGTTTGCACACACTAGATTGAATTAATATTTTTCATTCTCTTAAGACATTTAATAAAAGCATATAATTTAAAAACAAATGTAAATAGTGACATTAATGTATACATTCCTTTCTGAGTCTAAATGTATTTATTTTAAAAGCAGATATTAATAATCAAAGGTACTAAAAGTACAAAAATTCCTTACTTAACTAAAAGTGCAATTACTAAATAATTTGGGTTAAGGTTAGGGTTAATACTCTCGTAAAGATTGATGTACAACTTCAGATTCTTCACTTAAGTTGAAAGTAGAACAATATTAACTATATATAAAGTATGAAACAATTGCTAATCTCTCAAGTTAGCTAGCATGACAATAAGTCTGCTAATAAAACTAGCTGAATGCTAACAGTTAGCTGTCACAGTAGAAACTGCCGTGATAAGTACAAAGTGTACACAGCAGCAGACAGATTACAGATGGGTATAAAGTCTCATTCATGCGGTGGTCACAAGTTTAAATGTGTTAGGAATTTAGATGTCTGATGCTAAAAAGTCACCTTATTATTCTTTACATATATATGAATACAGAGAAGTGTAGTGAGTAAAACGTGATTTTTCTTTTGAAATGTGAGTAGAAATAACTAAAAATCAAATAAAAGTCAAGTAAAGTACAAACCATACTTTGGTTTGGAATAAACGCATTAATTTAAAATGACCAGTCAAACAGGCTAACAGCTATTAGAACTCAATAATAAATGTAATAATCTTGATAATGGTCGATTGTGATTTCCTGTAACAAAAATTTAAAATAAATCACAGACCTCCTGTCCATGCTTCACAGCCCCCTGGTCTTTTGAAGAATAGAAAACTACGAGGTGATGTTTTTCCAACAATCAACTACCTAATTTCAGCTTGTGCCCACTGTTCTCGCCTGACAAGAGTTGTGCCTGATGTTGTCTTCTGCTGTTGTAGCCCATCTGCCTCAAAATTTGACATGTTCTGTGTTTTGAGATGCTTTTCTGCTCACCAGTGAGTTTGAGTTACTGTGGCCTTCCTATCTAGCTCCAGTATAGCTCACTGGATGTGTTTTGTTGTTTGCATCATTTTGTGTAAACACTAGAGACTGTTGTGTGTGAAAATCCAAGCAGTTTCTGAAATACTCAAACCAGCCCATATGCCCAAGGCCAGCAAGATTACATTCTTATATTTGATCTGAATATTAACTGAAGCTCTTGACCTGTATCTGCATGATTTTTTAGTTGCACTGCTGCCACCTGATTGACTGGTTGTATAATTTCATGAATGTGCAGATGTACAGGCATTCCTAATAAAGTGGCATCTCTCTAATGATTTACTGAGATATACAATTATAATGATAGGGATAAAAGCTAAGTTCTATGACAAATATAACTATAAAGTTTCTAAAGTATCTCAAAAGCAGCACAAAACAGTTTTGGAAGCCGTAGTCTTATATGGACTAAAACACAATCCAGTTTGCCCTACTGTTGTTTATTCACAAAAGGGTATTGCTCCATACTGATGTAAACACAGCTGCGCTACATGTGCCAGATAGCTGTTGAATAAATAACAGAAGCTTGTGTTACGCTAATGTGGCCAGAGAGAGACGAGTGACCTCACCTCTTTGAGGCCCCTACAGAAACGCTCAAAGACCCTCTTCATATTGCCTCCTTTCTCCATGGAGATCACCCGAGTGTGGTCCTCCTCATTAACCCACACCAAGAATGTTTTCTCGTTGTTATGCCTGTAAAAGAACCACACTATTAAAACCTACAGCTAATAACAGACGTGTATTTAAAAAAAAAAATGTTCAGGTTCAACCTGACTGTGCCCATTTCACATCAACATTTATTAAGAAGCTTTTTCCAGAAAGTCTGTGAAATTACAAAATATTTGAGTGTATTACTGAGACTGTTGACCTTTAACCAGACTAGCTGATTAAGATGCTTATGCTAATGTGTGCTACAGGCAAAGCAGCGTCTCTCCCAAACCACTTTTCCGCAATAATTCCAATCATCAAATCACTCATACAGCACTGCTGAAGTAATCGTCTTCTCTAAGTTCAAGATTATAACTGAGCTAAATTATGAGCTGGAGGACAAGGAGTTCAAGGTTCATGAATCGTACTCAGACAAGTACGTGAGTGATCAATCTTGGATGAGTGTACAGGAGGAAGTGGCTGCATCATACTATATCTGGGCCCTGACACTCATCCCAAGACTGAGCAGCTTCAGCAGCTAAAGCATTATTCACTCCAGTCCTTCAGCCTCCTGCTAAGATGCCTCTTACCAGATGCCTCTGGCATCAGGCCAATCCCGTGCCATTCCTGCGCATGTCAGAAGGGGTGAAACTGGCTTATCAAACAGGAAATGATCCTGCAGGACCAAAACAGATGGGACATATATAGATGTCATATATGTCATATAACAGTATAATTCAATATTATATTATATTATATGATTTGATAGGATAAGGTGGCAAAGTGTCCTAGCTTCCTGCGATGCCAAAGCATAAAATGTCATTTTGACTTTTAAAAGAAAGACATATACAGCAGGTGCTGTCGTGTGATAATTTATAACTGTCCTAAACATATAGTAACATGATGCTTGTAAAGGTTTGCAGGACAGATACGCACATCGATGAGCTGCTGCTGTTCCTGTTCGGTCATCTCAGTCAGGCTGTAGTATCTGCCCGTCAGGTTATCCTGCAGGCCAGCGAGGGCGTTCACCACGACCCGCTCCACCTCTCTGCGCTCAGCACGCGTGCAGGCAGGAGGCAAGCTCAGACCTCGAATACTGCGGCCCGTCCGCACCCTCGACGACAACACATACTTCTCATCAAAGATTCCGCCTCGTATCTGAGAAGAGAACATTTCAATAAAAAAACACTATATTAGAGAGGGCATTATTGTGATGCATTTAATAATAGTTTTATAAGTTGTATAAGTAATGCAGAGTTGTGCACCAGATATAAGATCAGTGTCAGAAGTTTCTTAAACAAAATCCTGCTATTTATGCAATTATTTGTGTTATTAATGGAAAAGCAATATGTTAACACTCTTTTATACTACAGTTCCAAGTACCTTCTTGGAATCCAGGTCAGTGGGATGTTTCATAGTGCGTGGGTCATAACCATTGTGTCTCTCTGTGATGACAGGGTCGAAAATATCAGCAAACACCTGTCAGGAACAAACATTTTTTAACTTACAAGAACAGGTCTCATATTTTCATCTTTCAACAATCAAATGTATATTGTCTTTCAGGAAATGTCCTTTAAAAAAGTTTTCTTAAAAACACACACACACACACACACTGCACAATATTTTTAAATCATTTGAGAAATGCATGCCTCAGATCTTGCATCAGCTTCCACAGGGAATATAATTGCATAGAAACTGCCTTGTACAACTACAAACCTTGTTAATTATAAATAAGTATTTAATCATATGCTCCAATTTTCATTATTTGTTGGCTATTTGTTGGCAAGCATTCTGGTCATACTTAGTAATTATATATAGAAACAGAGATGGGGATGTAGAGAACTTCCCAGGAGTGTTATACAGCTGTTTCATTAAATGCCCTAAAAAAGGTTGTGAAGTAAACATTGTGTATCTTACTTTAGAATAGAGATGTAACATAATATGAATATATTATTTGGATTGAACAGATAATGTGTTCTAAACAGATATAAATACAGATAATATAATTAGGAAATGCACAGGGTTTTTTTTTGTTCTGTATTTTTTATTTTATTTTTTTTTTTTTTAGAAAGCTTGTTGGAAAGCAAAAAACGTCACACAGTTAGATATGAAGCTCATGGGCATGAGTGAGCTGTCAGATATGAATCTTGTGGGACTAAGAAACCACATCAATGCACATATCTTCATTCATTCATCCTTAGTAACTGTCTGGTCAGGATTCAGGTGATAAGCGATTATAAATATATAGGATATCTCTATATATTTCTGGGGACATTGTGGTACAGTTCATATTTAATAAAAAAAAAAAAAAAAACACTTACTCACCAAATACAGATACAGATATTGCAGTACTACTTTAGCTGTAGTACTTTAGGATCATTCACAAAAATGATCATTTTGGAATACTGTGCAACAGATAATTTTACTGTGCAACAGATCTTTTGCAAAAAAAACCCCACACAAACATTAAAGGCTAAGGTCTTGTCTAAACGAGTGGTTACGAACCCTGTTCCTGGAGAGCTACCTTCCTGAAGGCTTTAGTTCCAAAGTCTTTAGAAAGGCAGATCTGCAGGGACATTTGGTTGGTGACCACTGGTCTAAACCATATGAACCTTATAGAATTAGAGAATTGTCTTTCTGATCCATTCATTACAGCATGTTGTTTGAAGCTACATGTAGTGATCTGATCTGTCTCTGACCTCATAGGATTCCTCATCTCCAGCCACCATTCCCACAGTCTTGATGAAGGGATGCCCGGGATTGTCCACGCCCGTCTGAATGGCTTGATCTAGTGTGAAGCCATTTGGAGTGGCTTTGTCACACAGCTTGGCATATAACGCAGGTGTCAGATGACTGGACATGCAGTTGTTGTGTTTTCGTAAATCTGGGTAATCCGCACTGTTTGGAGACAGAGACTGTTGTTTTATGAAGACATGTACAAGGGCGTGTAGCCCTTACTGAAAACCTCATGTGAAAAATGACATTATTCACATGAGAAATTTACAAATGTGTGGGGGTTTTTTGGGCTTTTTTTGTTAGAGCTTCACCGTTTGGACTTTTTTCAAATGTAGTGCATTTGCTTTGATTGACAAAGGGGTGGCATGATAGTGCAGCAGATACTGTTTCTGCGTCAGAGTTCCAGGGTTCCTAGTTCGATCCTAAGCTGGGGTTACTGGGTGTGTACTGTCTGTAAACTCCCATCGCCAAAAAACATAGCACATGTTCATTTTTCACCTGTAGGTTGTGTGGTTTTATCAAGTGATTTTCTCACATGATTCATTTTTCCACATGTGGTCAGATATTGTTTACACAATGTCACATGTGTACTTGAATTCACATGCACAATTTCAGGGCACAACATGGTGCAATGCACCTTCACATGTTTATTCAAATATTATTCACATAATCACAAGTACAAAGATATATGACAGCCAGGTGTGGACAGATGATTAAAATAGACCAATCTAAACTACAACACCACAATGTCATGCAAGTACTAGTACTGAAAACATATGCAAATACCAGTAATGAAAAATAGATGCAAATACCAGTAGTGAAAAACGCATACAGGGTGGTATTAAAAGGCATTATGGACTTTATGTGCCAAATAGATGCAGATTTTACATTCCATCCCTAATCGCTGCAACCACATATACAGTAGGTAAGCCTATCGCCATTCTGATCGTATGCTGCGGTATGCAAGAATTCAGCACCCCAGGCATCAGGCATCTCCACTGAATCGTGTGCTTGATGATCATTCCGTACTGCCTAATGAATCCAACGAATCGATTTCTTTCCAATACACCTATCTAGGCGATGATGCGCAATTACAGTTCATGCATGTGTCAGATAGAGGCCCTGGATTGCACGGTAGCACAGCCTTTCCTGCAGGAATAACGTGCATAGTATAAATAACTCATTTATTATCAGTAGTGTGTGCACCTTGAACCTGGCTATCCATCTTCCTCTGACTGACTAAACAAATACGATGCAGATAATCATGTACACAGTTTATCTGAATGAGATGCATGATATTTATTAAGGTGTAAAGACAACATAGGTAGGCTACATGCATATAGGACTGGTTACATTGCTCAAGACATGGGGTACGTCCCAAACTACATACTGCCGTACACATTGGTGTCCAGTGCACTAATACCCAAAGCGCATTGTGCACGACTTAAAAGCGCAGCTATATAACATAGTGCGCCGACCTAAATGGCATGCAATTTTTTTTTTTTTTTTTTTAGATATTCCTACAGATATTGCTATTAAAACTTACCTGGCCGGGTACCGTCTCCGATCCTGCACTTTTGCGCTCACATGCTCTCTATTCAGATAAAATCCTACACTAAGTGATCCAGCGCCGACCAGAGACAGCAAACCCACGTTCCTTTTGGAGGATAAAATCCTTGCGAAGCTGCTTGCCATGATGATGCTGTGGCCTGTGCAAAGCAAAGCCTTTTGTAGGAGGATGGGACCTGTCGGGTGAAACGTGATGGGTGAGTTGAAGATGCAGCAGGAGAATGCAGAGCTCTGCTCTACAACCGTGATCAGCCTCCCTCCCCTACCGGAATATGTGCAATACAGCAATGTGAGGGGGAAAAAATCACACTGAAGAGCACAATCCTCCCTCCAAGCTGAATGAGCACACAGGACTGAATTAACTCTTCAAATGTTGAATGCATCATTTCCGTGTTCATCTGAGGTTTGCCTTGTGCGTGAGTGCAGTTCCCCTTTCTTCAGTCTGTTGTACTCAAATGATTGCATTTCTTTGACCAGGAATTTATTTATTCAATGAATAAATAAATAGTTACATGATGCAGTTCGATGAAATATTCAATGTTTATTAAAACTGCAAATGTAGCCTGTAATGATACAATGATCAATGGCCCACTTGTGAAAATATGTACAAGGGGGAGTAAAGGCTTCTGCATGCTGGCGTGAATGAGTATGCGCAGTGTAGTCAGCGCCGGTGGTTTGACTTTCACTTGACTTCTCTCTCCCTTTTTGGCGATTAAAATAAATAATTTAGAGGAAAAATGTTCACACATATCTCACTTACTCTAAAATTAATTAATGTGCCAAGAAATTTGCTGTTCCAAATTTTCTTCTGTAATACCATATTAGGTATACTTTCTGCTTGGATTAAAACAGGAAATATGAATAAGTGAATTTGTTGAACAGTGTTCAAGTACACCGATGCAGTGATACAATACAGTGATAGCCTATTTCTATTTCTATGATAATACATGCAACAAAGTTAATTTGAAAAATGTAGGAATCTAATATACAGATATCTGTTTATTGTTTAGCTGTAAGGCAGGTATAGTCCTTGGGAAAAGGCTGAAAAGAATCAGAATAGTTAAGCAGAAATGATCAAAAGAATCAATGACACAAGCATATAGCAATGGCCTTTTTCAAACAGAACAGTAAAGATAGCAATTTCATAGAAACTATTAACTTACTGTACGAGGATGTGCGATCTGATACAGTAGGTACCAGTCATAAAGTCTGTGCAGTTGTGTACACATTTCCGTTATCACGTAGTCCTAGTACAGTGAGTCAGTATTGTTTTAACCATTAAAATGCCAAACCAGTCTTTGAAGTCAGGCCTTTAGTAATAGCTCTCTTAATAAAGCACCATCTGCTTGTTATAGAATTTACAAAACAATAAATAGGATTTAGCCATATACAATCTATTAAAACAAATAAAATACATTTAAAATTCTCGTTTCTTTCTCACACCTTTCTAATCACTAGCATAACCCCTTAACCACTGAACCACGATTATTTAGAGGTTTATGATGATATTTAACTTGTGAAAGCCAGTTATTAACAAGGTGGCTGTTTAAAAAGCACATAACCTTTTTGATAAACACTATTACAACTTATAGCAATTCCAGAAATTTAACTACTGGATCACTGTGATCCTTTTTTTCCATCTTCATGGATGTTTCTTCTGAGAAAGACAAAGAAAGCCTTCAGCCGACTCCGTCTTAGGCACTTTTCATCACCCACACTCACTCCCAACTGTTTCATCTGATAGATGGACTTTTAGTTTTCTCCAGTTTCTCCCTAGAAAGCTGCTGAAAGTCTGTATTCTCAGTTGTAGTCCTGTGACTGTTCTGATGTGAATAGAAAATGCTGTTTTACTTATTAATAATAATACACATATCCATGTATTACCTGGTGTTTGTGTTATAAGCTTAATGCTATTCTTATACCAACGTGAGTACATGTTTTGTCAATAGGTACTACAAAGCATTTCTGTAAGTCACTCTGAATAAGAGCATCTGTTAAATAATATAATAGTATTGCATTTATGTAATTACAGGATATGATCATTTGTATTGATTATTGACAAGCAATACTAATCTCATATTGTATCGTGGTCTATTTATTATGAAAATTGGTGCATAGTTGGCCAGGTTTTGTATGTAATATTTTATGAGGCTTACAAATGCATGTTTGTTTGAGAGCACAATTGCATCCTTTATTTTCCACAGAAATGTGCATGGGTTTTATAGCCAAATATGTAAATTAAAATGTTGTAGCTTTAATAAGTATTCCCTACACAGCTGTAGATTGATCAAAGTGAACTACAGTCTTCCCATATAGTATCAGTATTGTATGGGTTAATACTTCAGTGCAGCTCCACGTCATGAAGAAAAACGTCACAGTATGGCAAGTAATGATAGATGCCATAATGATTTACTCAATGGCATAAGCGTACTGAGAAACCTTAGATGGCTTATCTAAACAGACCAACATCAGAACTGCAATAAAACAAAGGCCAATAAGCCACTGCACACCCTTTCCAGCTCACAAGTAACTTTAAGTACAGGATACGCTGCACGTAGGCACCTGGAAGTATACAGTCACTGTGGTATATACTGTAACCTGCAATAATTAATAGTTAACTTTTTATTGAGTAAACTGATTAGCTGGATGAATTTGTTTTACTTTTGCCTGTATAAAGCAATATTGCATTTAAAATATAACTTTGTAAATATGTAGTTACATATGTACTTCATAAAAAGATTTTTCTTTTTAAATTAAGCAGGATAGACAATATGTGTAGTAAATGCTCAAAACCATAATTGCAAAAAAGCATTTTTTGGGATCATCGTGAAGGATTTTGAAGTTTTGAAGCATAATTTCAGCCATTGTTTTAAATTAGCTGTATGGCAAGAGGGCATGAAAAGAGTTCTATATGCTTAGTAGTCAAACCTTTATATGTCAGTGCATCCATTCTCTCAAAGAAATAGCTGAGAAACAGCTGGAACTCCTGATGTGTGCAAAACTGTCTTCAATGTATATGAGAAACAGTGTGTCTATATGTTTAGTAGATAGTTTGGGGTGGGGGGGGATGGGCCTCCATTGACGACATTCATATGGGAAGGGATCGTTTTACTTCTTATCACTTATCTAAGAGTGATTCCACACAAGTTATGATTGTATTAAATATATATCACTGGGGACTGTTCTTTTCAGGTTCTTTTCAAATTTACAATCCAGCTTTACCATACGAGACTGTGTATAAACATTTGGTGTACACAGACAAGAGAAGAAAAAAGTGAAGTGGGGAACAAAGAAAGGTTGGTGTGTCACAGGTAAAGACCAAACAACAGGTAGCAAAATGCTGCCTACTGCTTAGGATTTTATACAGTAAAAGGGTCCCCATCTTAATCCTGAGCCCAAGATACTGTGTTGAGTTTCTGTGCATGTTCTCCCTGTTTCCATGTGGGTTTCTGCCAAGTTTTACGTTTTTTTCATAAAAACATGCCAGTAGGTGGATTTTCTATGTTACATTGCCCCTAGATGTGAATGAATGTGTGAATGTGAGTATGCATGGTGCGCTCTGATGGACTGGTGTCCCATCCAGGGTGTATTGCCTGCCTCACACCCAGTGTTACCAGGGTAAACTCCTGAGTTACCACCATCATGACCAGAATAAAATGCTTACTGAAGATGAATGAATGAACGAATGAATGAATAACTGTGTTGCACCTCCTGCTGGACATCCACAGTACTTTATAAAATTAAGCTATATA